>JAEQBH010004378.1:0-319779 GCA_016808115.1 Tetrastigma voinierianum | reverse complement strand
CCTTTCAATGGATCATACTGTGGTATCTAATGAATCTCGTTGATCTAACAATAAGCATCCACCGAACCTCAAAAGTTTACCAAATAATAGCCTATTCATGGAGATTCAAAAGGATAAAAACCCCACAATAGAAAGGGGAACACAGCTGACGGCAGTGGATACCGCGTGAAGCATCAGGGGAGCCTCCAAGAGCCTTCTCGTATCCGCGCCGTGAACCTTCCGTCAAGGAGGAACGGGTTTTAGCCAACCATCCTCCGTGTTTTCATCCTCGGAGGATGTTTGGATGCCCAGAAAATGAAAAAGAAAATGAAAGAAAGTGAGAGAAAGGAGAAAAATGAGAAAACGAAAAAAAGCGGGCCGAAAGCTTCAGCCAAAACTTATCGATTGTCATTCTCAGACATGAAAGCTCACCAGGCTTAAATAGGTACCAAAGGTATAGAAATTACAAAAAAAAACCAAAATAAAAAGCCATTACAAGGGACAATTTTGGAAGAAACAAAATCGACCAAACAGGAGAAAGGCCCAAAAGGTGAACAAAGTGGGTCGCTGGATGAATAGTGTCGCCAGATGCATGAATGTGGCAGCCTAAGAAGCCATTTCAACGTAAAATTTCAGCCCACTTTTCTTGCATTTCTGCTCTTCTTCCTTCTGTCTCTGATCCGCACGTTTGGCTTGACCTCAATTCTTCTGCGGCTTGAATCGACTCAACAATTTCGTGATAAATAGCTTGCAAATACAAAATTAGCCACAAAATGCGATCAGAGTAGGGACCTTAATGTGCAATCTAAAGATTAGAATGATTAGTACACAAAAAGCACTCAAAACCTATAATAAATAGGGTTCAAAATAAGACTTTTTTGGGCACTAATCACACTTCTAACTACATTGTTAGTTCCTTAGCAATGAAAGAAAAGAAAGAAAGAAAGATCATACAAAAACGCATAACAAAATAATGTTCACAAAATTGGCTTATATTTCAAAAAGGTTGTGAATGAGTAATGCCGAACCCTGGCAAGAATCACAGCCATGCCCATTAATCCATCTCTGATAGAATGAATGCTATACAAAATCGAGTATCAAAAGAGCCTCCGTCCTGAATCAACCGTAAACTTCCACCAAAATCTATGTTTTGTTTGATCAGCCTCTCAACAATAAACTCGCAAATCATACTTCCCCCACCAAGCTACCGCCGCTACTCTGCATACCAACCAACCTAAATAGATCAGGACCCACTTTTATTCCACAACTCTTTTTGTATTGTAGGGGTGCAATTATGAGGAATCGACCTCACTAAAGTCCATGTAATGGGGATCTACCGATGACTCCCAACCAATTAAGGCTTAGGGCACCAAGTCATAATGATCTTTCGACCACTAACTCTTCAGGTTTCACCCCTGAATTTAATGATTTCAGACTCCAGCACCTGCCAACTTACTAAATCACTTCATCCACCCGTGTAGTGAACACTAAGTCGGTGGCTCCCAACCAGTTGGCTTAGGGCACCAGGCTTTAAAGGCTTTCACTATAAACTCGGACCTGCTCTGCTTCAAGGCAAAAGCGTTGCAAAATTTTCTTCTTTTCTTTCTTTTTCTTTTGCTTTTCTTTTTCTCTCTCTTCTTTTATTTTGGAAGACACATTGGCCTTTAACTCAGGGGGTCCTAACCTATTAAAGGTGGTCAACAAAACTAGGGTAGGTTATTGCAAGGCTTAGGAGGTTAGGTAGTTTTTCAGGTTATTGAAGAACCTCGATGCTAAGACAAGCAATATTAGCTGTTTTAAGAAAAGGTCGAAAGCAGCAAGAATTTAACTAATCTTCCACTCAATTAGGCATGGAACCAATCTAACATCAATAGAATTGACAAAGTTTCAATTTTTCAACCATGTGCTAGGCAAAACTAAAAAAAAAAAAAAATGGGTGCGCTTTTAAAATAAGTTGTGGTTAGTATGACAGCTTCACAAAAAGGAAAACCATCAAGCCACTGAACATCACAAAATGGGCTTGCTCAAAATAGTAACAAAAACATAAATGCAAAAGTCACTTCCTTCGCTAACTCTCCCCCCCAACCAAATGTCTCATTGTCCACAATGGGGCTCGAATTGGAAAGTTAGGGAAGGAAGTGTTACATCCTTGATAAGATGTGATCGTTGTCGATAGAGACTTCAAGCTTTCCATCGACACCTTATTCAATTGCTTGGGCTTCAAATAAACAAGTTAGAAGAAGAAAAGAGAGGAAAAAAGTGACCAATTGGAGCATTTTGAAAATTCCACCTTCATAAAAATTTCAAAAGTGTTCTTTCTGGATAGATTTATATTCTATACTCTCTAAGCTTTCCAACGGTACCAAGAACGCCTAAAACAGAGTTCGGATGAAAAAGTTATGCTTAGAACAAAAAATCAGAGGCAAACAGGAGAGAAGTGAAAATTTTCGCTACGAGCTAAAATTACATAATAGCGAAAATTTCATTTTCGTAGAGAAAATTCGCTACCTAGAGAATATATTTTTTTTTATAAAAATAAAATAAAAATAATTTTTAATTATTATTTTTTGATAAAATAAAATAAAATAATAATAATAAAACAAAACTTTTTTTGATAAAAATAAAAATAAACTTTTTTTTTTTTTTACTTCACCGTTGGGTGTTCCCTGCCTCTTCCGTACAAATTACATTTAAAATTTTTCTTTCTTTTTCTTTTTCTGATCTTCATTCCTTTTCAAAATTTTCACTCAAACTACAAAAATTAATACAAGAAAAATTACATAAAAGTGAAAAATAAGCTAGAACAAAGATCGACTTAAAAATTAGAGAAAATCTAAGAAGAAAATTATGTAAATCCAATAAAATTAAATAAACAAGAAAATTAAAACAAAAAGGGGGGGAGACTGGTGGAGCCTCCCAACCAATTCCTGCTTCTCGGAGGTCGTTGGAACCTGGTGGAGCTTAGAAATGCTCTGAGTTCGGGCGCCCAACCGAACCATCCACCTGCGCCATGCGATGTGAGCAAACGCCATTGTTTTTGATGAAAAAATTTTGTACAATTACCACTAATCTCTTTGAAGTTTCAGATGGCAAGCATGGCCGGGCCTTAGCTTCAAGCAGGTGCTTCCTGTGAGTCGGGTATGCTTCGTGTAGGCAAAATGTACACTTGGTCAATGGAAGCGGCCACCGGGCGCGGGCTTTCGTGGCTCGGGCAAAGGGCACTAGGATTCAATTTCATGGGTTCGTCAAGGGTAAGCTTTTGTGAATTCTTTTCCCTTCTTCTTTCCACTCCGCCCTTCTCGCTTATAAAGGGAAGGATTTCTTCTTTCTTCTCCCTTGGAAAACAACAAGACACATATCCGAGGATCTCGTACAACCCCCTTCTGTGATAATCCAATGTGTCCCTATAAGCTCCCCGGTGGCTGCCGCAGACACTGCCTTCACCATGGTGTCACTTTGGCACCTTCCGTGGACATTGCCGCGATCGATGAGGTTTTCAATGGAGTCTTGCAAAGTTGTCCCATTTATGCTCAAAGTCATTTTTCTTGCTCTATATAATTTCTTTGTTCAAATCTGTCTCCATAAGGATACTCTCATCCAAATGGGCATTAATCCCTTCTCGCTTCCGCCACAAAGTCATCCACTCATTATCCCGGTAAGGTCCAAATGGTTTGTTCAAATGGAGGGATTAATTGCGGTGGTCGAGACCGAGGAGTCGGGGCGATAACACGGAGGTTCGTGAGGTGCATACCGTGGCGTCTCAATCCCATGAGGACTTCCAGGCAGTCCCCAACTATGGTCAGGTAGTACTACCACATGGTGAACTCATCCGCTGGTTTCTAGTCCTCATGGACCTATATTCATTTGATTCCTCTCCTTACGTGTTGCCGACTTACATGGCCGGTTTCAGAATCCCTCATGGACATATGTGCACTGTGGTTACCCTCGCCACATGCCGACCAGATCGGTCCCTTCCATCGGGTTCAACCAACCTCGACAAGAAACTCTATCCCACTAGAACACGAACCCCTGCAACAAGAACAAAGCAAACACCAAACAAGGAAAAAAAACAACTCTACCAAAAAGGGGTAAAGTTAGCTAAAAACAAAATTAAATGAAACAAAATTAAACACACTAAAAACACTAAAAAGATATATATATACAAGAAAATTCACCGTAACTCGTGGATGAGGATCACAAGTGTTCAACAGTCATCATCTTCGCACTTTAGGCACCATCCCCTAAGAATCCGCCATTTGGTCCTCGTGCCACAAAGAGGTGTTATGAATCAACAAAATTTATAACCTAATTACTCCCATCGGCCAGAAATGTAATCATCGCAAAGATAATCCAGCCTGTGGTCGAACACGTGGATGGGTTTTCTTCGTGACAAATGATTTGGCGCGGGAGGTTCAAAAATGGTGAATTTCAATTTGGATTTCAGGATTTAGTAAAAACAGGGGATTTTGATGGTGAGCAGATTGAAATAAAAATGGAGAAAATAAGAAAAATAATAAAAGAGGTCTCCTTGCTATCGTGATACCGGGGCGAGGATCCTGTGGCACCGAGGGTTCCCCGAGGTCATTTCTCGTGTCGGGAGGATGACCTATAGTCATCTCCCGAACCAGATCTTCATTTAGCTATAAAACCTAACCCAAAATATTTATCCTTTTGAAAAATGGCATCTATTGGCCATCAGTGGTCACCGACAGTGAAGAATAAGTCTCCTAGACTCCCCTTCAATGGATCACATGTGGTAATCCACGAATCTCGGATCTAACAATAAGCATCCACTGAACCCTAAAAGTTTACCAAATAATAGCCATTCAAGGAGATTCAAAGGATAAAAACCTACGCTTAGAAAGGAACACAAAGGATTCAAGAAGGGATACCGCGCGTTGAAGAAATGTGGAGCCCAGTAGCTCAGATCTCGCCAACAACCTTCTGCTTCAAGGAGGAACGGGTTTTAGCCAACCATTGATTCGTGCCACGGTAGGGTGAGCGGAATCAACAAAATTTGTATCCGTAGTTCCTCCTACTGCCGTAGTCAAGCTACCGCAAAGATAGCGGCTCAGGGTCGAACACAGGATGGTGGGTTTTCAGACAAATGATTTGAGTGAAATCAAACCTGAATTAAATTTGATTTTCGGTTTTGTGAAACAAAGGTGAGTAGTTTGAAAACTTAATGACTCAGAAGACTGAAAGTTAAGTGGTCGGTTTGCAACCGAAAATAAAATCAAGAAAATAAGAAAAAGAGAACTTCTTGAAGCAAGAGGGCTACCGATTTTAAGATCCTAGCACTAAGAGCTCCCGGCTGAAAACAACTCCTATTCGAGTCAACACAGATGCGCTTATGGCCCCTTTAGTTAAACCCTAACATTCCATTATCATTCTTTGAGGGCTCAGAAGACCATCTAAAAAATAACAAGGCATCTCTCACCCGAGCAATGCAGATTCTAAAGCATGAAGAGTATCGCCAAAACAATAACTCGTGAAATGTTATTTAACCCTAATTAAGGAACCCTAACATGTAAATATTACCTCGAGGCTAGTAAGGACCATCTAAAGAACCACAAGGCATCTCTCACCCGAAAGACCGACCTAAAGCATGGAGAGTATTGGCCAAGACAATAACATCCCATGTTATGCAACTGCTTTGAGTATAAGGGCCATAAATACACTACTCGCAACATGAAAAGGTGGGGAACCACCAAAGAACCTAAAGATCTTACCCCAAGAAATTTTTTACTTCAAGAAGGAAGTGGTTTTAGTCGCCATCCTCCAAGTTGTCATCCTTGGAGGGTGTTTGCAACCAAGAAAGGGAGAGAAAGAGGAGAGAGAAGAGAAAAGAAAAGTAAAACTAAAATAAAAGACTTTATTTACAAAAATAAAAACTTACAAAATTATTATCCCAAAGACTGATGTTTGAATCAAGTTGCTTAGGTTACAAAACAAGAGGGGGCTTATATAGGCCTCTCAAGGTATGAAAATACCAAAAACCTAACAACTAGGCTAAGTTAATGGACAAAAGAGTAATACACCAAAATCAAGCCTGCTGCATTAATTACAAAAAGCATGACGAGGCATCACCTCGCTTAGGCTGGCAGACATTTCGCTACTTTTAGCGAATCACTGTGTTTCTCCATGGCCATTGTTCCATTGGTCATTGTTCCGCCGCTTCTCATCAATTTTCTTCCCGCTTCATTTTTCCATTTTCTTCTTTCCTTCTAGTCTCCGATATATGATGTCGAAGTTTGACTTAAATCTTTTCGTGCTTGGATCGACCAACACTTTCGCATGATTATCTCACAAAACTGCAAAAATTCACAAAATGCGATCATTAGAATATTAGGGACCGTAATGCAGAATCGAATTAGCATGCTTAGTACACAAAAGCACTCAAACCTATAATAAATAGGGTTCAAATTACACCAGACTAATCAACCATCCTCCGTGTTTTCATCCTCTGAGGATGCTCGATGCCCGTAAAATGAAAAAGAAATGAAAGAAAGTGAGAGAAAGGAGAAAATGAGAAAACGAAAAGCCGGCCGAAAGCTTCATCCAAAACTTACATTGTCATTCGATAAAGCTTCACCGAGGCTTCAAATAGGTGCTCAGCAGATAGGAAATTACAAAAACCAAAATAAAAGCATTACAGGGACAATTTCTGGGAAGAAACAAAATTGGAAATCAAACAGTGGAGAGCATCCAAAAGGTGAACAGTTGGTCAGTTGGATGAATAGTGTGTCAACAGGATGCATGAACAGCAAAAAGGTGAAGCCATTTCTCAACGTGCAAAATTCTCATAGCCCCACTTTTCAGATTTTCTAGCCTTCTTCCTTCCGGGTCTCGATCTACACGCCGAGTTTGACTAATTCTTCAGGTTGAATCCGACTAACAATTTTTACATAAATAGCTTGCAAAAACTACAAAATTAGCCACAAAATGCGATCAGAGTAAGAGGGACCTTAATGTGCAAATCGTTAATTGTAATGATTAGTACACAAAAGCACTCAAACCTATAATGTGGTTCAAAATAGCACTTTGGGCACTAATCAATTTTTCCCTCCAACTCTCACTGCTAAGAGAAGAGGAGAAATCATTGTGTTCAAGCAAGGGGAGGATAAGAGCCTCTACACTGGATGAGAGAGGTTCAAGAGACTGCTGAAGAGGTGCCCTTTGCATGGGATAGATCTGACAACTCAGATGGACATTTTCTACCATGCCATTAATTATACCTCTAAGGGTATAATTGATGCATCCTGTTGTGGAGGTTTTAAAGGAAGAAGTGCAGAAGAGGCAAGGCAAGTTATTGAGGACCTAACCAAATGCAACTACAAGAGACTCCATCCAATCTCCAGGAGCAAGAAGAAGACGAGGAGAAATGGTCCGATCGGGATTGGATAGAACTATACATAAGCCAAGTCATGCAGAATGAACAAGCTAAGTAGCAATGAGAGGAGGATGCAAACTGCACATGAAGTTGGAGTAGTGAGAAAAAGAAGGACAAACAGTGCTGAGGGGTATGAGGAAGAAGAGCCTTACCAAGTTGAGGAAACAAAGTATATGAATGAGCAGAGAAGTTACCACTTCAAACCTAACCCGAACTTGCCAACACACTACACTCCAGCACTGTGGAACCACTAAAATTTTTAGTATGATGGGGGAGCACAGCATGGCCCTAAACATGGACAAAGCTACCATCAGGCTTACACTCAGCTAAAGTTCTAGTAGCAACAAGAGCAGTAACTGCAGAAATACAATAGAGCAAAGTACCAAGGTCAAAGGACCCAATCTTTTAAAGATCGGATGTTGCAGTTCATGAAGGAAAACAAGAGGGTGCTGGATACACATGTGAAAAAATTTGTTGATCTTGAGATTTTCTAAGAAAACACAGTTGTGTTTCAAACAAACACCGATGCTACAATGAGAAACTCGAGACTCGAATAAGGCACCGGGCCTTTTATCCTTGCAAAGCCGCTTTAGAAATGCCTTTCCTAGTAACACTGAGATCAACCCAAAAGATCTCACACCTGCTACAATGAGAGGAAAAGAAGAATTACAAGGCAGCAAAAAGATGTAAGCCAAGCACACCTGGGAAATGTATTGATGAAGAATAGCTCAGACTCATCAAGAGCAAGCAAAGAGAGGTTGAAAAGAAGACAATATACAAAAAATGTCTAGCTAGAACAATAAATCGAGCAACTCGGGAGGCAAACCTGCAAGTTTTTAATCTTTTTAATAGTTTTAATAGTTTGAGTAGTTCAATTGAATTTTGTGTTTGAGGTTGTAGTTTAAATATGTCTATAGTTTTATTTTCACTTTTTGCTCATTTTTCAGATGCTGAAGCAAAAATTCGAAGAATTTCACTAGACAAGAGATTATCTCAAATTAAAATATGCAGTACTAACTGGCAAGGGGGAGATTTCATTCCTAAACCTATTTTGAATGATATTGCATATATTAAGTTTGGGGAATTTGTTATCACTGCTTGAATGCTTTTTTGATGTGTTTTTAATGAGATAGTTGCTCATAAATGAATTGATGATTCTCTGTTGTATATATGTTTTCACAATGCTTGACTTGCAAAAAAAATTGGAATGAATTGTGGGTGATTAATTGAGTTGGAAGGCAGTTTTAAGTTGTAGAAATTTAGGGAAACAATCCTTAGTCGCGACAATGAAATCTATGTCGCAACTTTGTTTTATGAATGAGGAAAAAGGGTTGTCGCAACAAGAAATTTAATGGTCAAGACAATTCATAAGAAAATTAGGTCGTGACATTAGAAATTTGGTCGCAACAAAACTCACTAAAATATGATGTCGTGACACTGTTTTTCCTGTTGCAACAAGAATTTTTTAAACTCAAGGGAATGGCAATAAAAACAGTGTTGCGACCACCATTCAAACACTATTGCAACCTACTTTTCTGTTTATAGAAACCAATCTCTATCGTGACGGGAATTTTTCTATCGCGACCCAGATTGTAACTTGTAGGCAATTGTTGAGTCCAATGACTTGTGCTGTGAAAAATTTTTCTAATGTCAAGACTATTCTTTGTTGCGACAAACCTAAAGTATGTCGTGACATGAGATTTTAAATAATAAAGACTAGGGAGAAAATTTTAATTTTGAGAGTCAAAAAATAAATTCCGCAGTTAAAATTAAAAGTTATTGTTGTGACCTAATCATTTATTATCGCAACACACGAAGGGAAACATTCATTTATTGAGCCATTAACTGAAGAATGTTTCAAAATTGAAAAGCCCTCCTCCTTCCAAATGCCTCAAATCATTCACACTTTCAGCCAATTTCAACTCTCTACCTCTCTTTGTCTTCCCTAAACACTAGAGTTCAAAAACCCTGACCATACCATGTCTGATCCTATCACCTTAATTCCAAACCTTCAATGTAACACCCCAAAATACACCCTAGTCGTTTTAATTAGGGTATATTATAAGTTCATTTTTGAAAATTTTCGCAATTATTATTTTACTAAATGAGAAAATTTCGAAACCCATAATTTGTACAAGATACAAGGGTAAAAGTGGAATTTATCAAAGCAGGATATAAAAGTCATAAGATAAGAAGATTATGGGCTAAAGTAGAATATAACATGAGTTGATTTTCAAAAAGAGAGGAACTTGAGGACTAAAGTGTAATAAATGAGAAATTATACCAAATAAGACCCATTTAGGGTCTCTCATTTGGGCATTGGGAGAGCAAATCGGTGGAGAGAATAGAAAAGGAGAAGAAAAAGAAGAAGGGAAGAGAAGGAAGAAGGAAGGAGAAAAGAAGAGAAGAAAGGTATGGAATGCTATGATTTTGTATGGAAACTACTTGGGTATGGATTTTTAGACCTTTATATGGTTATTGGTTTGTTCCATTTCTAGGGTTTAGTTAGGAATTCATCCTAACCCTCGATTTGTTGAAAGTTGGGTTGGTAAAACCCTAGTTAGTATAAGAGGAACATGGAATCCTTCCTATTTTTATGGTTTTGTATAGATTTGTGAACTTTATATGGATTATTGGATCCTTTGTCTAGGGTTTGGTTATGAGAAGTTCTATACCACCATTACAAGTGTTATTGGAGTGGTTTGAGTAGGATTTCATTGTGGATTATGAGATACATGAGTTTAGAGAAGATGGAGTTTTGTGGGGGAAAGAAGGAAAATCATTTATGGGAAAAATCGCGTGTCGGGTACCCTGCATCTACGGACAGAGACCAAGTGGTACCCAGACAGAGCACGCACTCTGCATCTAATTACATGAACAGGTCGGGTACCCCAAGACTAATGAAAGTGGTACCGATACCGATCAAAGTGGTACCGATACCGATGCTTCCGGCAGCCCTAATTGTTTTACTCTTACATTGTTAAGTCCCAAATTCGTACACCGATAGTATAGGAACCCTAATAAATGACTAACGGGGATTCAAATAAGAATGAAACTATAAAAATGCACCGCACGCCCTCAATGAAGCTTTCGCCTATGAGTTTGATGTTGGCAAACTTAATGCCCTTATGATAAGATAGTAAGTTCCTAAACCCATATAATTGTAGGACTGCCTAAGACCGGATATTGAATGACACGACACCTTTGTTATGCGGGCGGTGCATATAGTACTTCTAAGACTCTATGATTAGTAACGTATTAATTTTAACCATGCTTCAGCATATTAATACTTTGATACTGGACAATGCGACGACATTCTCCTCGGCCGCTGTTTCTAAGACTCATGCGCTTTGAAGCACGCACCTTAGTACTGTACCGTGCCTTCGGGTATTTATTTTGATGTGTCCGATTCGTTCCCTATTACTGGTCTAGTTAGTCAAACAGTTATATGATAAGAGCCTGAATAACGCATAAGAGTAAAGTAATGTATACCGTTATGCTCTGAATGTACCTACGTGTACCTCTGTACAAGTATAATCTCTGTAGTTCCTACGGGTACCTCCATATAAGTATAAGCTCTATAGTACCTATGGGTACCTCCGTACAAGTATAAGCCCTGTAGGACCTACGGGTACCTCAGTACAAGTATAAGTCTACTATAAGTACAACTAGGTGTACAAGTTTGTTATATGAATTCATAAAAAATTCTTATATCTGCTACTGTTTATCTGTTACTGTTATATGCTTACTATACATCAGTATTAGTACATGTGTATACATATAAATTATATGTTTCCCACTAAGTGTAAAGCTTAGCACAGCTTTTAACCCATGTAGGTACAGAAGAGGACGTCTGCGATCTTCCACATACTGTTGGGCCAACAAACTAATAGTAAGAGTCCATCACAATAGGTTGTGCGCTCTAATTACGTAAACGTAAATGTACAGTTTTTGTATATGGATATGTAATTGGGACTCAGGACTGTATGTATTGTCATTGCAAACAACACTACGGTGGTAGTTTTATTTTTGTATTCAGATATGATATTTGATTATGTTGAAAGACTCGGGGCCCACCAATGTCCGAAAAGGGTGTAAAGAGTCCTAGCATATTTCACGCCCCTTCATCTGCTTTAGCGGTTGAATCGGGGTGTGACATTCAAGAAGTCATGGAAGAGTGCATTGAGCCAGAAATTCAAACATAACAAAATCATCAAGCAACAACTGGGCACATTGAGAACAGGGATAATGAAAATGAAACGCAACAGCAAACAGGAGAAGAGTCAAGAAAAAGAAAAAGATGAACTAATGAAACTAGGGCAGAAAAAAGGAAAGACATAGCAAGGAACTTCGTTTCAGAAAGGGCGGCAGCTTTAATGGAAGAAAGTTTGAAGGAAAGGGGCTTCATTGCTGAAAGGGGGTTTAAAAAGGCTATCTCTCCTTTTGCTGAAGTGCTTGAAAAGAGAGGATGGCAAATACCAGTGAACATTAAAGAACTCCGGTTGTGCTTTCTATGAAAATTTTGCTAACATAGTAGAGAAAGATCAGCAGAGAAAAGATCAACAGATTGTTCAATCTGCGTGTGCAAAAGGATGGAGCAAAGTTAAAAAAATCAGATTAAGAAACCAAAACTTCAAAAAATAGTGGACCTACTGACTGCTGGAAAGGAAGAATGGAAGGGGACAAAGAAAACCCCTTGTAGATCCATTGCTATAGGAGACTTAACTGAAGAACCTAAGGTATGGTTCTACTTTATCAAGTTTGTCCTTCTGCCATCTAAGCATCTCAGTACAGTAAGAAGAGAGGAAGCAATCCTCCTCTATGCATTGCTAAAGGGCTATAAGATAAATATAGGAAAAATTATTGAGAAATCTATCTTAGATATTTAAGGCAATCGTAGGGAATGATTCCTGTCTAGAATGATAACCGATTTACATCCAAGGAGGAGTCGATGAAGAATGGGGAATTGAGGAAACCTACCCCAGAGCTTCCCCTCTGACCTTAACAGGTGTAACAAAAGGACCAAAGAACAGAGTGATGGGTAAGGAAAAAGAAACAGAAGAAGAAAAGGGGAACGGCGATGCATCGCTCGAACAAGGGAAAGTCCAATGCAAACTGCACTCAGGAAAGTCAAACCCATTCGAATGTGATCCCCGAATGGGAATGAACTCATCGTATGCTCGGGAAGTTCCGGCAACCGCAACCATGTCAATTAATAGAAATATTGATGTCTCACAGCGAAAAGATGAAGGGAGATTTGACTCAGCTAGTTATTAATAACCCAAATTTCAAAGATGACTATTTTGATAAAGAGCTCAAAAGAAGAGACCAGAATTTAGAAGATGCACTGAAGAAAAGGGATGAAGAGTGGAGAGTAGAAATAGAGAGAAGGGATATAAAGTGGAGAAATGGGCCGAGAGATAGGACAATGCCTCAAGGCAAGCATGGATTCAAGAGATAACAATTGCATGATCACGACACTCAGAAACAAAGTTTTCAGACGCTGAAAGCCATGATGTTAGAAATAACTGGACACTCCTGGAATCTCTTGCTATGAGGCAGCGAGAACTTATAAAGAGCAATGCCAAGATCCTAGACTAGGCTATGAAACCAATTTCCAGTAAGAAGAAGATACCTCTACCACAAATCCGAATCTCAGACTATAGACCCTACTCTATACTCCCCCAGGGTGTGACAAACCCACCTTTACCCTATACCAACCCAGTCAATCGCGGTGCACTTCTACACCTCAGATTAAAAACACAAAAAAGATAAAACTCCTAGAACATTAGGAAAAAAGGAACTTACCCCAGTAGAGGAGGTAAAAGAATATCTAAGGATGGAAGTAGCCAAGGAAAGGGCTGCAAGGAATAAAAAATGAACAATACACTACCTCCTCCAACTCCTCATCCTCTTTGTACTCAAAGCAATTCCTCTAAATAAAATAAAATTTTTATAGCAAAATTTTGTGTTCAATTGTGTTTGTGTTTGATTGGTGTGTTTTTTATTAGTTTCTTGCTCTGTTTGTCATCCGCCAGTTGCACAGCAAGAAATCAACTACCTAGATAAATTAGCTTAGTTGCTGCAACATGTTTGGGTAAATTGACTTCATTACAATTGTTGGTGTGTTGTGTTGTTTTGAGCTGAATGCATGATCAACTAAACTCTTTTACTTAATTAGAACAACACAACAACAAACCTCAGAATCCAACAACTTTTGTATTTGAAATTGTAGTAGGCCTCAATGAATTAGAAAAGGAAGTTGCATATGTTAGCTAGAATGAAGTTTAAGGTTCAGATTTAAGAAAATGTATTAATAGACGGTACAAATAAGACTTTTGAAACTGTTGTATAAACAATAAGGTCAGTGAAAGTCCTGAAAAACAATGCAAATGATCAAAATGTTCCCAACAAATCGCAAGATTAGTGGACATCTTCCTGTTCGGCCACGGCCATTTAAGGTCCTAGAACTTGTTAGATTATTAGTCAAAGCGAAATCCTAGTCAATACCACTAACAGGAAGTGATATAGGCCATCCTTGGAAGTTTGAGCCTTTTAAGCCTACCCTCAAAATATGCATAAGCATATACTCTAGTTCCAGATTTGAGCCAAATTGTCTAGTTTCTTCATTTAAACAGCAATTAGAAGCCAAACCTTCCTTTATTTTAATCTACAAGAGAGAACCCTTATTTCGCTTCGTGTTTCGTGACGTGAATTTCAAAATAAAGAAAAGGACAAGTTCAAATGTTATTTTAATTTGAAAGGAAACAAGAATGAAGGGATGGAAAAAGAAAGAACAATCAAGAAATGGAAAAGAATGCAGAGAAGAAGTCAAAATTGTAAATTCGCTAAATGGGATTAAGTTTTGTTTACGGTCACCTCTCGAACAATTGTTCTGGGGAAAGCCAACACCTAGCACCCTAATGCCAATCGGTATGGGAGTTGCTAACCCAAAGTTCTCTAAGAGTAGTAGAAAGCCTAAGAAGAAAAGACATTGCACTAATCCTAAAAATATTTGACAAGTAAAAGAAAAGCAAAAAGGGACTTTTCTCTAAAAGATGTCAAGTTGAGAATATGCAGTATGATACATCAAGGACAAGTTGGGGGGAATATATTTTTCAAACATTAGTAGGAAAGAAAATGATGAAGGATAAAGGCAAAGATACAAAGTTGAAGAGTGGAATCTGGGTAAATTGTTAGCCTAATTCTCCACTTATCTACCCAATTACCCAAGCCAAACTCTACGTTTCCAAAAGACCTAATTGATCTTTTTAAGGTGGTACTGGGCCACATTGCTGGAGACAAATATGAAAAACAAGCATACGGGACCTCAAGAGCTAAAAGAAATCAGAGTCACCTGTGTAGAGTCCCGCAAGATTAGCTAATCCTCGCCAAGGAGGAAGGGGAAAGAAACCATCACACACACCGATCAGGATTAATTGACTAAATTGTTTACATCTCGTAATTCATCAGCTTTGTTTTCAGGATAATAATTGAAAATTTTTCTTGTCTGAATCTCAAAAACTAAAATTGAAATTAAGTCGCAGCTTAACTAGTTTCAATTCAAGTTGCATTTAGAAAAGGCTGCAAAGGCAAAACTAGAAAATGTCCTTAAAAATAAAGCTAAATTGTTTGAGGACAAACAAAATCTTCTTCTCTTTGCTTGGGGACAAGCAAAACTTTAAGTTTGGGGGAATTTGATGAGTCTTAAACTCATATATTTTTATTCCATTTTTCTTGCTTGTTTTTAGTATTTTCAGAGCTATTTTAATGTCAAATTATGGAATATTTACCAAACTAGTGTTTTGCAGGCTTTAATTCAAAAAGGAGAAAATCCAAAGAAGAAAGAAGAGAAACCGCACTGTAGTAGCTTCATGTCAAGGACTAAATTTGTGTGTTGCGACAAACTTCCAAGCAATTAGCAAAGAAACCGTGTCACAACAACATTTCCTGTGTCGCAACACCATAATTTGATTTTTAACAATTGAGCTAGGTCGCGATAGAAGACAGCAGGTCGCGACAAAGAATGAGAAAAACATATGCTAGTCAGTTGGGAACAAAATAGTTTGTGTTGCGACATAATGCTGAACTAAAGTAAGAATATCTAT
This sequence comes from Tetrastigma voinierianum, assembly GCA_016808115.1. Taxonomy (NCBI): domain Eukaryota; kingdom Viridiplantae; phylum Streptophyta; class Magnoliopsida; order Vitales; family Vitaceae; genus Tetrastigma; species Tetrastigma voinierianum. The sequence continues at coordinate 304,299 of JAEQBH010004378.1, read as the reverse complement.
CGCGACAGAACCCTCTTCTATTGCGACACTGACTTCTACAACATGGAAAAGTTTATTGAGATAGAAAAGATGCTGGAGAAGAAGTTTAGGTCGCAACAAGAAAACTAGGTCGCGACAAAGGGTGCTTAATGGATGAACTAACCTAGTTGCAACAAGGAGAGTCAATAGTTGCAACAAGGAGAGTCAATGTTACGACATACTTCAAGCTTAAAAGGTGTTTTGATGTCGTGATAGAGATCTTCGTGTCAGAATATAAACACTTGAACATTAAAAGTTCTATGCGATTAGAAATATGGGTCACACACGAAGATAGGCTAAAGGAAGAATACAAATATGTAATTAAAACTAGTCGAAAGAAAAGATGCTACATACGTAGTGCGCGTTGTCACGCTGAAGATAACATAATAGGCTCTTTATTACGCAAAACATCCTCAACATAAAAGTCCAGGTCGCAACATCAAAAACAAAGCTACAACAAGAAGTCAAGCCTTCCGCGGGCAACAAGCCTCTATCGCTGGAGAACTCAGTTGGCGGCTGTAAATGCAGATAACGCAAGATAGTGTTGCAACATAACCTGAACAGAGATGCTGTCGCGACATGAAAACTTTAGTCACAACACTAACTTACGTGTCGACTGAACCTGCTGGGCGGCATGATCGTCGATGTTGTGACATAACCGTTGAGGAATGCACAAAACATCAGAGCGTATTAGCGTAAACTCGCTACCACGTAATTTTCATGCCGTAAAGGAAGAAGACTGTCGTAACAACAATACGTTGTCGCAACTGAAGCAAGAAGGAGCCCAAGACCTTCAAGTCATGACAGACGACTGCATACCTGCAACAAGGACCTGCAACAAAAACACAAAACTCTGTCACGACACAACTTCTAAGTCACGACACAACTTCTAAGTCGCGACAGAAAAGGAAATTATGGGCCAAAATGCTTAGGGATTCACACATAGCCTTAATTTTAAAATTCCAAACTTCAGAAGGCTCTATAAATAAACGACCGAGGAAAGCGAGGCAATTAATCAAGAATTGACGCAACCGCAGTACTCGGGAGCCAGGACTTCTTTGCATTATATTTTCTTTTATTTTTATTTTTCTTATTTTTGCTTTTCTCGTAGATTAGCTTTAGCGTGGGATTTTGATTCATTTACTGGATCTGAAACAGTAATTTGTTTAGAAGTTTTAAAGTTGAAATTTAATGCTGAAATTCATTTACGATTACGTTTGAATTCAATGAACTCCAGACAAACGCTGGAACTCATTTCTTTTATCGCCCCATTCCGGGATGCTTTGATTCCACTATATCACTTTATCAAAATCATTTGGCATAAAAACCCTTTTAAATATGCGAAAGCGTTTTTAAAGGGGTAGGCCCATTAACATTACATTTATACAAAAGTACAATTACTATAAAGGCATATCAAGCCTTTTCAAAATGATTTACAAAATAGATGCTCGAGTTCAAATTGTTTTTACAAAATATCAATGTTAAAAAATGGAGTGAATGCATATGTCGTGAGCATACTCCAATTCTTCTATGACTCCGACGCCTCGACACGCTCATTCCCGCTCACTCCTGGCACTACGCATTTATAAACAATATCGGGCATTTTCATGCTTAGTGGTTCTATACAATTCCATTCTTCGCTCGTGACAATAAATCATGCGCTTTACTTTAAACAATACTTCAAATCTTTTCGATGATCAATGTCAATACAAAACATATACTTATTTCATATACAATCATTTATGGTTCATTTATCATCCCAAATATATATTTTCATATGCAATAAATCATTTATAATCAAATCATGCATTTCACAATGCTCTTTTCATTTCAATTTGCAATCACGCTTTTCAATACCAATATGTCAACAATCTCAAAGTCAATTCAGTTCTGCTCTTAAAGAATTTAACCTATGTTTTCGGAATACAAGATATCATAATCATCGACATCTGGCCCCGCTGGTCAGAGGCTAGTATAAAACATTTGTTTTATAACACGCCTATTCCCAGTTTAACCTAAGTATTAAAAATCAATTCGTGAACACCACCGATACCGCCCCGCCAGTCGCCGACCGGAGTGACACATCAATACGCTTGCTCATAGTAATCGCGACTCAATCTCTTATCGGGTATACCAATATATCCTTAATGCAAATTAAACGATTAATCTATTATGTATGCTCAAATCCTTTATAGCAAAATACAAGAAATATGTACATTTGTATAAATAGTTCATTTTCACACTATAATTTTCATATGCAAACATTTCACAATCAATTGCCTCAAATCAATTTAAAACAAATCAATATGCTTTTCTTATACATTTAGAACAAACATTTCCAATCTTGAAACAAGAATAGGAGAAGATAGAACAAACTAATCTATCTATTTCTTTTTTCCTTGACTTCAATCTCAGTCCTAGGTTAGGTGATCCTCACCAGCCCCTAGCAAATCACACACATCACATTTAGTAAACTAGCACTATTCACACTTAACGAATATCATTTATTAGTTTTATCCTCACTGGCGAGGTACGGTATGTTTTTCATTTAGTTTTATCCTTATTTGGACCCCCATTAATCATTTATTAGGGTCCTTAAACTATCAGTATACAAATACGAGGCTTTCGGAACAAAATCCAAAATTTTGCTCTCCATGAATAGTAGCTACGTTGTGGCATACCCGAGGGGTGCCAGGCCTCGCCGCGAAGAGGGCATCCCATGCTATGGCTGTAGGGCATGGGCCGCACAGGTTCCTACGCTTACGGCGAGCCCGCTTTCGCCGTATTTTTCCGCTTTTCCTTCTTGGCGATTTTTCTCCAAAAATCACTCCCAAAGACATTCTAATATCATCCTAAACCAACCATAAGAAAAACCCATGGATGGATTAGGGTTTTTCTAACCCAAACATCATTTAAAGAAATCTAGGGTTTGGTTCTCTCTGTGGACGCCCAAACCCGAGGGTCTTCACTACCCAACTCGCAACATAGCGGATGTCACAACTTAATAATCACAAAAATCGCAGTCTCCTTGCATCGGGGAGCTCTACCCTTAGTACATAACTCCGTCCTTAAAATGTACCAATGACCACACAAGGTCTCATATACAACTAAATCGTAATAATGGCCATTGGGCCTCGTGATCTTCACTCACAACATATATCCAATATGATCACAACATGAGTAAAACGCTACTTAAATTCATAAAACATACTCAACTATCCAATTATATCCAATAGTTTTAAGAGTTCAAATGTTTTATTTATATTAACACATATATTACAATTGTGAGAATTCTAATACATGTAGAACATCATAACCCAAAGCCAATCCGGCTTTCTTCTAAACCACGCACCCTCAGATCGAAGCCGTCCCTCGCACGCCTCCCGCACTCAGAAATAGTATCCTCGATTGTGGTGAGCTAAAGTGCTCAATAGTGGAATCACCCTAAGTGGGCTACTCTCCACCTAAGTGCAATGCACGTCTAAATAAACACACATTCAAGCAAATGCATGATCTCTAATTTGAACGCCTAACTAATCCACCCTGACTCCGAGTCCTCACCGACTTCCCCCACACCCGCCTAAGCCCTCGCATGAAAATTATTATATTTATTTGCTCAGGACAACCCTCCGATGTATATATCAACTGGACCGTCTCCGACGATTGATGACTCAAGGGACTACTCCTCCGATGTATATCAATTAGGGCCGTCTCCGACGATTGATATTTTTGGCATGGACTACCCTCCGATAATTATCATTTTTAGACAACCCCTCGAACCTAATTCTTTTTAGGACTCATCTCATGCACTCACTCTACCGCCCTAGTGGTGTCCTGCAGATATGGAATGCATGATGCCAATTCCATTATGCCAGCCATGTACACATGCAAATATATAAACATGCATATATTCACATAAAATTAAATCACACAATCATGTTATGTACTCAGATTTCATCACATCAAAATTTAGCTCATGGGCTAATGATCAAACACAAGCAATTCTACTTGAATTACTCGACCAAACATATTAATTCACAAAAATTATTTCAGAATGACTGCTTTCGAATAGTGAAACCCTGCTATAATTCTACAAATTATAAATCATCTATTCACTCTCGCGTAACTCCGGTTTCATGGCCATTTCCGGCCTTATATTAATACCAAAGTATAATTTATTCCATAAATTATCATATAAACACCCAAATCAGTCCCCAACAGCCACGGACTGACCAAAAATGTCTAAAAAAATTTCCACAATTCGGTCCCATGTTTTGGGACCGATCAAACGGCCCCTCACGGCCTCAAACCAACCGAAACATCGACAAAGTACTTAAAGAAGGAATAAAACCCAAGTAGGGAGAAACCCCTAACTCAAGGAGTCTGCCTTAAACTCCTTAAATCCTGTCCACACGCGTAGCTTCGCTCCGGGCTGCAGAGTAGCCCCTCGCTTGTCCCGAAGACTCCGCGACTATCTGACGCCCAATATTTTAGAGAGAAGGTGGACATTCTCTCACTAAAATCCACCATTTTGCCGCTGTCCGTCCCTCGCCCCAGCCACGCATCTTCGCCTTCAAAAGCGAAGAAGACCACTATGCATGTTTTGTCTTATCCTCATTTAAAATTCCAAAATGACCGCTTCTCGGTCCTTCTTTTCCCGCTTTGACACTCTGACTATCTCTCACTTATTTCATCATTTCTACTCATGCCACTTATGGCATGAGTATCGTGTTATATGTGACTTTCGTCAAGATCGAAATCGCTTTTTTACTAAGACCGAAACGTGATGCCTCGAAAACGCAAATTCGACCGGCCTCTAATTCGACGAAATTCTGATTTAAAACAGCTAGATTTCACGAGACGATTCCAACGATGAAACTGCTTTTTCATCCGAGATCTAGAGAATAAATTTTTAGATTTTTAACCGAAATTACAATTTTGTGAATCGAAATTACGATTTTGCCTTTTTTCCGTAAATTGAATTTCTAGTCTTAAGGTGTTCTTACCCTTAAATCCTTTCAATCTTTCTGCCTCTAGCTTCCTTCCTCCGATCATCAGAAACCATAAATGGGGATGATCTCCCACAAAAAAATCACTTCTTCTTATAAAACTGATTCGCACGTAAACATGTAGCTAGGCAGCTCCGAACCAACAAAATTTGTAAACCTATACCTTCTACTACTATAGCCTAGCTACCGGCAGATAGCGCCTAGGTCGAACTCAGGGATGAGTTTTCTTCACGCAAAATGATTTACAGTTAGTGTAAAATGGTGAATTCACTTTGGATTTGGGGTTTTGTAAAACAAGAAGTCATGGTTTGAAAACCGCAAAACAAAGATCAAATAGAATGTAAAAAGAACCTCAAGTCTCGCTACTAGGCTTCGGGAGAGGTTCTAGGCGACCGGGAAGTCCTAGTCCTTTCTCTCACGTCAGGGGAGGATGACCTATAGTCATTTCCCGAACCGGATCTTCGTTTAGCTATGAAAACTTAACCCTAAAAGTTTTTCTCTTGAGATACAGCATTTATTGAGCATGCATGTCTCAAAGCAATAAAAACTAATTCTTTGACCTAACCTACATAGGCAAATAAATGGCAACTAAGTGAGCCTCAGTGGATCTGAAGAAGACCACCGAACCCTTAAAGCTTGCTACACCGAAAATCATACATAAAAGGATTTAAACCTCGAGGTGAGATACGTGAGACATAAATGATAATAACCCGCATGCGTTGGAAATGAGGACAATAGTTTACCCCAAAACTCGACCTAAAGGGCCTTCCTCTTCAAGGATGAGGGGATTTAGCCAAGCATCCCTTGAGTTGTCATCATCAAGGAGTGTTTGGCTAGTGAGAAAGTGAGAGAAAGGGAGAGAAAATAAGAGAAAATTCACTGAAGTGAAAGCCGAGCTTTTAGCGCCCAATTTTATTACATCCCGTGATCGATGATTGTACAGAGCTTGACTTATGCTTATATACTGCTCAGAGTCAAGGGAAATTACAAAAATGTCTGAACTACCAACAATACATAAGGGGCAGTTTAGGAAAAAGTCACAAAAAGATGGTCAAATAGAGGTCAAAGTGGAGGCGTAGCGTATAAAGCCATGGTAACAGAACCCGCGAATTCGCAAGTCGCGAAAATTCGCAACCCCGCAAAATTTCACAAAGGCCCAAAATCCTTCGGGCCAGGGCTTCGCTCCAACTTTTGATGTGCATCTCGAGTTCCTAGCTTGACTTTAGGGCCAAGTCGGTCGATGACGTTAGCCTATTTAATTTGTGATTCGTGCCACAGTAGGGTGATCCGGAATCAACAAAATTTATATCCTATATTCCTCCTACTGCCGTAGTCAAGCTATCAAAGATAATGGTCTAGGCCGAACATGGACGGGTTTTCTTTCAGACAAATGATTTGAGGAAGTCAAAAATGGTGAATTTCAATTTGGATTTTCGTGCTCGTTGTTCAAAGGAGGCTTTCGGTTTAAACTGAAATAAATGAAGAAAATAAGAAAGAACTCCGTCTCGTGCCACCGGGTTAGTGGTTTTTAGTGGCAACTAACATGTCCTCTGTCTTTTCTCAAGGCTGGGGGAAGATGACATACAGTCATTTCCCGAACCGGATCTTCATTTAGCTTTTAAAAACTAAACCCTATGATTTTTCCTTTTGAAAAACAACATTTATTGAGCATTAATGTTCCTAGAAAATGAAATCGTGCCTCCCCGATCTACCTCACAGTGACAAATAGAAAGCAACTAATGAATCTCAGTGGATCTAGCAATAAGCATCCACTGAACCCTAAAAGATTGCTAAATACTTATCAATGAAGGCATATCAAATGAGTTCTAACCTAGAGTGAGAAATAGGAACATAAATAACCAAAAATGCGTTAAAAATGAGGACCGCGGCAAGTACTCCAAACCATTGCTCAAGAGTCAGCCCTCTTCAAGGAGTGAAGAGGCCTAGTTAACCATCCTCTGAGTCACATCCCGAGGAGTGTTTGGTAGCCGAGAAAGGGAGAGAAAATGAGAGAAAAGCAAAAACGGGAGAACTGGAACCCTAACTTTATCTACAGCCAAAAATCGTCCTCTCGACAGTGTATACAAAATGGCTTATGTAGCCTTACAAACCAAGTGAAATACCATACAATCCAAACATAAGTGATTACAACAAGGGTAGAAAGGAGAAAAACCAAAAACTATAACAAAAAGAACAAAAGCGTGAGATGCAGGAGAACAGGGGCTGCAGGAAGGAACAAAGGCGCCGAGGTGTGATCAAAGGCACGTGTGAATGTTTTTCTACAAAGGGGTGTTTTTCTTCACATTTTGCCTTCTTCCTTCTCGATCTTGATTTGAAATGCCGAGTTTGATTAGAATTCTCGTGCTTGATCGACTAACACTTCTGCATAATCCGCCTCGCAAAACTCGCAAAATTTACCATAAAATGCTACCAATAAAACAAGGGGGGACCTTTAATGTGCAAATCGGCTAATTAGAATGACGGTACACAAAGCACTCAAAACCTATAATAAATGTGGTCCAAAATAGCACTGGGGCACTAATCACACCTCATCCCATACAGCCAGCAACCTTTAGCAATGAAAGAAAGTAAAGAAAGAGCATACAAAACGATAACAAAATTGTGTTAAGCAAAAGGTTGCGCTCAAAAAGGTTGTGAATGAGTAATGTCTAATCTTAAGTAAGAATCATTAAACCTCATCCAACAACCATCATGAGAGAATGAATGCCATATTGTAATTGAGTATCAAAAGAGCCTCCTTCGTGAATCGACCGAACTTCCACCAAAATCTATTTATTTTATCGCCTCTCAACAATACAACCGCAACCGCACTTCCCCCAACCTAGCTACTACTACGACCTAGCATGCAACCAACCTAACAAGATCAGGACCCACATCTTATTCCACAATTCTTTTGGCGCTGTAGGTGCAATGCCGAGGAACTCGACCTCACCTAAAGTCCATGTAACTGGGGATCTACCGAAGAATCCCCAACCAATTAAGGCCTGTGGCATCAAGCCATAAGGATCTTTCGACCACCAACTCTTCAGGTTTTTCCCCGGACTTCGAGTGATTTCGAAACTCCAACACCTACAACTCGCAACTCCACCCATCCACCGTGCAATGAACACTAGTCATGGCTCCCAACCGCTGAAGGCTTGGGGGCACCTGCTTTAAAGGATTTCGCCATATACCCCTCAAACCGTGCTCGGGTTTCAAGGCAAAGCGTTGCAATTTTTATTCTTTTTCTTTTCTTTTTCTTTTCTTTTTCTTTTCTTTTTCTTGTTTTTCTTCTTCTTCTTTTTCCACAGGGGTCCTTAACCTATTAAAGGTAGTCAACAACACTAGGATAGGATATTGCAAAGTAAAGGAGGTCGCGTGCTTTTTCAAATTTATCATTGAAACCTAATGTGTTCCTGTGTGGTTGGGCCTAAAGGTGGAAGAAAAGGCCGAAATCAATAAGAATTCAACTAATCATTCACTCAACCAAGTATGGAACCAATCTAACATCAATAAAATAAAATTAGACAAAGTTTCAATTTTTCAAACCAATGGCTGTGCACAACACACAAAATTTTGATTGCAAAATGGGTCCGATTTTGAAAGTAAGTCGCTTTGTATAATGTTTTATAGAAGGGGACCCAAGAAGCCACCGAACATCACAAATGGGCTTGCTCAAAATGATACAAAAGAATAAATACAAGTTTCTTCGGGATAACTCTCCCCACAACCCAAACATCTCGATGTCTGAAATGGGGTTCGGATTGGAAAATTAGAGAAGGAAGTGTTACCTCCTTGATTATATGTGATCATTGCTAGATAGGAGACTTCGCAAGCTTTCCATCGACACCTTATTCAATTCGCTTCGGGGCTTCAACAAACAAGTTAGAAGTTAAGAAAAGAGATAAAAATGACTCATTGGAGCATTTTTAAATTACACTTTCATAATAATCTTAAAAATGTTCTTTATGGCCATATTTGATTCTACACTCTCAAGCTCAACTGCACTCAAGAACGCCCAAAACTGAGTTCTGGATAAAAAGTTATAAGCTTGGAACAAATTCCTGAAGTAAAGGGCCCATAGCTAAAAAAATTACATAGCTAAATTTCGTCAAGCCAACGAAAATTACCGTGCAATAAATTTTTTTCATTTTTTGATTTTTTTTTTTGAAAATCAAATAAAATTAAAGACACAAAAATAAAATAAAAACATTTTAAAATTTTTTTATTTTTTTTGTATTTTTTTATTTTTTATTTTTATTTATTTATTTTTAGAGACAATTTTTTTTTTTTGAAAATAAAATAATATATATAAAAAAATAGTAATAACTTAGCGAAGGAAGTGCTACCTCCTTAATGCGTAGCCGGAGGAAGGTCATCGTCATCCTAGGCAGGCTAAGGCCGCTGGTGGAGTGGTCGTGGATCATGTCACGCTAGCACATCAAGAGAGTCCGCAGGAGCTAGCCGGTAGAAGGCGTTGAACCGGCTGAGGATGAACTGAAAATCCCGGGCGTGCAATCGACATAGAACGGGGCAGCTCAGCGACTGATCCGTGACCGAGGATAGCCCGATTCAGGCAAGGGAGGCCCTGGGCGCTTGTCATCCTCTCAACCAAAATAGATGGGCACCGAGAAGGATGGGCGATGGAAGGAGAACCGTGATCCATGATGGCCGTGAAGTCCCGAGTAGAAATGGTGATATGTCATGAGGTGATCGCCGGCGTTCCTACCCATAACATCTGGTGAGGTCGTGGTAATCGGGGCCAAGGGCCCGAGCAGAGAAGCTGGTGGGCCATGGTACGGAGTAAAGGTCGGAGCCGAACCGAGCATGCTGAACTTGATGCTCCTGCATGCTCCGCTGAAGGTAGTTGTTCGTAGGATGGTCACGGCTAGTCCTACCGCTACTTCGGACGTGGGAGGAAAAGCATAAATTATTTTGCCACCAATCAACTGTAAGGATAGCCTCGCGATCACGGCGGTGCTCTGGCCTGGGCTTAATAGGGAATCCGATGTGCTCTAATACCTGGCAAAGAAGTCTCGGGAACCGGAGGGGAGTAGATGATTAGTGCCTAAAAAGTGCTATTTTGAACCCTATTTTTAATAGGTTTTGAGCGCTTTTTGTGTACTAATTGTTATAATTAACCCAATTGACATGTTCGGGTCCCTATTGTACTACTGATCATATTTTGTGGCTAATTTTGTAGTTTTTGCAAGCTTTTAATGCCAAGTTTGTCGAGTCATTCCAAGCATGAAGAATTCTGGTCGAACTCAGCATTACAGATCAAAAATCAGAAGAAAAGAATATCAGAAAAAGGAAAAGAAAGCAAAAATAGCATGAATCAGATGAATAGTGCATGATGAACACTAGCCATGAATAGTGATGAACAGGAGGATGAACAATGCTGAATAGAAAAATTTCGCTACAAGCTGAAAAATTCGCTACATAGAGAATTTTCGCTACAATAGCGAAATTTCGCTATGTAGCGAAATTTCGCTACCCTTGTAGCGAAAATCCCTGTTCCCTGTTTTTGTGTACAAACGACCTCGTTTTTTGTTTTTCTCCTTTCTACCCTCATTGTAATAGTTTTAGTTAGGTTAGTTTCATAAATTCACTTTGATCGTAAGGCCATATGTCATCAGAATACATCACGACCTAAGTATTATTTTCGACTAAGCAACACGTGCCTGCTTCCCGCTTTCTATCTTCTATTTTTCATTTTCTCACTTTCTAGGAAACCAAACACTCCTTGAGGATGACAACTTTTAAAGGATGTTCGCTAAGGTCTCGTGATCCTCAAGAAGAGGGCTGCTAGGCTTCGAAGTAAGGTTTGCATTTTTGCTCTCGTTTTTCACGTAGTGTGCTTCGACATTTTAGTTCCCAAATTTGCAACTCTACTCTAGGTTTAAAGTTCTTCGATGTACTTTCGTCAATACTTGGCAAGCTTTGTGGTTCGGCCTATTCTTAGCTTTAGATACACTGATATCCATTAGTTGCTATTTAATAGCCACTGAGGTATGTTAAGGGGTTACAGGTCACCTAGAGTATGTTTATTGGATCAATACTTGTAATCTTTTGTGTCTGATGCTATTATTAGATCCACTGAGATTCATTAGTTTCCCTTTACGAATCATTGTAGGATGGGTCAAGATGATAGATTTTCACTGTAGGAACCATAAATGCTAAATAAATGCTTTCTATCGAAAGGAAAATTATTAGGGTTTAGTTTTTAAAGTTAAATGAAGATCCGGTTCGGGAATTGACTATAGGTCATCCTCCCCAACGCGAGGAAATGAACCTCGATGACCTCTTTGTAACCCTATCAACCCAACCTAGCAGCCCAACACTTCAAAGATTTTTATTAATTTTATTCAGTTTATTTCGCTTTATTTTCACTTCACAACATCAACTTCACACACTTTTTACACCAAATCCTGCAATCCAAAACACCACCATTTCAACCTCATCAGAATTATTTGTACGAAGAAAAATCTCCATCCCCTCAGAGTTCGACTCCTAGAACCTGGGCTATACTGCAAGAACTTTTCTTTTCTACGATGCAGGAGGAATTTAGAATACAAATTGTGTTGATTTTGGATCACCCTACTGTGGCACGAATCAGTGGACTCAGCTCGGGTCAGACTCTTGCGATGGACCTTGTCCTCAAAGTGGAACAAGGATGTCATGATAAGCTCGTCCGGGCTGAACCAGAACCCCTTTGAAATACGATAAAGAGCCTCCAAAATGGCTTCTCTCCTCTGTATTATGTGCTGGAGCAGGAAAAGATTATACCGCAGGATATGGTCTATAAGGAGCAAGCTCGGAGGAAGCTGTCTCCTGAACAAAATAGCCCGATGTAGTGTCTCGGGATAGTAAACGAACCATCTCCCTGGTCGGTGGACGGGTCCACCGCCTATAACCGCCGAAAGCTAGCAAAACCACCAGCCAGACAACGAGTCGCTATATCCGCGGGTCCAAGTATCCCTTGGCCTACCATCGATAGTGAAATGAATGGTCGGCCGATTCCGGCCTTCGCCCGAGGTCATCGGTGGTAGAACTCGATGACCACCTGAGGGTAGAAGAACTGACGAGGTGTCGCAATGGCTCCAAGGAGTACCGCCGCATTAGTCGCATCAGCCCCAGCCTCGGATCTTTGGCGAAGGCCAGGAGATCATAATAAATCTCGCAGTACAAATCCCTCTCACTGCAATCAACATTCCCTGGAATAGGGCTAATGAAGTAGGTCACCGATGATCGGCGTGTGGACAGATCCTGGCGGAGATCTCCACAGTGGCCTGAGTGTGTGTGATCAGCTCGGGGGATCGAACTGGAGGACTCTCCCGGGTCTGAGGTCCGGGGCCCTCTGATGGCTAATATTCCGGATGGCTCTAGATGTAATGGAGAGGGAGGAATGGGGCCAACCCGGGTATGGTACCTCCTTGGGGCAGGGGCAGCAGCAGGAGAGGCAGAACCCATGGTAGGAATGTCTTGAGCGGCGGCAGTGGCGGCTACATGAGCAGGCACGGCGGTGGCAGTGGTGGGCACCTACGACGGCAAAGAAGAAGGGTCGGAGGTGGAAGCCTGGCGCAGCCAGGCCTAGTTGGAGTCGCCGACGTGCTAGAGGAGAAGACCCGCCCACTTCCGGCCGAAGTCGTGTCTCTGCACGCATCTTCACCATAGTCGGCCGAGAAGGGGAGGAGATGGAGAGGATGGGAGGAAGAGGTTTCCTTTAAATGATTTGGAATGAAATTGAGAGAAAAGGGGGCGCGAATGTATGGTTTAAGTAAATGAAGAGTTAATCCCACCACAAGATCCAGTAAATGTAGGTGGTTAGTGGTCATGGGCTCAAAAAAAATCCGAAAAAAATTAATGGATTTAGGAAACGTAAGGTTGCAAGGAAGTGAGGTGGCAGAGGGAGATGAACAAGGCGGGCGCAGAGGTGAATTTGAATCAAGGCGGTAAAATTAAGAAGTTTATAACTAATGTGCTGCGAAATTTCACAAGTTGCAAAAATTCTCAAACCTGGAAATTTCCACACTGCCTCAAAAGCTCACTGCCTGTTGCAATACCTGCGAAAATAGAGAACAAAAAATTATGAGAAAACACAGCTATAAATGAGAAAATTTGCAAAGGAAAACAAAACTAAAAACAAAGAAATTAAGAAAATCACAACTAAAACTTAAAATAAAGCACACAAAATTCTAACAAAAATTTTAGTGACTTCTGAGATACTACAGAAGCCACTCCCACTCAAGTAGTCTTTCGAATTCATGGGGGGTCAAGGAGGGGAATCTCCTCCTTGTCCGCAAGTGTTGTACCGCATAGTGAGCCAAATTTTCGCCGACGACTAACACCCTATTGTCTTTGGAGTTGAGCAGGTCTACTAATTCATTGGGATAGACCTCCTAGATGGTGAATGGCCCAGTCCATCTCGACTTAAGCTTGCCTGGAAAGAGGTGGAGCTTTGATTCGTAAAGCAACACTTGGTCTCCTTGTTTGAAATTCTTACGAGCTATTAGCTGATCATGCCACTTTTTTAACTTATCTTTTGAAATTCTCGAGTTGAAGAGCACTTGCTCTCGCCTCTTCCGTACCATTGATATCAAGGAGCCTTTTAAGGCCAGCTCTGCCCATATCCAGGTTCAAATACCTTCTTCACTCCGCTCACCTCATGCTTTATACCACTTCAATAGCAGATGACATGCTCTCACATAAACTAAAGGATAGGGGACATGTGCCAAGTGATGGTTTCAGATGTTGTTCTATTCATAAGCAGCCCAAAGAAATTTGAGAGACCAATCCTTTTGGTTAGAGTTCACCACTTTCATCGCATTGTCTTGATTTCCCTGGCTAACTCAACTTCGACCACTGGGCCGAGGATGGTATGGGGTGGCTACTCTTATGCTCGACACCATATTTAGATAGAGGTTCCTCAAAAGGCTTGTTGCATAAATGTGAACCTCCATCACTGATTATGGCCTTGGGGACCCCAAATCTGGAGAAGATGTTCTCCTTTAGGAATTTCAATACCACCCTATGGTTTGCTGCTCTGCAAGGCACTGCTTCAACCCATTTTGACACATAGTCAACTCCCACCAAAATGTAGATGTATCCAAAGAAGGAAGGGAATGGTCCCATGAAATCAATGCCCCAAACATCGAATAGGTCAACTACTAAAATCAAGTTCAAAGGCATTATGTGACGATGAGAGATTTTCCCCAATCTTTGACATTTGTCCCATTCTCTGCACATGGTATGAGCATCCTTGAAAAGGGAAGGCCAATAAAAATTCGGGATCGTAGTACCTTCCCGGCGCTTAGGAAGCAAATGACCTCCATGCATTCTCATGGCAAGTACGAGTATCCCTTATTGTTCTGCTTCAGGCACACATATTCTGATTATCTGATCAGCATAGTATTTGTAGCCAAGAAGCGGCTCTTCCCACAATATGAGTGAATTTTTGCAAAGAAAAATTTCCTCGTCTGCGGCCTTTCCAACTGGCCGGGTATTTCACCGTTGCCGGGCAATTGGCAATGTGGGCATACCAGGGTGTGTTTTCAACTAGGAGCAGGATTCCTTCGTGAAGCTCATCATTGATCGGGGTCAGGAGTAAGTCAGGAAGCAGGGTTACCTCGAGACGATCCGCAACAACATTCTCAACACCCTTTTTGTCCTTGATTTGCAGGTTGAACTCTTGTAGCAGGAGAACCCATCTAATAAGCCTAGCCTTAGCATTATGTTTGGTGAGCAGGTACTTCAAAGATGAATGATCTGTGGATATGATTATGTCCGACCCAACCAAATAAGCTCGGAACTTGTCCAAAGCATAGACCATTGCCAATAGCTCCTTCTCTATGGTAGTGTAATTCCTCTGTGCCTCATTCAGTGTTTTGTTGGCATAGTAGACCACATAAGGATTTCCTTCTTCCCTCTTCCCGAGAACTACTCCAATTGCGAGGTCGCTTGCATCGTACATTACCTCGAAAGGTAACTGCCAGTTCGAGGCTCTCACTATTGGTGCAAAGGGTCGTGAGCCTTCTTAAGCTCCTCAAAAACCTCTTTGGCGCTTCGCCCCCAAAATTTTGCATCTTTCTCTAATAGCTTATAGAAAGGCTTGGCAATTTTTGAGAAGTCCATAATGAATCTCCTGTAAAAGCCTGCATGCCCTAAGAATTGCCTCACAGCCTTCACATTTGTGGGGGAGGTGATTCGTGCCACAGTAGGTGTACTAGAATCAACAAAATTTATAAACCTAAGCCTTCCTACCGGCCGTAGCAAAGCTACCGCAAAGATAGCGGCTCTAAGGCCGAACACGTGGATGGGTTTTCTTCGTACAATGATTTACAACAAGGCCAAAATGGTGAATTTCTCGTTCGATTTCCGTGGTTTGCAAAAACATGTTGAATTGTTTGGAAACTGAAAATAAAAACAAGTAAAAAAATATAAAAGAGAACTCCTGAAGTGTTAGGGTCACCGGGGTTGATTCCTAGGGCAATCGAGGGTTTCCAGGGTCCTTTCCTCACATTGGGGAAGATGACCTATAGTCATTTCCCGAACCGGATCTTCATTTAGCTATAAAAATTGACCCTTAATAAATATCCTTTAAAAAATGGCATCTAGTGGCCATCAGTGCTCTCGGTTGTTAAAACACAAATCATCTTGACTCACCTTACAATGGATCATAAATGATAACTAACAAACATCAATGGATCTAACATTAAGCATCCATGAGCCCAAAGATTACTGCAATAAATCCATTCAAGGTGACTCAAAAGGGATGAAAACCTAAAGTTAAACAGGGAGAACAGTGATGGCAGTGGATACCTGCGTGAAAACATGGAACACCTCAACCCGCCAGATCAAAGACTCCAAGAGCTCCCTCTTCAAGGAGAAAGAGGTTTTAGCCGCTCATCCTTCGAGTTGTCATCCTCGGAGGGTGTTTGGCTAGTGAGAAAGGGAGAGAAAATGAGAGAAAGTGGAGAGAATATGGAAAAGAGCGGGAAAGTTGAAAGCTTCCCGCCAATTTTATTACTGAGCAAAAAGTCGTCTTTATAGTGTCTGGTCAGGGGGCTTTTATAGCCAACCCATAATACAAATTATCAAAAACTACAAAAATAAACACTATTACAAGGAGAAAGTAGGAAGAAAACCAAAAATAGAACAAAAGGCAAAAAGGGCAACATGAAGTCAAGGATGAATAGTGGAAAATGGTGAACAGTGCTGCATGATCATAAATAGTGCGCATGATGAAAATTTCACATGATGAACAAGCAGTGCCGTGGTGAAAATCTTGCACCCCCGCCAAATTTCTTTTGCAGTCTAATTTCTTGGCATTTTTCTACTTTCTTTTCCTTTTCCGGGTCTTTGATCTCGCAATGCCTAGTTTGGTTCGAATTCTTTTTCTCACTGATGATCTGATCGATTTTGGCATGTGTAAACAAATTTTGTAAAACCCAAATTTACCACAAAAATGCGACAAGAGCATAGCCTGACCTTAATGTGCCAATCAGAAAGATTATGCTGATTAGTACACAAAAAGTACTCAAAACCTGCAATAAATAGGGTTCAAAATAGCACTTTTTTAGCACTAATCAGGAGGGCAATTTGGAAATCATCTCAATTTTTGCCTTGTCAACTTCAATTCCCTTATTGGAAATAATATGTCCTAGTACCATCCCCTGGTTGACCATAAAATGGCACTTTTCCCAATTCAGTACCAAGTTCTTCTCTATGCACCTATGCAGAACAATTTCTAAGTTGATCAGGCATTCTTCAAAGCTCCCTCCATAGACTGTAATATCATCCATGTAAACCTCCATAATGCGCTCCACCAAATCACTGAAGATACTGAGCATGCATCGCTGGAATGTGGCAGGGTCATTACATAGGCCAAAGGGCATTCTCTTGTAGGCATATGTTCCAAATGGGCAAGTAAAGGTGGTTTTGTCCTGGTCTCCTCCAGCAATTTCAATTTGAAAATAGCCTGAATAGCCATCCAGGAAGCAGTAGAAGGGGTGGCCGAAAATTCTTTCGACAAGCTGGTCTATGAAGGGTAGAGGGAAGTGATCCTTTCTTGTCACCTCATTTAATCTTCTGTAGTCAATACACACCCTCCAGCCTGTGGTAAGATGGGTGGGCATCTCCTCTCCCTTTTCATTATGCACGGTGGTTACCCTTGATTTCTTAGGCATAACCTGGGTTGGACTCACCCAAGTGCTATCAGATATGGGGTAAATGATACCAGCTTGTAGCAACTTTAGGACTTCTGCTCGAACCACTTCCTGCATATGAGGATTTAGTCTCCTCTATGGTTGCCTTACTAATTTTCCTTCCTCCTCCAAGTAGATGCGATGGGTGCAAACTGCTGGGCTAATACCCTCCAGATAAGTGATTTTCCACCCAATAGCCTGCTTGTTCTTCCTAAGGATGCCCACCAGGCTATCTTCCTATGAAGCACTGAGCAAGGAGGATATGACCACTGGGCACTGCTCTTGTTCTTCTAAGTAGACATATTTCAATTCCACAAGCAAGGGTTTAAGGTCCAGATTTTGTGGTTCACTGGTTCCTTTCTCAATCAATAAAGCCAAAATTTATTGTTTTTTCTCCAAAGGTCTCCCCCGCGCACAATATTCATGTCTTCGGGCTTCCAAGAGCCAGACAATCAACTAGTTCTCAAATGCTAACACACATCCTTTGATGAGCCGCCGATTGTGCTCTGTTCAGATTGTATCAATTATGCGCACTTTTGGACATCTTCCACGTTGCATGTGCTTTTTACTTAAGTGGAAGATGTTGAGTTCTAAGGTCATGTTTCCAAATGTGAGCCGCATAACCCCATTTCGGAAGTTGATAATAGCATTAGAAGTGTCCAAGAATGGTCTCCCTAGGATGATTGGCACATAGTTAGCCCCTTACCGCAGCTATTCTCAGACAGTACAACAAAATCTTAGCTTTTAGATAGTGTCCACTTGTGGTTAGAACATCTTCCATTGTCCCCTTTGGTATCTTTATGTCTATCCGCAAGAGACAATGATGGAAGCTGGCTTTAATTCTCCCAACCCGAGCCGCTATACATCGAATAAGGAAGCAGTGTTTACACTAGCACCTGTGTCCAAAGAAGCGCTTTTCGCCACACAAGTGCCTCTCCAATATTAACCGAGATGGTAGATGTAAACCCGATTCGTACTTCACTGAGTTTTTGTACCTGATGATAGCACTACTAGTTCACGTGAAGGCCTTCTTGTCAACATTTAGCGCCCTCTTCACTGTGCACAAGTTCTTCAAAATTTGGCATATGTGGGGACTTGTTTAATCATATCAAGCAGGGGGATGTTGACTTTCACTTGCCTTAGCACTTCTAGTATTTCATCTTGGTTGATGGCCTTTTTCTTAGCTTTTAGTGCTTACGGAAAAGGTGGGGGTGTGCTATTTTTCACTGTAGTCTCTTTAGTCACCACCTCTTCTGGTTCAGCCTCTTTAACCTCCTAGCCTTCTTCTGTTGGTTTGGGTACTGGTTGTTTAAGCTCTTTACCACTTCTCAATGTGATAATTGCTTTAACTTCATCCATCCCGGGATTTGTCACCGGAAGAGCCTCACTTCATGCACTCCCCCAGATTTGGTTATGTCTCGAGATGGAAATTTCCCTTTTCCCCGCACCTCGCCGCCGGGTCGGGTCAACCTCAGATCAATACCTGTGTTATCATATTTTTAGGAGATCTCAGTCTGTAGGTTATCCATCTTTTTGTTGAGTGTGCTTTCCACTGTGTCGATTCTCTTATTAGCCTAGGCATTCACTGCCTTCTGTTCCTCCATAAAATTGCCTACCACTTTGCTCAAATTCATGATTGCTTGTTCAACTGGGGATGAGGATGGTGGTGGTTGCGGTCGGCATGAGGTTTCATACCGCTGTTGCCACGCCAGGGGCACATATGGTGGAGTGCCTTCTCCTGCTTCAGAGATTAGGATGGTTCCTCCAGCTTAGGGGTTATATAGGTGTTGCCATATGGGCATTGGTTGGTGGCTTATATTGACCCACAACATTGGCATGTGCCTCACTCATCACATGGCATTCCTCACTCACAACAGTCGACGTGCTCTCTCGTACTTAGTGGATTGACAAGTGAAACAAGGAGCAGTTAGGTACTTCTCAATCACTGCTTCACCTCATGGTGATTTCTCGCATTTCTCAAGCCCTCCCAACCATCTAGTTAAGGTGATAGCTTTGCCTTCATCTCCATGTCCTGGTGATTGAGTCATGCCTCCCCTTAAATTTTTCTCGTGTGTCTCATCCTCTCGCTCTCTCTTCCTGGTCGGGTTTATCCCATGCTTTGGAAGTCTCAGCCACATAGTTCAAGAAGTCCATAGCTTCCTCTGGATGTTTGCTCATGAAGTCCCCTTCGCACATAGTTTCCAACAACTGCTTCATAGCAGGGGACCTTCCGTTATAGAAGTGATTAACTAGCATCCAAGTATCAAAGCCATGGTGAGGGCAAGCACTGATGATCTCTAGGTACCTTCCCAGCACCGGTAGAATTTCTCATTTTCTAGGGCTGTGAAGGGTGTAAATTTCCCTCTTCAAACTATTTGTTTTATGGGTGGCAGTACTTTTTCGCACTCTACCTCGCATATTTTCAATTCCTTATAGTTCGGCCTCGTAGAGTTGAGTCAAATCTTAGCCTCGTTTTTCAAGGTTATGTGAACGCTTCAATTTCAAAGAATTCCATATCAGTTACGCCCTCCTTGAAAGTCATGCAAACAAACTTCCTCAAACTCCCTGATGTGTGTATGGATATTCATTTTCCATGTACTGATGGAAAGTTGGGAGCCAGGGCACCGCATAAGGCCTAACATAAACATCCTCCGAGAGGCCACATTTATAGTGCACTCACCCTCGTGGGCGATGGTCCTCATTGTTCTGCATGCATTGAGCCTCGGAACTCGCGTGTCACCTTCATCGGTTCTTGTGTGGAGATCCATCCGTTAGTGTTCAAGCTCACTTGCAACCCTTATCTCAAGTGGAGCACCGACTTTCCAATTCCGCTCGTAGCGTTTCTTGCCCCAATGGTGCATAAGTCGCTAAACAAGCCACACGTGCATTAACAAAACAAGAAAGCAGGGCTTCCAAAAAGGTTAAAGTTAGCTAAAATATTAAAAAAAAATATTTCTCTGTATGGACAGTATAAAAATTAAATCCACTCAGCAGTGAACTACTAGGGGAGATTAAAGTAAAGACAAAAAGGAATTAGAATTCACCAACACTTAAGATGAGGATCATAGGTTCAACAGTTTCTCACTTGCTCTAAGGCACCATCCCCGGCAACGGCGCCATTTGATTCGCACGTAAACGTGTAGTTAGGCAGCTCCGAACCAATAAAATTTGTAAACCTATACCTTCTACTGTTGTAGCCTAGCCACTGGGTAGCGATACGCTCTGTGTGGTCGATCCTCGTGTGGATGGGCTTTTCTCAAGAAAAATGATTTTCGCTAATGTGTAAAATGGTGAATTCACTTTGGATTTGGGGTTTTTGTAAAAATAGTGTGATTAGTGGTTTGAAAACTGCAAACAAAGATCAAATAGAATGTAAAAAGAACTCCTTGAAGTCTCGGGCCACTAGGCTCAAGGTTCTAGGGCGACTGGGAAGTCCTAGAGTCCTTTTCCTCGCGTTGGGGAGGATGACCTATAGTCATTTCCCGAACCGGATCTTCGTTTAGCTATGAAAACTGAACCCTAAAAGTTTTTCTCTTGAGATACAACATTTATTGATCATTCATGTCTCAAAGCAATAAAAACTAATTCTTTGACCTAACCTGCAGAGGCAAATAAATGGCAACTAAGTGAGCCTTTGTGGATTTAGCAGTTGATTCGTGCCACAATAGGTGTTCTGGAATCAACAAAATTTATATCCTAGGATTCCTATTACCGTAACAAAGCTACTACAGTATAGTGGTCTAGGGTTGATTAGTGCTTAAAAAGTGCTCTTTTGAGGCCTATTCATCGTAGGTTTTAGGCACTTTTTAGGTACTAATCATTCCAAATAACCCAATTGGCATATTGATGTCCCTATTGTATTACTAACAGCATTTTGTAGGTGTTTTTGGTAGTTTTGTGCAGGCCAAACACTTCTCCATCTTCGACCGGATCGAGACATAGCCGAACACGATGAATCCAAGCCGAAGTTCAAAGCCAGTGCTGCAACTTAGAAGAACAGAGCAAGAGGAACTGAAGAAGAATAGAAGCAGAAGAGGAATGAAAGAAGAAAAGCAGTAAAATTGGTGCCAAAATCGCATTAGAAAAAATTAGCAAAAATTACATTGGTGCCACTTGGCACCGTGCCAATTTTGGCATTAGATCGGGAGCAAAAAATTGGCATTGGTGCCAATTTTTGCATTGGTGTGGTGCAAGTTTGGCCGTGCAGGAAAATTGGCATTGGTGCCAGTTTTGGCACTAGTGCCAATTTTGGCATTGGTGCCAATTTTGGCACTGGTGCCAATTTTGGCATTAATTTTGGCACTGGTGGCAATTTTGGCACCAACTTCATGCAAGATCCCCTCTCTCCTACTTTTTGATTTTCTTTTCTCTTTTTTTTTCCATTTTTACCCTCTTTGTCTAATGCTTTTTGAGGGCATACTTATTTTTACCCTAAGAAAACTTATATATGTTCTCCCGACTGACTGGGTTAACTTGGGAACAGAACTTTGGAATTTTGGTTTGGTGGAAATACGTAGCATTGTGCTCCTCCTTGCTTTTTCTTTTTTCTTCTTCATTTCTTTTAATTTTCTTTTATTTTTCTAAGAACCAAACATACCTTGGTGATGACAAACCAAGGTATGCTTGGCTAAAGCCCTATTTCCTTGAAGAGGAGGGTCACTGGTGGAGGTTTGGAGGTAAGTTTTCATGCCCTTTCATTTATCACATTGCATTTATGAGCATTTAAGCTCCCTACATCTCACCCTAGGTTGAAACCTCCTAGATCCAGCCTCGCCAATGTGTATTTGGCAAGCTTTGTGGTTACAGTGGATGCTTAATCTTAGATCCACTGTCATCCACTTAGTTAGTCGTAGGTTGCCTCTTGGAGGCCATATGCACACCGGTTAGGGGACTTTGAATGCTCACCGACGCCATGCCTCATGAGGGAGTAATTTAGGGTTTAGGGTTTTAGTGTCAAATCAAGGTCCGATTTGGGAAACGACTATAGGTAATTATCCCCAACGCGAGGAAACAAACCCGAGGGCATGAATACACCTTAAAAATCCAACTAAAGGACCCAAGACTTCATGAGCCTTTTCTAAATTTTCCTTGATTTGAGATAGAAGCATAACCATCGAATCCCACCGCGGTTAAAACTAAAACCAAAGAGAAATACCATTTTCAACTCCTCAACCCGGCACTTCATGTTCACGAAGAAAACCCATCCCCCTGAAACGACCCTAGACCAAGTGATATATCGCAGTAGCCTCGCTACGCAATAGGACACCTAAGATACAAAATTTGTTGATTCTGGCACCCCTACCGCGCACGAATCATGGGTCGAACTCAAGAATGGGTTTTCTTCATGCGAAGTGAATCACATATGATTGAAAATGGTGTTTCCACTTTGGATTTGGGGTTTCTTGTAAAACATTGGAGTGGGCTGATGGCTTGAAACCGTAATCGTAGGGAAATGGCAGAAAGAGAAATCCCTTAAAGTTTTCGCCACTCGGGCTTAGGGTTCAAGGCAAAATATAATGTCCCCTGGTCCTTCTCAGTTGCTGGGAGGATAACTCTTATAGTCATTTCCCGAACCGGATCTATGTTTAGCCATAAAGATTGAACCCTAAAAGTTTTTCTCCTAGTATACAACATTTATTAACCATTAATGTTTCTAAGCAGTTAAAACTAGCCCTTGGATCTAACTTACAGGAGCAAAATGCAGCGGGCAACTAAGCGTTATCGATTTAGCAATAAGTATCCACTCGAGCCTTGGAAAAGCTTGCTTGGCACGGCCCACTCAGTAAGCATCATAGGGATTCAAACCTAACGTGAGATGCAAAAACATAAATGATAATAAATGCCTACGTTGGCAACAGGATGACAGTGCTTTACCTCAAAACTTACACCCAGTGGCCCTCCTCTTCAAGGATGAGAGGGGTTTAGCCAAGCATCCCTTGAGTTGTCATCCTCAAGGGTGTTCACAAGTAAATGTGAGCAAGGGAGAAAAATAAAGAGAAAATCACACCTCGCGTGGAAAGCCGAAAGCTTTGGCTCCACTTTTATTGATTGATTTTACGTAGCTTTACCGAGGCTTACACGCGAGTCAAGGAAAGTACAAAAAAGTATGAAAGAACAAAAATACATTGAGGGTACTTGGTACAAACCACAAAAGCAGTCAAAAGTGGTCAACACAACAAATTGTATAAAGTTGCGAATTTCGTTAGCTGGCAAAAAACGTGAACATTGCAAATCTACAATGCTCTACTCTCCCTCTCAGATTAGCTCCAATTGCCTTCGCTTTGTACATGCAGCCAGTTTATTCTGCTCCTTCGTATTTGAATTGGCTGAAGATAATAAGGTAATTGGCTTGAAAAAACTACAAAAATATCCACAAAATATGATTAGTAGTATAGTTCAGACCTTAGTGTATCAATCGGGGTTAGTTTGCTGATTAGTACACAAAAAGTGCTCAAAAACCTCGCAATGAACGTGGCTCTCAAAATAGCAACACTGGCACTAATCACTCCCCCCAACCGACACATTTCTAGTCCCTTAGCAATGACAAAAAGAAGGAAGAGCAAACAAGTTAAGCTCATGCAAAAGGAATGGTATTTTCAAGAAGTGTATGTAAGTAATGCCATACCCTCAGAATGATTGAGACCCTGCACAATAACCAGCTTGGGAGAATAAATGCCATACAGGACCAAGTTTCAGAAGAGTATCTATCCCAAGGGAATCGACCCGAAACTTCCACCAAAATCTAAGTGTTTATGTGGATCGGGCTTGAACAATAACCTAAACTTACTCTCCCCCACAAGCTACTACCAAGTCCTAGCATTATTGACCAACCTAAATAAATCTAGTTCCACCTATTTGTCATATTTCTTTTGTATTGTAGGATGTAGTCGCCGAGAAATCGACCTCACCAAAGTCCGCGGTAACGGATCCACCGATGACTCCCAACCAACTAAGCGCTTAGGGCATCAAGTCATGAGGATCTAACCACTAACTCCTCAAGCTTCACCCTAAGCCGAATGAATCAAAAATTTCCAAAACTCCACGACTCGCTAAACCTCACCCATCCACCCATGTAGCGAAAGCACTAAGCCGGCGACTCCCAACCAACCAAGGCTTAGGGCAACAGTTTTAAAGACTGTCAGAACCCTGGGACCGTGCTCTGCCTCAAGGTAAAGTGTCGTGGCTTTTCTCTTCTCTTTTCTTCTTTTTCCTTTTTCTTTTTCTTTTTCTTTTGGAAGACTTCATTGGCCTTCTTTTCTAGGGAACCATAACCTTTTACAGGTGGTCAATGAAACTAGGGTAGGCTCAAACCATAAGGATGCGCCAAAGTTATTACGTAGGGTAACCGATGTGCACGTTGTGTGGCTAGCCAGTTAGAAGAAAAAGATTGAATTCAACAGACTTCTAACTGACCACCCACTTAATCATGCATGGAACTAATCAGTATCAATATATTTAAGAGAGCTTCAATTCTTTTTCAACTTACGTATCAGGCAAACCATAAAAAAAAACGCAAAAAATTGTTGCAATGAAAGTTAAGCAATCGAAGAAACCGATATGTATAACAGTGTGTCACTAAATTTTCAGCTTTTTCAAAAACAACTTTCTCAAGATGAAGCAAAAAGCAAGCCACTAAACATACAAAATGGGCTTTGCTTACACATGTAGTAAACAAAAAAATAATATCTAAAGTATAAAAAAATCACTTCCTTCACTAACTCTACCCCCAACCAAGTATGTCATTGACCGCAATGGGGTGTGGATTGGAAAGGTAGTGGAGGAAGTGCTACCTCCTCAGTTAGTAGCCGGTGAAGAGGTGTCCTCGGTCTGGACGGGCTGAGGTGTTGCTGGAGGAGTGGCTGCAACTGCTGCAGCTGCTAGAACGTCAAGGGAGTTTGCAGGGGCTGGATGTAGAGGGGGCACCGGTCCTGTTGGAGTAGGAGCGGAAATGTTTGGAGCAGGTACATATGGGGAGATCGTAGGGAGACCCAGGTGACTCTAGATCTGCATGAGAATGGCCTGATTCTCAGGCGGGTGAATGGCGCCGGGCTCCCGAGCCATGGCAGCCTCGGGCGAGTCATCCCGGGTCCGCGAGGGCTATAGCTGGGCACCGCAAATGATGCCGCCAGAATGAGAATGTGCTGGACGCATCCATGATGGTCAGAAAGTTCTAGTAGAAATAGTGATGTGCTACGGAGGTAGTGCGCAGGCGCCGCCGCAGAGACCGCCTGTAGGGGCTGTGACGGGGGCAAGGGCCCCGAAAAGATAGAGGGCACGGAGCTAAATGCACTAGAGCCGAGGGGAGATGTCGGACCGAGGGCGTGTCGAGCCCGAGGCTCCCCGCTCCACCGCGAGGGCTGCCCGGCCAGAATACCCAGCCGACCGGTCCTGGCCACCGATGCAGTGTGAAAAGAGCGGAGCATAAGCTGCCACCGATCGACGGTAAGGATGGCCTCACAGTCATGACGGTGCTCCAATCTAGGCTCATCAGGGAAGCCGATATGCTTAAGCACCTGGCATAGGAGTCTCGGGAATAAGAGAAGTGATTAGTACCCAAATAGTAATATTTTGAGCCCTGGTTATTGCAGGTTTTAAGCACTTTTTATGTACTAATCAACTTAAATAACCCAATTTATACATTGAAGTCCCGGCTTTGCTACTGATCACATTTTGTAGCTATTTTTAGTAGTTTTGCAGGCCAAATACCTCATTATCTTCAATCTGATTCAAACAAAATGAACCCGAGCCGAATTCGAAGATGCATGATCGAATCAGAGGAGATTTGGAGAAAAAAATGCATAAGAGAAAGAAGGCAATGGAAATTTAGCAGGGTTGCGAACGAAATTTCGCAGGTTGCGAATTTTCGCAAGTTGCAAAATTTTGCAACACTGCTCCCCTGCACTCCTGTTGTTGTTGATTGCTTTTTGACCCGCTTTTTGTGGTTTTGTACCAATCTACCCTTGATGTAATTTTGGTTCCTTTGCACATGTTTGTAATTTCCTTGGTACTAAGCACCTATATAAGCTTAGTCTTGCTTGTAACATCAATCAACTTTCAGTCCATCAATCAATCAATGTACCACACGAAGCTCTCTCCTCGACTAGTTTGTGATTTTCTCTCCCTTTCTTCATTTTCTTGTATTTTTTTTGGTAGCCAAACACCCCTTGATTTATTAAAAATCAAGGATGTTCTGCCAAAACCCCCTCATCCTTGAATGGAAGGCCACTAGGTGCCGCTGAGGCAGCCGCTGCTCTCTTGCCATGTAAGCATTTATGCTGCCTTCCTCGGCTTCTCACCTTAGGTTAAAATTCCTAGGCATGCCCTCAACGTGTTTTGGCAAGCTAGTTCACCGGATACTTATCACTGTGATCCACTAATACCCGCTAGTTGTCTCCTACATATTGAAAGGTAGGGTTAGGAAGTGTGTTCTTACCGTTTGGGAGCCCATATACCCTGCAAATGATGTCTTTCAGAAAGGAAAATTTTAGGGTTTAGGTTTTAAAGCTAAACGAAGATCCGGTTCGGGAAATGACTATAGGTCATCCTCTCCAACGCAAGGAAAAAGACCCGAGGACATGTTGGATGCCCTAGAACCCTAACCTAGTGGCCCGAGACTTCAAGGAGTTCTCTTCCGAATTTTATTTCGATTTATTTTCAATTCTCAACCATTCTCACACACTATTTTTACACAAATCCTAAAATCCAAAGAGTAAACACCATTTTCAATCCACTATAACTCTTCTCTCACGAAGAAAACCCATCCCTATGTTCGACTCCTAGACACTATATCGCAAAGAGCTTTGCTACGCCAGCAGGTCTCAGATACAAATTTTGTTGATTCCGGTACACCTACTTGGCCCAAACGAATCAAATGGCGTCGTTGCCGGGGATGGTGCCCTAGTGCGAAAGAGAAGCTGTGAACTTGTGATCCACATCACAAGCATTGGTGAATTCTCATTTCTTTATTTTTACCTTCATTTTTCCTGACAGTCACCCATAGGGAATTTGAATTTTGAACCTGCTCACGTTTCGATTTTTCTCCTCGCTTTTATTCTAACTAACAACAGAATCCTTTTAGCCTTGTTTTTGTTGGTTTCTGCTTTGTTGGTGTTGTGTTCATAGAAACTTATGCAGTGGAACAAAAACACTGCAGGCAGATTGGAAAGGCTTAGTGCTCCGCAGCTTGAATAAGTGGTGTGAAATCGCTGGTAATAAAGAAATCGACGGGAGCCCCACCGAAGAGCAAAGAGCTGTAACAAGGAGTTCAATGGGAGCCAAATGCCTACAGGTCAATGAGGGATCACATACACCCCCCAAGGGTGAGTGTACCCTCATGCATTATACCCCCTACTGAGGATGTGGCAGTGAAGCCTTATCTAGTTCCCCTGCTCCCAACTTTTCATGGAACGGAAAATGAAAATCCATACACACACATCCGGGATTTCGAGGAAGTTTGCACGACTTTCAAAGAAGGTGCAATCGATATGTATTTGCTGAAATTGAAGGCCTTTCCCTTAACCCTCAAAGACAAAGCCAAATTTTGGCTTAGTTCACTAAGGCCAAGGACCATCGTGAACTCGGGCGTAGCCGGGCGCTGAATTTTTGAAGAATTCTAAGGCCCACAAGACCAACAATTTGAAAAGGCAAATCTACACCTTTACAGCTCATGATAGTGAAAAATTTTATCGCTGTTGCCGGGAAAGATATATACTATCTCATCGCCCGCCCTCACCATGGCTTTGATATCATCTTCGATGTTTGGTGAACCACTTACGACGGATGTCCCCCGCTAGCTAAAAACAACTCTCTCGAGACCATGTGTGGAGGGACTTCCTCAAGAAGAATGCAGACAGCCATAGACTTCTCAACTATAGCTGCTGAGACCTCCAAAGCTTGGGATGAGCCAAACTCATGGAGGGTGTGAGAGAGAATGAAGCACACAACAAACCAAAGGGGGAGGTATATACCACCGTCGATGACATGTGGAACTAAAGGCGGTTGTCCACCCGACTGTATGGATGGAAGAACTTGAAATAAGAAATCAGCAGAGGTAATATAAAGGATCACCACCAGGTTCCTCCAAATCATGCCCACCAATCCACCGGGGTCACCAAGGAGAGCATTGTCCATCTCTCTCGGAAAGGGCGGATTTGATGGCTGAAATGCAAATGTCGGCCAAAGTAAAGCCACCAGCCGTGCCCAAGATGGCAACACCTATAATCCCAACCGGAAGAACCAATTTCCAACCTCTCCCGAAGCCTAAACTCCAAACGTATGTTCCCCCGTGTGCACGCAAGAAGAACCACCTTCCTCTTCTCCAAAGAGAACAGCCATAATGAATTTTGAGCAAGGTGGCGGGAATTCGGTAGAGGAGCGCAGTGCTTACACTTGCTCGCTTGAATCGCAGAATAGAAAATGTAGAAAGCTCTGTGAGAAAAATTGATGGTCTCCTGCACAATACTTCAATAAAAATGATACCCTACAGTCATCCATCACAAGCCTAACCAATCAGCAGCAAGTGAAGGAGCAAGGGAGATTCCCTTCCCAAACACTGCCTAATCCGAGGGGAGTGCATGAATTAAGTTATATGAGTGAGCCTGCACCAAAAATAGATGAAGTTAAGGCCATTATCACCTTAAGGAGTGGTAAGGAAATTGAGCAGCCAATGCCCAACCCGGTCGAGAGGCCTGTGTAGGCAGAGGAAGTGAGCCGTAACATATATTCATTAAAGAAGATTCGATGAAGGAAAGCATGCCTCCTCCATTTCCCCAAGCACTGAGAGGCAAAAAGAAGGCCTCCAAGTAAGAAGGCATCCTGGAAGTGCTAAGGCAGGTAAAGGTGAACATCCCACTGCTTGACATGATCAAACAAGCCCTCGCTATGCAAAATTTTTTAAAAGATCTCGCGGCACACCAAGAAAGGGTCGCTATTGACACAAGGCCTTCCCGACCAACAAGTCAGTCATCCAATGTAAAACCTGGGTGAAAAACAAAGATCTAGATCCCCACCATCTCGCCAACATTGGAGTGGACCGAAGATGTGACGCGCACTACCGATCCGGAGTTGTCAACTCATCGCCATACTCAATGTACAAGCGCTAGGTTCGTGAGCCGAAGTCACCAACACGCCTCTATCTCAATGGATCTAACGAGAGTGCCACTGTAAAGGAAATATTTGAGGATGTCTTGGTGAAGGTAGACAAATTATATTATACGGTGGATTTCGTGGTTCTTGATATAGAGCCAGTGGCAGAGGGCACCAACCTAGTGCCCATCATACTTGGGAGACCATTTTTGGCCACATCTAATGCCAAGTAATTCAACCGGCTGTATCGAATCATGCTCACCTTCGGCAACATGACCCTAGAACTCAACATTTTTCATATGAGCAACAAGCATAAGTCGGCCAGGAGAACCAGGAGCAAAATCTGCATTTAAGTATGCCTGATTGGTGCAAATAAACAAAAAAACAATAATGCACAAGAACTGCAAGAAGAATTAACAAAGAACAAAGAAGCAGTTAATGAAGAATCTCCTGCATCAGTCATCCCACCAGCACCACCAAAGAGCAGGATGCTTAAAACAAAGGAGCAGAAGCTGAACTCAACTACAGCACACCTCACTGCAAGCATGGAGGAGCTTCTCCTCCTGGACCCCCCATGAAACCTCTTGGCTGCACAACTGGGAGTGGTTCCTGCAGGAACTTGGAAACCACTCCAAATTTTGATGGAATTTTTGCTTTACATTGCGCTTCATGTTTTAACAGATTTTCCTTAATGATCCTTAAATTTTCGTAATTTTTCAACAAAATTCCTTTTTTTCATTGTAAATTTTTCTATTTTCAAGCTTATCTTCTCATAATTTTTGGTTATCTTGTGTTGCTGCGTGTGTTCTAGTGCTGGGGAAGAGCCACCCTTGCCCGAATTTCCCTGTGTCGCGGTTTCACAAACCTCACAATTTCGCATTCGCAACACCGATCATCTTCCTATTCATCTTCCCTCGGTTGTCGCGACTCCGCTTCACATTTGTAATAAATTCCTAGAAAATTTTTTTTCTATTGTAAATTTTTCTCATTTTCAAGCTTATCTTCTCATAATTTTCGGGTCTCAGGTTGTTACAGTGTGTAGTGTTCTAGTGTCTAGGAAGCAGCCAATTTTGCCCTGAATTTTCCCAGTTGCGACTCTGAAACCTCGTTAAATTCGCGCATTCGCAACACCGATCATCTTCCTCGTTCCGCCCACCCCGCTTTTGCCCCGCGACTCTCCGCCAAGGCTTCACGCGCTCCCGCACAATTCCTATAATTTAACCATCCACCAATTGTCACTAAAGGCCATTAATTGTCCATATCTTCTCACCTACCCCCCTCACCTATATAAACCCCTTTGATTCTTCCATTTTCATCCCACCCATTTCCCGTTTCCGCTTTCTCAAGCTTTTCTCCCCATCCCTTCTCTCCCTCTTTTGCCGGAAACACGGCCGTGAACAAGGCGGATTTCGATTCGGCCCCGTGTGCGACGGTCAACCCCGTCGTTGTCGACGCCCCACTCCTCGCAGGGCCCGCCGCGCCGGCCGCCGGCCGGCTCCCGCAGCCCCAGCCACCACCGCGCTGTGGCGTGCCTGAAATTAAGCACACCGCCCTCCCCTACCCCAAATTAAGCCGTCTGTATAAGGCCACTACCGGGATGTCAGGTTCCTCCTCTGTGACCCCTGCCTAGAGGAGATATCATACCCAGGTTGGTCTCCACTCGCCCGCTTCCATCTCATCCCAGCCGCAACCGGAGCCCCACCACCCAAGAGGTCTGACTGTGCCCGGGAGTCAGCCCACCTCGAGACCCTCGAAATGGCCACCCCCTACCACCTTTATCGTGCACTACGAGCCCTGACCTATCCCCCGCATCTATTATCAGCGGCCTTACTCTCCACACATAATTCATCCTAGGGAATACCGACCGTGAAGATTTGGGCAGGAGATCCGCACGGGAGGTTTACTACGATCTCCTGCATTTGCCAAGGACCTGAGCTTCCGACACCCATGCCTCCTGTAGAGATGTAGCTCACCGGAGCTGTTCATGACGCCGTTTTATTTTTATCCTCTATGTAGTCAACGAAGTTTTATCACACATGATGACGTTTCAGGCGAGGCAGGCCAACCCGACCGGCTTCGCATTTTCCATTGACACCCGCTAGATACCGGGCCGCCTCCTACATCACGCCTGCTCTCAATCCGTCGGGCAATCCCGCCAACATACAGACTCATGCGGGCCCCATCCCTTGACCAGGGAGATGGTCCGGCTTCTTTCCATTGACACTACCACTAGGACCATATTGTTCAAAAGGCAGCTCCCGCAGCGCATGCTATTGATAGACCACATATTGCGGCTTCAATCTATTTCCTCCACCATCGTCCGTAGGAGACGAGCTATTGGGAGGCCTTGTATCGCATTTTTAGAGGGTTAATTGCTCGCCGGGCCGATCATGATGGCCTTATTCCACTTCTCGAGACGTGGTCCACCATCGGAGTTCACCCCGCAAACAGTCCTCACTCCCTTCTATTTCGCCCAATCGGTTGCCAAAGTTAGAAAGCCACACCCGCCCCAGACGAGTCCCATCGAGAGTCGCCACGGCTGTGAGGTCACCCTGTCAAGCCGACGGCGGGCGCACCATACCGCGCCTTCATCTTCCGCTCCGGACCAAATGCAGGCATCACTCCGTCTGGCCTGCTTCTGAGATTCCACTCGATATCCCCGCCCCTAGCTAAGACACCGGGAGTGAGCCTCCCGACTCCATCTCCTTCATTTCCCATTGTTCCTCCAACTCCACTCCACACAAACCCGCATCTTCGGCCCGTGTTCTATCCTTTAGAGCCCTCACTTCATACAACTCCATACAATTATCTGCATACAAGCCGGGCTACACCTCCGCATCTCACCTCAACAAAGACACACCATCTCCACCAAGGACTTTCTGACTATCATAGAGGCAGTCCGCACATTCTCCACCACTGCAGCTTCATTTATAGCCTCCCATGCCACCCCGCAGATAGAATGACTCTCACTGAGGCTGCCATGGCTCAGACCATCTCCATTCTAGCATAGAATCAGGCTATCCTCATGCAGCTCCAGAGCTCACACATGCAGCCTCTTACAGTTTTCCTATGTCCCGGCCAAAGCCTCTACTACCTCCCCCTCCCTCCTCCCCTCCCTTTCCTGCAGAGGATCGGCCTTCCACCACTGCCCTACGATCCTTTGATGTGGCTCGCGCTGTAGCAAAGACGCCCACTTCCTCCGGAAGAAGACTCACTGCTCTGGGGGCCGAGAGGATCCATTCTTCATCAGCCACCAACTCGGTGGGAGGGTTTCACTTCCCTCCACTAACTTTCCGATTCCACACCCCATCAAGGGACAATGGCATACTGGGGGGGCGAAGAAGTTGGAAGTGATGTCTCTACCGTTGATTTCGCCTCGTTTGTACTCACCCGTCAAAGAAAGCCCATTATGTTAATGGCTTACTGTATACTTCATTTTGAAAAGCTGAAATTTTTGTGAAATGCATCGTTATATATATCATACGACTCCATATTGCTACACTTTTGCAAATCAATTTTTTTAGTGAGTTGTAGGTGCTGGATTCTCGAAATCATTCGAAGTCCAGGGTGAAACCTTGGTTAGCGGTCGAAAAGATCTCACTCGATGCCCCAAACCTTAGCTTCGGGGTCAGGAGTCATCGTGGATCCTTCGCTACACGGACTTTGGTGAAGTCGAGTTCTCAACATTGCATCCTACAATACAATAGAATTGTGAAATAAGAGTTGGAACCTGACTATTTAGGTTGGTCGCGTTTAAGGCATTGGAAGTAGCTTCGTCGTAGTGGGCGGGAGTGGGAGGAGAGTAGCTTAGCAGCTTATTGGTAAAAACTGATCACCTAAACACTTAGATTTTGGTGGAAGTTCAGGTTGATTTCCTTGGAATGGACACTGCTCTGAAACTTGTCCTTGTATGCCATTTATTCTCCCAAGCTGGTTTTTATGCAGAGTCCCAATTTTTCATACTGAGGGTAGGGCATTACTTATACATACACTTTTTAATGCAGATTAACCTTTTGCATACACATAGCCCGCATTTATCTTCCTTCTTTTATCATTGCTAAGAGACTAACAATGTCTGCCTGTGGGGAGTGATTAAGCACTCCAAATATATATTGGAGCCCGGTTATCATGTGTTTTAAGCACCCAGGTACTAATCATTTAAATAACCCAATTGGATACATTGAGAACCTGCTGCTACTCGATCACATTTTTTGTAGCTATTTTTAGTAGTTTTGCGGTGCCAAATACCATTATCTTTCAACTGACAAACACGATGAACCCGAGCCGAATTCGAAGATGCATGATCGAATCAGAGGATATTTGGAGAAAAAAATGCAGAAGAGAAAGAAGCCTATGGAAATTTAGCAGGGTTGCGAAAATTCGCAACCTGCAAATTTCGCAGATGGCGAAATTTCGCAAGTTGCGAATTTTAGCAAGTTGCGAATTTTCGCAACACCGCCTCCCTCGTACTCCTCGCTGCTGACTACTTAATTGCCAGGGTTTCACCTCACCTACCCTTGATAATTTTTGGTTCCTTTGCACATGTTTGTAATTTTTGGTACCGAGCAGCACCTATATAAGCTCGGGCCTTGCTTGTAACATCAATCAACTTTTCACCCATCAATCAATCAATAAAATTAACGTAAGCTTCCCATTGCCTGCGATTTTCTCCCTTTTCCTTCATTTTAGTAGCCAAACACCCCTTGATAATGACAAATCACGGGATGTTTGGCTAAAACCCCCTCATCCTTGAAAGGGAAGGCCACTGGGTGCCAATTTCAGGTGTGCACCGCTATTCTCGTTTTTCATGTAAGCATTTTGTATTTGCGCTCCTGCTTCTCACCTTAGGTTAAAATCTCCAAGGCATGCCCTCACTAACGTGTATTTGGCAAGCTTTTTGGGTTCAATGGATACTTATCACTAGATCCACTGATACCCAGTTAGTTGTCTCCTATTTGTTATTGAAGGGTAGGGTTAGGAATTGTGTTCTTACCGTCTGGGAGCCTATATACCCCGCAATGCCGTCTTCAAAAGGAAAATTTAGTGGTTTAGGTTTTAAAGCTAAATGAAGATCCGATTCGAAATGACTTCTAGGTCATCCTCCCAACGCGAAAAAGACCAGAACATGTCATTGATGCCCTGTAACCCTAACCCGGCCCGAGACTTCAAGGAGTTCTTCCCGACTTTATTTCGATTATTTTCGCCTCAACCATTCTCACACACTATTTTTACACAAATCCTAAAATCCAAAGAGTAAACACCATTTTCAATCCACTGTAACTCTTCTCTCACGAAGAAAACACATCCTTGTGTTCGACCCTAGACATTTATCACTGCAGTAGCTTTCTTTCTGTGATAAGAACCCAGGATACAAATTTTGTTGATTCAGAATTTACACCTCTTAGCCCCGAATGAATCCAAGAGGTGTGGACTCGTACAAAGGAGTAGACTCTTACGATGGACCTTGTCCTCGAAATGGAGTTTCAAGGAAGTCATAATAGCTTTGTTGGGTGAACAGGAAGCCCTCGAGATCTGATATAGGGCCTCAGAGATGGCTCCTCTCCTGCGGGCGTATCTTTGGAGGCGGGAAAGATTAGACCGCGAGAATGTGATCTATAAGAACATAGCGGCGGGGCTCCTAAGCAGAATCGATCCGGCCCGGTGGTGTCCTCGGAAGAGGCCCGGACCATCTCACTGGGCGGGGATGGGACCCCTTGCCTCAGAGGCCAGGGTTGGCGGGACCCGCAGGCATTGAATGTAGCGATGTGGCGAAGGCCACACAGTATCCACTGGCGGCTTCGATAGAAATATGAAGAAGCGTTGTAGACTCGCTTGGATGTCATTGTGTAATGGTAGAACTTCGATGACCACTGAGGTTGAAAAAGCAGAAGCGAGGTGTCATGAGCGGCTCACGGGAGCCACCTGCGCGCTGAAGCATCAAGTCTCGGGCTCAGGGTCTACGGAAAGGATGGAAGATCATAATGAAACCTCATAAATGCAGGGTGAGTCTCACTGCTTGATCGGCATTCCACTGGAATAGGTTCTGAGTTGAAGAGTGGCGAGTCGGATGATAGGTAAGAATAGGCGCGAGGAGGGGCTCAGCGAGGCCCAATGGGGCATTTGTGGCTCCTGAGGCTTGGAGCTTGAGGACTCTCCTGGGCCGAGTGGGCCCTCTTGAACTTCGGGGGGCCCTCGGTGTCAGGATGTGTAGGCGGAGAGGGTGGAGTGGAGACCAACCCAGGAGCCAGCGAAGTATCTCCTCGGGGCGGGGCTGCGGTGCGGGGAGATGGGCGGGTGCGAGTAAAGAAGGAACCCGCGACAACGCTGAGCGGTAGCCGGGTGACGGTTGGAGCGCCGGAGGAGGAGCGGCGCACCCGGGGTCGGAGCGCGCGTCCTCACGGGTCTTCACCATGCTGGGACCAAGAAGGAGAAGAAAGGGAGGGACCGAGAAAATAAACTTGGGAAGTGAAATGAAAAGGAAAGAAAGAAAAAGGGCTTTATATAGGGAGGGGGGGCGCAAATGAAAGGTTTTAGCTAATTAATGGCCTTAAATGCCTATTAAATGGCTGGATCAAAAAGAAAGGAAAATTAATGGCGGGTGTAGGAAGAAGGGGTTTCTGCGTGAGACCAATGAGAAGATGAAAGAAAGAAATGGGGAGATGAACAATCGACAC
The DNA here is from genome assembly GCA_016808115.1 of Tetrastigma voinierianum. NCBI lineage: Eukaryota > Viridiplantae > Streptophyta > Magnoliopsida > Vitales > Vitaceae > Tetrastigma > Tetrastigma voinierianum. The sequence goes on along the minus strand of JAEQBH010004378.1, from coordinate 268,308 downwards.
TGCCAGATTTCATATTTCTGAGAATTTGCGAGAATTTTCAACTTGGAAAATTTCCAGGTAGAATATAAGAACACTGACCTTCTGACACCTGAAACAAAAGACTAAAATTATGAGAAAACAAGCACATGAAATGAGAAACAAATTTCAAAGAAAAGCGACAAAAGCGAGGGAAAGAAAATCTCTAAAGCAAGGTAAGAAGTAAAGAAACCAAAATTTCAACAACAAAATTTTAGGAAGCCACGGGAGAAATGCTAACGAAACCAACTGTACGCAAAAGCTGATTTTTAGCGATCATGGAAGGCTTCAAGGAGGGGATCTCCTCCTTGATCGGTTGAAAGTGTTAGCGCATATGGCTTCAGCCTTTGCCCATTAACCTTGAATACTATGTAGTCTTTGGGATTGCACATGTAACACCTCGAAATATACCCTAGCAGTTTTCGGACATTGTTTAGGGTTTAATAAAAATTAAATATGAATTTTCTGGAAATAAAACGAGAAACCCGGAATTTGTATGGGGATAAAACAAAGGGAGTACATATGAATTTTCCAAAGGGCACATAAGTAACAAGATAAGAGGCTATGGGTTAAAATGAAATATGTAACTTGATTTGCAAAAAGAGAAAAGAACTTAAGGACTAAAATTGAAATAAATGAAAACTTAACTTAACAAATGGGTTTTGGGAGCAAACATAAGCTAAGAAGAGATATTTGATTTAGGGCCCAGAATTTGGTCTTATTTTGGAAAAAAGAAAGTGGAGAAGAAGAAAAAGGGAAGAAGAAGAAGAAGAAGAAGAAGAAGAAAGGAAAGGAAAGAGAAAGAGAAGTCAAGTTTAAGGTATGGAATCTAACATTAAGTATGGAATTATAAAGTTTGTATGAATTTCCATGCTATTGGATGGTTGTGCTTGTCCACGACTGAGGTTTTGTTAGGATTTCATCTAACCATAAATTATTAGTAAGGTTGGTAAAACCCTAAATGGTATAAGAAGAATGTGGAATCCTCCCTTTGAGGTTGGATTCATGGTTTAATTGCATGTAATGGAGTTAGGGTTTAGAACAAACCCTAACTAATCTTTATATTTGGTTTATGTATGGGTTATGACCCATTTTAGAGTTGTTTTAGGAGGAATTCATGACCAGGTTTTGAGGCGTAAGATAAGTATTGAAAGATGATTTGAGTATAATAGGATTCTGAAGATGAATATGGAGTAGTTTTGTTGTATATTGAGTGCCCAGGGACGTTTGCACGGGTACCAAATAGCCTGGAAAAAATGGGAGAAAAGCCACCTTTTAAGGAAATTTTGAGGGTGGTAGGTACAGCGAGTGGTGCCAGAGTACCATAAATGTTCCATCAGCCCGATGCCGATGCAGAATGCCGATGCAAATACGATACTTTATTTTGGACCAATGTTCATATTTTGGACATAACTTGGTCATTTCTTATTCGATTTGAGTGATTTAAGTAGCTGGTTAAAATAGACTTCAAGTAGAATAAAGAAACACCCACGAAATAAATACCTTCAAATTCGGATTATTTGGCGAAATTTTTCAAAAGTGAAATTTATGTTCGAGCTAATTTTACTTGGAGTTTGATCATAGAGTAGTTCGGGTTGTTTAGGACATAACTGAGTTTCGGTGCTCCGATTTGAGTGATTCAAGTTGAAGAACCATAGAACCTTAACCAGTATAAAAGAACTAGTGTCAAATATGATTAAGACCCTAAAATGAGTATTACAAACTGTCCCCTAATTGACAACGATGGCCGACTAGTTTGGCATGAAAATGCCATAACTTTAGTTGGATAGATTTCAATTGGAATGATTCGAATTAAGTACAATAGATTCATAGAGGACAGATGCACATGAATGATATGTGGTACAAAATCATACTGTGCAAGTATAGCGTATTGCCATATGTAATGGGCGTAAACAAAGAAAAGATAGGAAATGCAATATGTATAGATGTGTTCATGAAACATGAATATGATGAAACATAGCAGGGCTAAAACATGAGCATGAACATGAAATGAGTATGTCATGAACCGCGAGGAATGTGATTAGGAATGAGTTATGAGTTCGAAAGACATGCTTGATAGTGATATGACTACAGGGCCAGAAGAATGAATGAGTGGGCGTTCGATCGGTGCTTTGATAGCTCTGCTAGTGTTACGGCGGCCATTGCGTGAGCGGGCAGGTGGGTCGGTGCTTGACACTCACGCTAGTGCTACGGCACTTACATTCACGTGAACCCGGCTGCGTTCGATACGTGTAGTACTCCTGCTAGTCTTCTGGCACTTTTTGTCACGTGGGCGAACGCGTATCAGATTCGATCTTGTACCATACCTTGGGTTCTTGGTATTACAATCCATCCATCTCATTCATGGTTCCGGTCTAGGTAAATGACTATAGATATGTATATAAAAATTACATGAAATGAGACCCTAATATGTAGCATATAGTGCCGTCTTGTGTACCCTTAGATGCTAATAAGTTAAAATCACGTATAACAAAGTCATAGAGCACAGCCAAAAGAGGCGAGCTTCGAGAGATACCTTGACATGAACATGTATAGAGAAATTACAGATATGATTACGATATAAACCTATAAAATCCTGACTTTTGTTTTTGGACCATGTTCTGAATCTATATGAACTCAGTATATGTATTTGATGTGATTTGTACCTATTAGGACTATTAATAAAGTATGCATAAATGCGATTTGACCTTGTATGTATTTGATATGATTCGTACATTCGGAGCTTATAGTACCTCTACGGGTACACCTACGCATAGAATAAGTCCGTAATATAGGCATAAGATATAATACAAATTACATAAGATTAGAAATACAAGAGATAAGTTCCATAATACAAGTATAAGATCAATCTACAGTATATGCTCAGTAATACAAGTATAAGATCGAAATACAAAGAATAAGTTACATGTCTAATGCAAGATCAGAAATACAAGTATATGTGATTAATTACTTAAAGTGCTATTTTGAACCACATTTATTATAGGTTTTGAGTGCTTTTTATTTGGCACTAATCATGCTAGTCTTAGATTTGCACATTAAGGTCCACTACTATTTTAATGATGCTTTTGTGGCAAATTTTGCGGAGTTTTGCGAGGCTAATTATGCCAAAATTGTTGGAGTCGATCAAGCACGAAGAATTCAAGTCAAACTCAGCATTGAAATCAAAGATCAGAAGGAAAAAAGAGCAAAATGTGAAGAAAAACACCACTGCAGGAAAGCTTCTCCTGCGAAACCTTTGTTCGGCTCCGGCTGCTTTGTTCCTCCTGGCACGCGTTCCACACTTCACGCACACCACATTTGCTTTTTGCTTTTTGGTTTTCATTTTACCTGTAACCTTGATTTTGGTTTTGCTTAGCTTCCCTTACAACGAGCATCTATAAGTCTCGGTTATGCAAAATCAGACTTGAATTTCGGATATCTGATGGCGGGAGGCGGTTCCGCGACTTCCTTTTCCCTTTTTTCTTTCTTTTCTTTTCCATTTTCTCGGCTGCCGGCACTCCTACGGGGATGACAACTCAGAGGATGTTCGGCTGAACCTCTTGCCAGCGAAGGGCCAGGCACATTGGTAGGAGTGTGGAGGGTAACTCACGGTTCCATTTGTTTTTAACGCCGCGTATTTATGGTTTTTATTGTTCTGCTTCTCCTTGGAGTTAAAATTTCTTAAGCATGCTCTCTTTAATGTGTATTTGGCAAGATTTTTTTTGGTTCGATGGATACTTTTAAATAGATCCATTGAGGGCTCGGATGGTGTCTCTGCTAGTTATAGATGGATTAGGGTTTTTGAGATGTGTTTTCTTTGACCCAAGACATTTATTCCCATTTAAATGCTATTTTTCAAAGGGAAAATCATAGGGTTTAGTTTCAAAGCTAAATGAAGATGGGATTAAATGACTATATGTCATGCTCTGGCCTTGAGAAAAATACGAGGACATGTGGTTACCTTGAAACCCTAAACCGGTGGCCTAACATGAGAGTTTATTTTTACATTTTTTCTTGTTTTAGTTTCGGTCGAGTGAACACCCAGAAACCCCACTGATTTTTACGAACCTTAAAAATCGAGGAATTTAATTCACGATTTTGCCTTCAGCATTTGTGATCATTTTACACGAAGAAATCTCATCCTGTATTCAGACCCTGAACCCTTTATGTGGTAACATTTCACGGCGGTGGGAGGTATAGGATATAAATTTTGTTGATTAGGATCACCCTGTGTACGAATCAAATGGCGGATGCAGGGGATGGTGCCTTAGTGCAGTGACGGTGTGGAGCTTGCTTGATCCTCGTGCCAAGTCTTGAGTGAGGCCTTTTTAATCATTTACGATCATTTTTCTTAGTTTTGTTATTTCAACATTAAAAAAAAAAAAAAAAAAAAAACGATGCCGGCGCGGGATCGTTTGTGTTGTTTTTGTGTTGCCATTTTTAATTTTGCAAGAATCCGTTCTCGATGGATTAGAAACCTAGAAGAATGAGCTACTTAAAGTCAATCTCTTATAAGAACTTGGATTGAACTTGAATTGAACCAAATGGAACATAGAGGAGAGCGATACAGTCGTACCCTATGGAGGAACTCCCAGAGGATACGTGTGTCCATGAGGGACTACGAGAGACCCGATGGATGAGTTCCACCATATGGTAGTACTTACAACCCGTAGTTGAGATCACACAAATTCCTCATGGGAACCAAAACCTCGCAATATCTGTATCTGAACCTCTTTATTATGCACCCCCATTTCTCGGCGACACAGCAACCACCACCCACTTATCCTGTTAGGAGTGACCATCCACAGATTTGGCGAAGCAGTGGAGCCCGATTTCATAGAGATAATGGGGCGGTGAATGTTCGAGACTAATAGGGAAATTGAGGCAGTGGAGGGCTCCACTGAACAGGGTGGATGGCTTCCAAGCGGAAATTGATCAAAAAGGGTGGACATCTGCGGGAATCCATCTTTCAAGCTCACCGTCGGTTGTTCAGCCAAAGAGGAGGAGAATACGGAGGAAAGTGCCGCGAGCCTTCACGTGGGTGAGAACGAGGCTCAGTGCGGCTTAGGGAGGAGTGAAAGAGGAACCCAGTGAAGATCCTCTACGAGGAACTACAGGGTGCCCCACAATTATGTGTAGAATATGGGCCGTGGAAAAGGAAGGAAGAACCTCCGTCTGCGGCGAGGAGGGTAATGGAGGAAGAAATGGAAGAGCCCGAGACCTATCCTACCCTTGACCCAATCCCCATGAGTTGAATCCTAGTGCCCTTTGCCCGAGCAACCAAGAGAAACCTTTGCCGGTGTACATATTGCCCTTGCTGCGCCATGACGATCCACCCCAAAGCACCGCTTTGAAAAGTCCGACCCGTCACTTCGCTGTGAAACCTCGAAGCTAGTATGGCCATTACTCATGTTATTGCCCTTTACATGAAAAAATTGGCGGCCGCTCATCTGCGCTTGGCATAGTGGATGGTTGGTCTTGGTTCGGTTGGGCACCCAGGAACCCCCTGCATTTACGAGCTCGCCGATTCAGCGACTCAAAGGCTGGGAAGTGGTATGGGGAGACAGTCTCAGCTTTTGTTTTAATTTTTCTTGTCTTATTTTATTTTATTGTATTTTACATTTTTTGATTTCGATTGAAAATTTTTCTTCTTATGTTTTATCTAATTTTAGTTAATTTATGTTTAGAAATTAATTTTGCTTTTCTGCAATTTTTCTAATTTTTGTGTTAATTTTTTGCGGTTTGTGTGCAATTTTGAAACTGGATTGAAAATCGATGACGAGAAGCCCGAGGAATTTTTCGCAATGATAGCGAAAATTTCGCAATTAGCCAATGCGAAATTTCGCTATATATGGAATTTACCATTGTTGCGCGAAATTTTATTGCCCAGCGAAAATCTGGCGGGAGCGAAATTGACAGTGAGTTCGTAGCTAGCGGGAATTCAGTGAAATCAATAGTGATCCACTACGAGGACAAGTACGCTCACGGTGCCATTTGTTTTTTTTTATTTTATTTTTATTTTTGTTTTGTTTTTTATTTTTATTATTTTATATATTTAAAAAAAAAAAAAAAAAAAACGTTTATTTTCTTTATATATTATTTTTTATTTCTAAAAAAAAAAAAATATGCTTATATATATATATATATATTAACTTTTTTTATTATATAAAAAAATAGATTTTACTTATATATATATAAAAATTTGAAAAACATTTTTAATATATAAAAAAGTTTTTATTTTTATTTTATTATTTTATTTTATTTTTTTATTATTAATTATTTTATTTGAAAATTAAAAATCAAAAATTTTCGCTATTAGACATAGCGAGAGAATTTTATAAACGTAGCGAAATCTTTGGTACTATTTAGTTTGCGATTTTAGCTAGCTAGCGAAACTCGTTAACTGCGAAAATTTTTCGTATGCATGATTTGGCGGCCGATTTTTGTTTGACTCATGCTTTTCATCAGAACCGTTTAAGGCGTTCTTGAATGCTAGTTGAGCTTAGAGAGTCTAGAATCCAAATATGACCAAGGAAAAAACATTTTTGAAACTTTTTAGGAAGGTGTAATTTTTAAAAAATGGTCCGCTAGTCTGCCCTCTCTCTTTTCTTCCCCCTAACTTGTTCATTTGAAACAAGCGGAGTGAATAACGTGTCGATGGAAAGCTTGCGGGGGAGGTACCTATTCCAGAAATGATCACATCTCATCAAGGAGGTAACACTTCCTTCTCTAATTTTCCAATCCGAGCCTCATTTCGGACACCGAGATGTTTGGGTTGGGGGGAGAGTTAGCAAAGGAAGTGGCTTTTGTATTTATTCTTTTGTATCATTTTGAGCAAGCCCATTTGTGATGTTCAGTGGCTTGCTGGGTCCCCTTTCTATAAAATTTGTTATGCTATACGACACTTTTCACAATCTGGGACCCGATTTGAGTCATTTTTGTGGTTTTGCACAGCTTTCTGAGTTGGAAATTTAAACTTTGTCGATTATATTGATGTTAAGATTGGTTCCATGCGAAGATTGAGTGGATGATTAGTTAAATTCTTCTTTGCTTTCAACCTTTTTCTTCCGCTTTATTAACCACACACAATGCACATTAGGTTTCACCAATGATAGGAATTTGAAAAGCTGCGCGACCTCCTTTACTTTGCATAACCTACCCTAGTTTCATTGGCCTTTAATAGGTTAGAACCTGTGGAAAAGAAAAGAAGAAAAGCGAGAAAAGGAAAAAAAAAAGAAAAGGAAAAGAATAAAAATTGCAACACTTTGCCTTGAAAGCAGAGCACGGTCAGGGGGTATGTATGGCGAAAGCCTTTAAAGCGGTGCCACTAAACCTTCAGCGGTTGGGAGTCATGAGCTTAGTGTTCGATACATGGGTGGATGGGTGGAGTTTAGCAAGTTGTAGGTGCTTTGGAGTCTCGAAATCATTCGAGGAAGTCAGGAAATTGAAACACAGCCAGAGATTTGTGGTGAAAGATCACGCATGACTTGGTGCCCTAAGCCTTTAATTGGTTGGGAGTCATGGTAGATCCGTTACATGGACTTTGGTGAGGTCGGTTCCTCGACATTTTCTGACACAAAAAGAATTGTGGGAATAAAGGTGGGTCCTTATCTATTTGGAGTTGGTTAGCATGCTAGGTAGTGGTATTAGCTAGGTTGGGTGCGGGTTTAGCGGTTTATTGTTGAGGCTGATCAAAATAAACACTTAGATTTTGGTGGAAGTTTACGGTTGATTCACGAAGGCTCTTTTAATGCTCGATTTTGTATGGCATTCATTCTCTCATAATGGTTATTGGACACGGCTTTGATAATTTTACTTAAGGTTAGGCATTACTCATTCCATGACCTTTTTTGAAATATAATTTTGTAGGAACATTATTTTGTTATAGTTTTTATATGTTCTTTGTTATTTTCTTCTTTTTCATTGCTAAGGGACTACTTGATGTGTAGGTTAGGGGTGTGATTAGTGCCCCAGTGCTATTTTGAACCACTATTTATTATAGGTTTGGGTGCTTTTGTGTACTAATCCATGCTCATTAACCGTACACATTAAGGTCCCTACTATTTAATGATCGCATTTTGTGGCAAATTTGCACGGAGTTTTGCGAGCTAATTATGCCAAAATTGTTGAGTCGATCAAACGCAGCGAAGAATTCAAAGTCAAACTCAACATTGCGAGATCAAGATCGAGGAAGGAAAGAAAGAGAAAAATGTGAAGAAAAACACATTTGCGAGGAAAGCTTCTCTTTGCGACCTTCATTCCCAGCTCCGGCAACTTTGTTCCTCCTGGCGCGTTCCTACTTTTCACGCTACACACATTTGCTTTTGCTTTTTGGTTTTCCATTTTACCCACAGTAATAACCTTAGATTTGGTTTTGTAACTTCCTTACAGCGAGCATATATAAGTCTCGGTTGTACAAATCCAACGAGACTTGAATTTCGGATATACGGTAAAGCGGGACGATTTCCACAGCGGCTTCCTTTTCCCTTTTCTTTCCTTTTCTTTTCCATTTCTGGGTGCGAACACTCCTACGAGGGATGACAACTCAGGATCGTGGGCATAGACCTCTTCCTCCTTGAAGAGGGCTGGCTATTGGCTAAGTGTGGAGGTAACTCACGGTTCCCTATTTTAACATGCGTGTTATCGGTTTTGTGTTCCTACTTCTCACTTGGGTTAAAATCTCTGCTCTTAAGCATGCTCTCTTTAATGTGTATTTGGCAAGCTTTTTGGGGTTTTAATGGATACTTTCACTAGATCCATTGTTGAGGCTTTCGATTAGTTGTCTCTGCTAGTTATAGTGGATTAGGGTTTTTTGAGATGTGTTTTCAGCATTAGAATTTATTTCCCATTTAAATGCTATTTTCAAAAGGAAAATCATAGGGTTTTAGTTTTCAAGCTAAATGAGAGATCGGGTTAGGAAATGACCTTATGTCATGCTCCCCAGTGAGAAAAATACCGGGGACATGTGGTTACCTTGAAACCCCTAAACGTTGGCTAACACTTCAAGGGGTTACATTTTTACATTTTTTCTTGTTTTAGTTTCGTTCGGTGAACACCCAAAGAAACCCCATTTTACCAAACTTTAAAAATCAAATTTAATTCGCAATTTTGCCTTCAACTGTTAGTCATTTGGCTGAAGAACCCATCCTTGTGTTTTGACCTGAACCCGCTATCTTTGCGTTAGCTTGAGTACGCGTTAGGAGGAAATATAGGATATAAAATTTTGTTGATTAGAGGATCACCTCTTTGTGGCACGAATCAATGCTCTGCTTAATCTGAAGTATAAGATCGAAGTACGAGAATAAGATTCCGTATCTAATTATAAGATCAGTAAAAGACAGGATATGCTCCCAGTAGTCTGTTTATGAATCACAGTCTGAGTATAAGTTACACGGTACTACGGTACCTCGAGTAAAGGTCTAAGCTTTGTAACTCTATGAGAGATGGATAAAGTATCGGTCTAAAGAGTTCAAGTAAGATGTCTTGAAGTCCACGAATAATTATAAGTCCTGTACAAGTATAAATATGTGTCCTACGGGAGATAAGCATAAGTTTGTGTCCTACGGGAGACAAGTATAAGTATATGTATAAGCTTAGTACAACATACGAGGAATTTTTATAAGTAATAATGTCCCTCAGGAATAAGTATAAAAATATGGCGTCCTCACGGGAGATCGGTACTTAAGACAAGTCTACCATAAGTGTAAGATCAGAGAGTAAGTATAAGTTTACTTTATAAGTATAAGTTAAGTCTGGTATACGAGAGATGAACAAGCATAAATTGTTATATGAATTCATGAAGATTTTGATATACATTCACTTTATTATATGTTTATTGTGATTCGGTATAAATGCATGTACCGAGTATAAGTTATAAGATATGTTTCCAATTCAGGCGTAAAGCTTGCCACGGGTTTGTCAGGTGTAGGAGCAGGAGGACGTACGTCTTAAGCGTACGAGTTAGACTGACACAGTAGGGGTTCATCACAGTATGTTCCGTGCTCTAATTTGTAAATGAAAAAGTATAGTTTTTGTATATGTAAATGGGACTCGGTATATGTGTATAGATTTTGATAGACACCACTCCGGTGGTAGTTTTATTTTGTATTTTTGTATAAGATATTTGGATTCAGTGATAAGACTTGGGCCTACCAATGTCTGGAAAAAAAAAAAAAAAACAGGTAAAGAGTCCCAGTATGGTCTCGCGCCCCTCTTTCGCCTAAGCGGGGGTTGGGGGTGTAATAGCACAGGTCCACTGATTCATTGGGATAAACCTCCTAGAGTGTTGCCAGTCCACCTTGATTTAAGCTTGCCCAGAAAGAGGTGGAGCTTGGAGTCGTGCGCAACACTTAGTCTCCTTGTTTAAGAATGTTTGCGGTATTGAAAGTTGATCTGCTGCCACCTCTTGACATCTTTTGCGATTTTGGGTTGAGTAGGCATCATTCTCAGTTCTTAGCTTGTTGATATGAGGAGCTATTGAGACCCATTTCACATCCATATCCGAGGTTCAATTTCTTCCTTTTACCATGTTTTATCTTTCGATCTCCATAGGCCAGTGAGCATGCTTTGCCGTAAACTAGCGAATAAGGAGACATGCCCAGTAATCTTGTGGGGTTGTGCAGCCTGCCTGAAAAGAATCAGCTGACGAGGAGACCAATCCTTTGGTTAGAGTTCACCACTTTCATCGGTGTTGTCTTGATCTCTTTGTTGGCTAGCTCGGCTGGCCTTTAGTTTGAGGGTGGTATGGGGTGGATTTACTTTGTCCTTGACACACGTACTTAGTGAGGAGGGGCTCTCAAGGTTTGTTGCAGTAAACCTCCATTACTAATTATGGCTTTGGGGACCCCAAATCTGGAGAATATATTCTCCTTCAAGAATTTCAGTACCACACTTTGGTTTGCTGCTAAGGAGCTTTGCTTTGACACTTGGACATAGTCAGCCACCCAAAATGTAGGAGATATCAAGGGAGGAAGGAATGGTCCCATGAAATCAATCCCCATACGTCGAAAGAGATCAACTACCAAAATCGGGTTTAGCATCATGTGACTCCGCTAGAAATTTTCCCCAACTCTTTGGCATTTGTCACATTCCCCGTATTAATGGTACAACAATCCGAAAAGAGAGGCTGTAATCCAGATCGCAAAGACCTTCGCAGTTTTCTCGAAGCAAATGGCCTCCATATGCATTCTCATGGCAATGGCCGATTATTCCTCGTTGTCTGCCTCAGCACACCCCGATTATCTCGATCAGCACAAAGATTCAGAGCAAGAAGGGTTCTTTCCCAATAATAGAGGAATTTTTGTGAAGAAGAATTTCCCTTGGTCTCTGCGGCTTTCCAATCACGGGTAGCTCCCTCAGAGCTGGGCACTTTGGCCAGGCATACTGTGGTGCCTCTCAACCGAGTAGTGACTGGGAACTCATCATTAATTAGAGGGTCAGGAGTAAGAAAAGGTATTGTTAATCTTGATAGTGATCGGCAACACATTTTCCACCCTTTTATCCTTTGATTTGTGCTGAACTCTCATATGAGGGACCCATTTGATAAGCTCAGCCCATATTTTGTTTGGTGAGCAGGATTTGCATTGAATTGATCCGTGAATATTATTGTGTCCCACTCCAACCAAATAAGCTCGAATTGCCTAAGGCATGCACTCAACAATGCCAGCAGCCTCTTCGTGGTTGTGTAATTCCTCTTGCCTGTTTTTGGTGTCTTGCTCGTGATAATAGACCACATAAGGCTTTCCTCCTTCCCTTTGCCTGAACCCATTAATGGCTAGATCACAGAATCGCCACATCACCCTCGAAGGGTAACTGCAGCTCGGGGGCCTTTACCATTGGTGCAAAGGGTCAACAGGCTTTAAGATCCCCAGCTCTTTGGTAGTGTGATCCAAATAAATTTGGCATCTTTTCCAGCAGTTTGTGGTGAGAGGCTTTAGCAATTTTTGAGAAGTCCATGATGAACCCTGTAGGAACCCTACATGTCCTGGAAGAATTACCCCTGGCGCCTTGACATTTGTGGTGTGTGCTTTGAATCAAGCCGTATTGGCTTATCAACTTCGGGCAATCTTTTTCACTTACCATAAATGGCCATTTTCCCAGCTTCAGTACAAGGTTTTCTCTATGCACCATGCAGATGCGCTTCCAAGTTGATTAGGCATTCTTCAAAACTCCTCCATGCACTATGAATGTCATCCATGTAAACCCACAATGCGCTCTACTCAACTCGAAAATACCGAGCATACATCGAAATGTGTGCAAGGGCATTACATGTGCCAAAACAGATTCTCCTCAGATGCATATGTGCCAAATGGGCATGTGAAGGTCGTCTTTTCCTGGTCTTCTGCATCAATTTGAATTTGAAAGTATCCTGATAGCCATCCAGAAAACAGTAGAAGGGCTTACCAGAAGTCCTCTCAAGAAGCTGATCCATGAAGGGTTGAGGGAAGTAATCCTTCCTGGTCACTTCATTTAGCCTTCTATAATCAATACATACCCTCCAACCCGTGGTAAGGCAGGTGGGCATCTCCTCTCCTTTTTCGTTATGCATCGTGGTTACCCCCAATTTCTTAGGCACCACTTGGGCTGGACTCACCCAGTGATATCCGATACAGAGATATACCAGCCCAGCAAAGAGCGCTTTGTGGACTCCCGCCTCTAACCACTTCTCGCATATGTGGGTTCCAGTCTCTCTGTGGTCGCCTCATCGACTTTGCCTCCTCCTCTAGGAAGATGATGGGTGCAAACTGGCTAATACCTTCAAATCGCATCTTCCACCCTAGGCTTGCTTATTCCCGAGGATGTGCTGCTACCTTCCCAGGAAGTGTCGGCAGGATGAAATGACAACCGGACACTCCGCCGCTTCCAAGCATATTTCAACTCCATAGCAAAGCTTTAAGCTCCACTCTAGGGCTCACTTGTTCCTTCCTTTAATCATTAAAGGCAAAATTTTGTTTCTTCCTCCAAGGCCCTCTTCGACAAGTTTCATGTCCCGTGCTCTCGCCTTTCAATACTCAAAGAATTCTTCAGCCAAGACATTCTGCATCCCCCGCTTATCTGGGCCTGGTCCTCCATAATTGTGTCAATGATGCAAACTTCTTCTAGGCCATCTTCCACTCACAACATGTGCTTTTTACTAAAGTGGAAGATGTTGAGTTCTAGGGTCATGTTTTTGAAGGTGAGTTGCATAACACCATTTTGGCAGTTGATAATCGCATTGGAAGTGGCCAAGAATGGTCTACCCAAGATGATAGGTACATAATTGGCCCCCGCGTCGCTGTTTCGTGTCAAGTACAACAAAGAGCACTGGATAGAATTTGTCTACTTGTATTAGGACATCCGCCACTGGTCCCTTTGCATTACTGATCTACCTCGCTAGAGACAAGCAGGATGGAGGTGGGCTTTAGTTCTCCCAACCCGAGCTGCTTATACATCGAATAGGGGAGGAGATTCACACTTGCACCCAGGTCTAGCAGCGCCTTTTCCACACAAGTGCCTCTAATATTAACCGAGATGGTTGGACAACCCGGATCTTTATACTTCATCGAGTCTTGCATCGATGATAGCACCGACTCTGTTCGGGCCAAAGAGGTTAGCCTTCTTGTCAACATTCAACCCTTCTTTCACCGTACACAAGTCCAAAATTTTGCATAGGTGACTTGTTTGATCATGTCGCTGTGGGGATGCTGACTTTATCACAAGACTGCTAACATTTCAGCCTTATTAATGGCCTTCTTTTTAGCTTTTAGTGCTCGAGAAAAGTGCGGGGTGTGCTATTTTTTCTCGTTAGATTTCATTTGACCACCACCTCCTCCTCCTCGGGTTCAGTTTCTTCTCACTTCTTGGCCTTGTTTTACTACTTTGGGAATGGCCGCTTGAGCCACCACTTCTCAATGATGATTGCCTTAACTTCATCCATCCTAGATAGCTCACCGGAGGAGCTCACTCATGCAAATTCTCGGATTTGGTTGTGTCCGAGAGGGGAATTTCCCTTTCCCCCGTACTGCTGGGTGTGCTGATAGTCTGAGATTGAATAATCGTAGGGTTGTCATATTTTTAGGAAATTTCAGCCAGGGGCCGGGCCATGCTGGGAGAAATTTCTGAGCATAAAGTTGCCTACTTTCTTATTGAGTGCGTGCTTTCCACCGTGTCAATTCTTTGACGGCCTCGCATTCACGCCTTTTTGCTCCTCCACAGTTACCCACCACCTTACCCAAGTTCATAATAGCTCGTTCAATCGAGATGAAGATGGTGGCCGCGGGTCAGCTGAGGGACCCATGCGCCGCCGCAGTGCCAGAGGCACATATGAGGAGGTTTTCGTTTCCGTGGAGAGGTCTGGGGTGGTTCCTCCAGTTGGGGTTGTAGGTATTATTGTATGGGGTTGTGGCTGGTGACTTGAACTGGCCCACTGCATTGGCTTGTTCAGCCACAAAGTCCCTTATTGAAGGAACACTTAGGCAATGCTCATTGGGTGCCTGACCGACGGTCAAGCATGGTCGGGTTAGGCATGTGATTCCCGCCACTACTCATACCTCATGTTGATTCCTCATTTCAAGCTCTTCCAACCTCCTAGTCAAGGTGGACAGCTTTGCTTTCGTCTCCATGTCCTCTGAGAGCGAGTATATGCCTCCCCTTTGATTTGGTGGTGGTCTCATCCTGTCTGTCTCCCTAGGATTTGGCTCATCCTAAGCTTTGGAGGTTTTAGCTACATAGTCGAGGAAGTCCATGGCTTCATCTCGATTCTGCTCAGAAGTCCCTCCACACATGGTCTCCACAATTGCTTCATGGTAAAGACATATTCCATCATAGAAGTGGTCAACAACATCCATGTATCAAAGCCATGGGCAAGGCATGCAATCGATGGTTTCCATATATCTCTCCCAACATTGGTAGAACTTCTCATTATCATGGGCGCAAATGTATAAATTCTGCCTCTTCAAACTGCTGGTCCCGCGGTGCACCAAGAACTTTTTCAAAACTCGTCGCAGCCTTTCCCACTTCCGATGGTTCTTGGCCTTAAAGAATTAAGCCAAATTTTGGCTTTGTCTTTGAGGGTTAAGGGAAAGGCCTTCAACTTAAGCAGATCCATATCAATTGCACCCTCCTTGAAAGTTGTGCAAACGTCCTCAAACTCCCGGATGTGTGTGTATGGATTCTCATTTTCCACACCATGGAAGGTTAGGAACAAGGGCACCAAATAAGGCCTGACAACTACATCTTCTGGCTGTGAGGTACAATGCATGAGGGTGCACTGACCCGTGGGTGTATATGGTCCCTCATTGACATGTAGGCATTGGGTTTCTTTGGTATCCCCGCTGACTTGTTGCTCCTCGTGGAGGCTCCATTCCACTACTATGTAAACTCGACTTCACACCCCGTTCGGTGGAGCACCGGTTCTCTCTAGCCCGCCTCAGAGGTTCCTATCCTGTCGTACAAAGTCCTAGGAACACAACACAAAAAACAAGAAACCAAAAACAAGGTTACCAAAAAGGGTTATAGTTGGTTAAACTTAAAATAAAGAAAAACTGGGTATGCACAGTATAAACATTCAATTTTCCCTGCAGTGAACTGTAAATGGGGAATAATGGTAAATGAGAATTCACCAATACTTGTGATGTGGATCATAAGTTCAACAGCTTCTCACTCACACTATGGCACCATCCCTGGCAATGACGCCATTTGATTTGTGCCACAGTAGGTGTTCCGAAATCAACAAAATTTATATCCTAGGATTCCTTCACGTAGCAAAGCTACCGCAAAGATAGTGGTCTAGGGCCGAACTCAGGATGGGTTTTCTTCATGGCGTGAGTCACAATGATTGAAAATGGTGTTTCCACTTTGGATTTGGGGCTTTGTAAAAACAAAGGAGGTTGATGGCTTGAAAAACCGTGAATCGTAGGGAAATAAAGTGTAAAAGAAACTTCGTTTCTTGCCACTGGGCTTGTGGCTCAAGGCAACTATAATGTCCTTCGGTCCTTTTCTCGTGTTGGGGAGGCTAATTACAGTCATTTCTAACCGGATCTATGTTTAGCCATGTACTGGAACCTAAAGCTTTTTCCTAGTATACAACATTTATTAACCATTAATGTTTCAGCTAAAATCGTCCTTGGATCTAACTCAGAACAAATAATGGCAATTAAGTTAGCATCAAGTGGGATCTAGCAATAACTATCCAATCGACCCTGAAAGCTTGCCAAGTACTGGCCACTCAGGGTACATCACAGGGATTCAAACCTAACATGAGATGCAAAAACATAAATGATAATAAAAGCCTGTGTTGGCAATAGGAGGACAGTGTTTTACCTTAAAACTTCCACCCGGTGGCCCTCCTCTTCAAGGATGAGAGGGGTTTAGCCAAGCATCCCTTGAGTTGTCATCCTTAAGGGGTGTTTGGCTGGTGAGAAAATGCGAGAAAGGGAGAGAAAAATGAGAGAAAATCACACCCACGGGAAAGCTGAAAGCTTTGCCAATTTTACTGGACATGGATTGGTTGATTTTACGTAGCGCTCGGCTAAGGCCGATACGTCGTGAGTCAAGGAAATTACAAAAAGTATGAAAGAACAAAATACATTAAGGGCCATTTTGGTACAAAACCATAAAAGCAACTAAAAGTAATAACACAAAGAAATGTATAGCCGAGAAATTCAAGTAACACCGCAAAAATCTCTGCAATGCTCACTCTCCCTCTGTATTTAGCTCCAATTGCCTTCTGCTTTGTACATGCAGCTTCGAGTTTGGCTCGGGTTCTTCGTATTTGAATTGGCTTGAAGATAATGGTGTAATTGGCTTGCAAAACTACAAAAATATCCACAAAATATGATTAGTAGTATAGTCAGGACCTTAGTGTATCAATTGGGTTATTTAAGTTGATTAGTACACAAAAAGTGCTCAAAACCTGCAATGAATAGGGCTCAAAACAGCACTATTCGGGCACTAATCAACAGTAAGCATCCACTAAACCCTTAAAGCTTGCCAAGTACTGGCCAATCAGGGTACATCAAAAGGATTTAAACCTGAGGTGAGATACAGAGACATAAATGATAATAACTGCATGTGTTGGAAACAGAGGGGACAACAGTTTACCTCAAAACCTTGACCTAGTAGCCTTCCTCTTCAAGGATGAGGGGATTCAGCTAAGCATCCCTTGAGTTGCCATCCTCAAGGAGTGTTTGGCTAGTGACAAAGTGAGATAAAGGAGTGTTTATCTCAATTTCTGCAGTGGGAAAAACCCTGCAACCCTACAAAATTTCTGCAGTGGCCCAAATTCCTTCAGTTTGTGGCTTCAATTTCCTTCCGACTTCTGACGCACATCTCCGAGTTCGGCTTGGATTCTTCGTGTTTAAGTCGGCTCGATGACGTTGGCCTATTTAGTTTGTATAACTACAAAAATAGCCACAAAATGCGATAAGTAGTAAAGTCGGGACCTTAGTGTGCCAATCAAGTTAATTCAGGCTGATTAGCACAAAAAGCGCTTCAAACCTGTGTAATACATGTGGCTCAAAATAGCACTATTTGGGCACTAATAAAAAACCGTAGCTTTCTCCTCTCACTCTCTTCTTAACACCATTTTTGCTCATCGAGTATTCTAAGACCAAATGTGGTCTTTGCTTCTATTTCCTTAAAGCCTTATTTAGCTTAACGAAACCCATTTTGGGTTAAATTCTCCCACTTACCTTATAGTACATATATCCCTTCTCTATTTTCTAAATACTTAAACACATAAACATTTTCTCGAATGACCCTTAGGTCCTCATTTTACATTTTTCCATTTTTGTCCTTTTTACACTTGGGTTATTTCCGAGTTTAATCAATTTCTCATTTTAGCATATAATATTTAATCATATGCTCACATATTCATTTCACTTTTCACAATTTAACAATTTATCAGTTTTCCCATAAAAACCCAAGTTTGGCTCAATCTATACCCGGAATCTATAATAAAATTATAATAAAAAATTTCTAGGGTATTTTTGGCGTTACATTTTTTCATTTGATTGCAGTTATAGTGGAATTTTCCTGATCAACATTTCAATGTATGCTATAATCCAGTTTTCGAGAGCACAACTTCCACTAGGAAAGATATGATGTTAGTTATGGTCTTTTCTGCACAATGAGAAGAAAATTTCCTGAGTTGGCTCTGAATTCCAAGAAGCCCTCTAAGTGACACGAAGATGGAGATTCCTAAGAGCTTAGACCAGTTACTTGAGGGTATGTTAGACTAATATTGAAGAACTAATGAGCTCTGAAAGGTTACTTAGATAAATCCTCAATTTGCTCATGGTTTGAGAATAAATAGATCGAAAGTGATATATCAATTTAATCACCAGAGATCTCCTCGGGTCCGAAGAATGATCTTGATCCCGTGTTAGCATGAGATCTAATCAAGGAAAGAGAAAACTCTTTCAGATCTTAAGGATGAGACATCATTCTTGTTGTAAAAATCTTGCAATTCCCTATCTTGGGAAGCAAGAAATCTGCAGTCATAAGAAATGGGTATGAAGTATGGGAAAAGAAAAATACCCAGATCTTTAAGAGAAATTCTATTTACAAGTAATTGACTAGAATCATGTCTCAGAAATGAACAGGAACCTCTACTCAGTGAAAAGTATGGTTAGAGGAGGAATCCAAACTATACTACCTTGCCTCTTGACAAATTTAGATTTCAACTCAAGGGAAAATAGAAAGAGATTAGGATGCAGGAATTGATAATTTCACAGCAGTGAAATCCCAGTGTCTACTTCCAGCAAAAATCTGTTTCAATCCAGTTTATATTTAGGATTTAAATTTCTCATTTATTTTAAATGCATGATTCCAGTATTTTAAATTTTTTATTAGGTTACTAAATTTTCTCTAAACTGGACGTTCAAATAGTGTAGAACTTGAGTAGTTAGGGTAGTTGAAGTTTAAATTCTTTTCAATCTCTGTGGGAATGATATCCGAACTTATAGATCCATTTTATTACTTGTACGACCTGTGCACCTGCAGTTTTTAAGACCAAGGTAAATCTTTAATTGAGTTCAGTGACAAAACAATTCTTCTTATGAGCATACAGGTTATTTTTTGTTATAACAAGTTTTTGGCGCCCTTATCGGGGATTAGGAAATAGTCCTCTGGTGACAATGTCTTAAATTTTATCTATGTGCAACTTATGGTATTATCAAGTTTTTGGTGTTGTTACCTGGGATTCTAGTTAGTCTTTGGTAATAATGGTAGAAATTTGTATATATCATTTGGTCTTAACAAGTTTTTGGCGTCTTTGCCGGGGACTTTACTTAGTCCTTAGTAGCAATGTATGAAATTTGAGTAACAACAGGATGGGGGAAGTTTGGCCCATAACTAGTTTCAACACATTTTTTACCTATTTTTGGGGAGACTAAAAAAAGAACTCATTTTTAGGGTTCCTACCAAGTCCCTTTTAGGTGGAAACACCACAAGGCACTGTTATAGGAAAATGAGGAGAACTTAAAGAAGAAGAAGACAATTGAGGAGAAAAGAAAGGTGTTTTCAACTTCCAAATAAGTTTAATCTCTTCCTCTTCTGTATTTCTTTCTTTTAACACTTGACATTTCTTTTCTAGTTATGTTTTAGTTCATTTTTTTAGGGTTTAGATGTAGCCAAGACTTGAATGTATGAATTCTCTTAATTCCTATTGATTCATTCTTTATTTTCACATATTTGTTTCAGCTAGTTCATTTTAACTTAATGTTTCAGGGGTATTCACAATATTCTACATGATTTTCAGGGAGATTTACTTCGAGATCTAAGAAGCGAGGAATTAATTAGACATGACTTAAAAATGACATCTAATTATTATGAGATAGAGATATAAATGAGATTAGGTGTGGTATTGGGGTTTCTTGGATATATTGCATTCCTAGGGTGTTGGGGTTGAATAGAGAAGAAAAATACCTAAATCCTAAAGGTATTTTGTGAGTAATCAAGAGAGATTCATAATTGCATTTGTAAAATCGCCATCAACATGAGAAAATAAGCATTGATTGATTGAGCTCAGAGGTTAATATAGGCTTGAATTGGTGAAGTCTATGCCCTAGGGTTTTGAGTCTTACTTTAGTCTTTTAGTTTTTTAGTCTTGAATCTTTGTTAAATTAGGATTCTTGTATGCTAGTTAGTGTATTTTGTGCCTTTTACAGTTCAATCATCCAAATAAAGCCTAAGCTATATTAGAATTGGTAGTTAATAACCAATCCTTGTGTGACAATACTCTTACCTTCACTTTATTAAATTGAACATAACCTGTGCATTTGCGCACATAGGCAATTTATATTTTCATACACATTTCATGCCTATCATAATCTCCTAATCTTATATGAAAACTAATCTTAATTGCAAGTCACTTAATTAATTATATATTTATTAGCCACAAATATGTGGTACAATTTCCTCATGTATCACGAAATATATTTACAGTCTTCCACTTGGCCAATATACTCTATGGTTTGTCAAAATAAGAAACAAATGCATGAATCATTGTGACATTTCCTCTTAGAACGAGTATTTTCTTCCATATATCACATATCAACCGCATCTTAAAACTAGTCCAAAATGAATGGTAAACCTTATGTTTATTTCGGGTCCACTTAATTGATATTTCTCTAATAAAAATATGCACATAAAACAAAATGAAAAAAATTACAACTAAAGTAGAGTTTCATTAAAGATTAACATTGTCTCATACAATGAAGTCAAAGTAAAAGACCAAGGCCCATATGGTCTACAAGCTCCTTAAACTTGAATGGTGGCTTGCCTTTTGTCAAAGGATGAACTAACATCAATCCACATACGCTCAATTATCATTGATTTGTCTTTATCATATCTTCATAATCAAGCACTTAATTCGATGTGCTCACTTTGACTATCACTTTTCTTGCTCTAAGCCAAAAAGATTGTAACTGAATTATCAAAAATATTCTCAATGGTCTAGATATAAAATCACCAATTCTAAGCCCATAATCCATACACCATACAATATTGCCTTAAAACAAGAGATAAACTTAGCCTTCATAATGGAAGTAGCTATCAAAGTCTACTTCACACTCCTCTATGATACATCTTATCATCGATTATGAAAATGTATCTAGATGTTGATTAACGTGAATTAACACATCTAGTAAAGTCTGAAGTTGAATAATCAATTACCTCATGGTTATCCTTTCGTCTATACATTAGCATGTAGTCATTCATTCCTTGAATTTATCTGAAAACTTTCTTAGTAGCTTTGAAGGGGTCCATATCCTAAATACTTTGATATCTTCCCAATATACTAACAACAAATGTTATGGCAGGTATGGTGGAGACTTGAGCATACATTATACAACCAACAACATAAACATATTAGATGTTCTTCATTTATTCTCTTTTTATGTCATTCCTAGGAGATTAGTTTAAATCAAACTTATATCTTTCACTATGGGAGCCAAAATCTCTTTAAAACATTATTGATATAGGTTTTCTATAATAGATATAGAATACCTTTATGTCTATCTCTAAAGGCCTTTATGATAATGACATAAGATGTATCACTCATATCCTTCATATTAAAAATTTTATAGATAAATTGTATAATCTCGTGTGGCAAACTCTTATTATTAATTGCAAGTAAGATATTATCCACGTATAGAATTAAAAAATAATAATTCGTAATCCCACTAACCTTATGGTATATACCTTGGTCTATAGTATTCTTTTCAAAACCAAAGGAAGAGATCACATCATGGAATTTCAAGTATCATTGACGAGAAGCTTGTTTCAATCCATAAATGGATTTCTTAAGTTGTGTTGCTCACTTTTCTATACACAATTACTCACCGAAAATATACAGATCATGCAAATAATAAAGTGGACTAATTAAGTTCGAGATGTCAAACCAATTGAGACTAAGTTTTCCAATTACCAATCTACTCTAACCCTAGTTTTGTTTGGATGCCAATTATGGATGAATTGTGATCAATTAACGTAATTAATTATGAAAAGCATCTAGGGTTTTTTATTTTGCTTAGGTTAATCCCAATGTTGAGGGTGTGATAGATTCTTAAAGTAAAAATTCCATATATTGAATGCCAATTAGTCTTCTTATAGTGTTGATCTCTCTCAATGTCTCAACACCCTATTCACATAGACTAGTTTATCTCATTTTGGATTCAAACCCTATATGGAAAGCATCAATGTTTAGTGATGAACACTCAACGTGTTTTTACACTCATATTTCATAGTCTTTCCGAGTGTGAATCGCATGAAAAACCCCTAATTTAGCTACATGTTAGTCTCTAAGCCCGGAATCGATGTTTTCCTTGTGTTTACCTGAATTTTACAGGTTTTAGGTACTTTTGTAGACTCTTAGAGAATAAGGAGTTAGCACGAGGTTTCTAGAGACATACACACACCTAGAGCAAGCTTGGAAGCGATACATAAGCCTTGAGAAGGAATAAGCTATTTCGAAGCAAGTTTCGAATTCACTCATAGTGGCTTCAAAATTTTCAAGCACTAGTTTTCACTCTCTTCCAGATTATGAAGTCACTCCCTAGTGACTTTGTTAGGTGTGTTTCATGTTAGCTTTTATTAGTGCAAAACATCACATATTTAATGCTTTAGATGCTAACTCAGCACCCTTCTTAATCCTTTTCATGCTTAACCCCTCTCATTGTGTATTTTGTAGAAATGATAAAAAAAAAACTTGTTAGGTTGCTGGAATAGCCCCAAAAACTTATTAGTCCCTGAAAATGGAGCCAAAAACATTATTGCCGAGAGTGCACCAAACTTGTTAGTCCCCGGAAACGAAGCCAAAGACTTGTTAGTCCTCGGCAACGAGGCTCAAAACTTGTTAGTCCCTGACAACGACGCCAAAGACTTGTTATATTTGAAATGTGTATATATAAAAATGAGGTAACCTAAGCCCATGAGTGCACGGATCACAAGTTCACTATTTGAGCGTCTAAATGATTTGAGATGAATTATAAAAGTAATAAAAGAAAAACTAAACAAAGACAGAGAGTGATTTGTGAAAACTAGGGCAATTGAATAAATCATGGAGAAAATGACTTAGAGAGGAACTAGGGTTGGTTATCTTTAATAATGCTTAGTGGTTCATCTATATGAGGCATAGGCTGAATGAATTATGACTTGAATTTGTCTAAGGATACAATATACTTTTGTGTTCCTCCTTATATTTTCTCACACTATCCACCAATTCATAGTTATGTTCTTCTAGGTCGATAAGGCGATACTTTTGAAAGGAATTTTTCCTTGGGAGCTCTATTGTTCATAGTTACATTCTTACAATAGAACTACCCGGTCTAAGATTAGATTGGTCATAGTTATATTCTTAGTCTCACTTACTACATTTGGTGTCCTAGTGAAATCCTCTTAGTACTAAACCTTTCTAATTCCCTAAACCTCTTTTAACTAGGTTAATTATAATTCCAATTAGTTGATTCAATACCTTAAGAGAATCAAAAGATTTTAGGGCGTAATTGATTGGATCGATTTTGTATAGAATCAATTCTATGCGCTTTTTTCTTTCGTTTTGTCAATAAATGTCTAGGCAAGAAGGCCGCTAGAAATCTTTCACTGTTTGGGACTAAAATTTATGCTGCTAGTTTTTCTCTATTTAAAATACGAATAAAAATGCAGATTGGTTTAAAAAGATAAATCGTTGCAAGTGCACAAGCCATGCAAGTTATAAAGTGGACTATTAAGTTCGTATATCGCACTATAGAGATCGAGGTATAATCTTATAGATCAACTACCCACTACTCAAGGTTATCTATTTGAACTTTTAAATTTCTAAAAAGCTGAAACTAAACTAACAAAAACTAAAAGAACAAAATCTAAATATGAAAATAGTAAAAATAGATTGAAATAACAGAATTGCTGAGATGTAATCCAAACACTAGGAATGGATCGTTGTTTTAACTATACATAGAGGTTCAAATGTATACTGTTATGGGTTTGAACCCGAATCCTGTTCAAGAGCAAGGCAGATAGCTCGATTCCTCCATACACTAAACATTCACTATCTAACACACCATTCCTTGGCTGTGATAAATGGGTCTAAATAGCTACTTGTAAAATTGGACTCTCTTTAAGATTTGGTTGTTTTTCCTTTCGCATTTCACACCCATTTCTTAGAACTGAACTCGTTTCACTTTAGCAGACAGATAACACAAGCCTCCTTCAAAGTAATCGATACCACAATCTACAAGTTGAGAAGAGTTCTCCCTTTCCTTGATTGGAATCTTAGCTTACATGGGATTGAGATTGTTCTGTCGACTGAGATCACACCCAAACATCAACAACCCAAGAAAGATCCTATGTCAGAACATCACCGCCAACCAGAAGGGAACCTTGTATGAAAGAGGTTAGAACAATCACCTAATGATTTATCAGAGACATTTAGAGTTTATTAGTTCTAAATATATCAGTCCAGTATACCCTAAGTTACTGTTCTATGCTCTCAAGAATCTCTTTCTCTGTGGCACTCAGAGGGCCTCCTGGAAATCAGAGCACAAATACAGCTCTATTCTGAGGTAATGCCTTGATATCAAGAACCGTTCACCACATGAACAATACATTAAATCAATCCATTTTTCAAAACCCAAAACAATCATTTAAGTGTTATAAATCATAACCCGAACATCTAGCCCCTTCCCAATAAGAGCTTAGCCTTCCATCACTGGTTCACAAACATCAATAACTAGTTGGCCAAACAAATTCATTGAAGCTGTAAACAAAACCTAATAAAAAGGATTCCAAAAAAAATTCCAAAAAACCTTGAAGTTCAGACATAAATGGAACTAAATAGTCATCGATCTCAGCTCAAGGCTACAACTCATATCCTTTATTCCAGTTCTAAGAAAAGGAAAATAAAAGAAATTACAAGAAGAAAAGAAAAGAAAATGAAATACAAAACTTCTCCAAAAAGAAAAATCTCATTCTACTACTATTGTTATTAGTGGCCTCCTTTCCCGGTCATTCTTCCTTTCTTCGTGCCTTAAATATTGCTATTTATGTGCTCATTAAATGTCAATAATAAAATATTAGTTGATGTCGTGGGTTTTCAAACTCGTCTATGAACGACTTTGTCGCGACATAGAAAATTATGTCGTGACATAGCAGTCTTTGTAGCGACATTGTTAGTCTATGTCACAACATAGCAGCATCCATGTTTGTCGTAGGCTCTGTTATAGCTTGTGTCGCAACATTTTTTTCAATACTTTCAATTTCTCCCCTTTTATGTTTGTCGCGACGTTATTGGTTTATGTCGCGACACAATTTCTTCCTTCTGCAATTCTTTATGTTGCAACAATCAATTTCTATGTCACGACATAGTTTCTCAGCCTGAAGCTTTGTTTTATATAGCGACATAAGTTTGGAGTGTCTTGACATACTTCGAAGCCTTCAGCTTATGTCGCGACATAAATTTCAAGTGTCGTGACATACTTTTAACTCTTTTGCTTTAATTGTGTCGTGACAGACTTCAAAAATGTCGCAACATTCTGCAGTTCTCTCCTAGGGGCTCTTCTCAGTTTTTGTCGCGACATGGTTGCTAAATGTTGTGACATTTCTCTCCCTGACTTCTTCACCATTTATGTTGCGACAAGGCTATGGAATGTTGCGACATAACTTTCACTGTTCTTCAGGCATTCTCTTCAATAAATATCGCGATATTTGATTGTCGTGGATTAAAGTTCATCTTTATCGCCACATTCTTCTCTTTTTTATGTTGCAACATGGATTTTTCTATCATGATAAACTTCTACTGGTCGGGTTTCAGTTTATGTCAGGACATACCTGATATTATACGCGGCCATTTCTACCTTAGCCAATTTTGTCGCTATTCTTGGTTTTTGGGTTTTTCTAAATTCTGCAAACATTAAATTTGGGTGAATATTCCATAATTTGGCATTTAAATTCGACACAAGCCCAAAATATTCGTAGAAAAATGGGCTTAAAAAATTAGATGAGTTTTTTGCACTCATCAATAATCCCACGTCACTAAGGATAACCTAGTAGAAAGATAGAAGATCCAAGTCTAAAGATGATTTATTTCATCCAAAATCCTAATCTTCCAGTATTGATCACCAAACAGCAACAAATCAAAGAGCAATCATCCAACCAAAGCAAAAATGGATGAATTCAAAGATCACATTCAATAGTTCACCTCTATAGAGCGCTAGCCAAATCATTTAACCATCAAACTGCAAACATGCTTAAGACAAACATAAATCGCAAATTGAAAGAGTGAGGATATTAAAAATGAAAAATAGAGATAGTTGTACAATCTTCAATCTCCAGATCCAAGTTGAAACTATTGGTTTGTTAGGTCGTGAGCTTCACGATTCTTCATCATAAACATAGTTCTTACAAAACAAATATAAGAAATTCCAACCTAAAAGATTGGCTCTAGGCTCAAGGAGAGAAAACCCTGAATAGGGAGCCTCCTCTCTCAAAGTTCGAACCGATCTATTAGGTTAGATTTCTTAGATTTAAAGTGTTTCTTGTGAAGAACTTATTTGTACTGAAGAATCATTGAAGCACGCCCTTGTGGAGTGTAGATTTCAACTTAGATATGGAAATTGAAGATTATTGCAGCTTTATCTTTGTTTTGTATTTCAATCTCTACTTCTCTTTCAATTTCTGTAATTTTATGTTTGTCTTAAACATGATTTTCATATTTTGATGGTCAAATGGTCGGGTTAGGCATTCTATATTGCTATTGATGTGATGCTTGATTAATCTAATATTTAGTTTGGTTGGATGATTTATGCTTGATTTGATATGTTTGGTGTTAATACTTAGACGACTATGATTTTGGTTAATTGATGAATGCTAAGAAATGGTTCTTCAATCCTTTTACTAGTGGTATCCGTGACGCCGGGATTATGCCCTAAAATCCGGGGCTTCTTGATTCTCTTAAGGTGTGAATCAACTAATTGGAATTCTAATTAACCTAGTTAAAGAGGTCCAATGAATTAGAAAGTCTAGTACTAAGCGGATTTCACTAGGAAGGGACATCAAATGTATTAAGTGAAGAATGCAAGAACGAATCGTGACCAATCCAAGCTTAGTTTGAGTAGTTTTATTGCAAGAACGTAACTGTGACTAATAGAGCTCCCGAGGAAAAATGTCTTTGAAAAGTATCGCCCTATTGACCTAGAAGAATGTAACAGTGAATAGGTGGATAGTGCAAGAAAATATAAGGGGGATCAAGAAAGTGGAATCCTTATATTGTATCCTCATACCAATTCAAGTCATAATTCATTCAGCCTCGTGCCTCATATAGATGAACCACTAAGCATCATTGAAGATAGCCAACCCTAGTTCCTTTCTAAGTCGTTGTTTATAGCTTATCTAATTGTTCCCACCCGCACAAATCACTCTTTGTTTTTGTTTATTTTTGTTTTTATTACTTTTATAATTTCATCTCAAATCATTTACACGCTCATATAATGAACAAATCTAGTAGCCGGGGTACTCAATCCCCTATAAAATCTACAATCCTCATGGGGAACGATCTTAGTTCATAATTGAAAACCACTATATTACTTCAGGACTGTGTAATGCAAAGTAAAGGTACATTTTTATATACACACATTGCAAATTCACAAGTCTTTGTCGCTTCTCGGGGACTAACAAGTCTTTGGTACCATTGCCGAGGACTAACAAGTTTTTGTGTCATTAATATGATCAATGTTTCGGGCCCTATGCCAACAACTTAATAGACTTCAAAAATTTCGATGTGCCATCACCTATTCTATGTTTGATTTTGAATTCACTCCTTAGTGGCTTTGAAAATTTCGAAGTGATCCCAACTACTCTCTGCCCAGTTTTGAAGTCACTTTAATTCAAAATTTTCGAAGTAAATTAAAGGTGCTTCGAAAATTTCAAAGTCACTTAAAGGCGCTTCGAAAATTGCGGATTCTTCAAAAAATAAAGAGATTTCAAAATACATCACGTGAAAGGCCTCAAGCTCACTTTCAAAAAGGATGAAACCTCGACCAAAAAGACAAGATTTCCCTGAACCCTAGTTTATAAAAGTCACCTTAATACTTTTGAATTTTAGGTTGGTACACCTGACAGAGTTTCGAGTTCCTTCGTGACTGTAGAGTAAGATTCCTAGTCGACACCATATTCTACAAAAGATTCCTAAAGTCTTCTACTAGAGTTTACTATTTTTTTATTTTCATTATGTTTTAGTTCAATTTTATAGTATTACGATGTAACCTGTGGTACGAACCCTTTTATGGTTTGGATAAAGTAATCTTTCAGCAAGTAGTTTATATATTTTAATGTTTTTCACCTCGTTTGTAATTCTTGCAAATGCTTGATCACCATTCTACATGTTTTCACATTAAACCTAAGACCTAGATGAGACTTGTAGATAGGACTCGGGGTGTTAAACCATGATGACCATAGGCAAGAGATTCTTACAACTCACGTGTGATTGCAAAGGTTAGCTACTCATAATGCTTCTTGAGACATAGGGCTTGAGGTTGAGAATCGATAGCTAAATCTTATGGATAGGTATTGGTGCTCAAGAGAGACCAATAACAGATTAGGCTAATTGATCTACAAAATCTAACTATGTGCTTTAAGAATTCATCACAAATCAGCCAGGGGGTTATTCTATGAACTCGAAACCCTAGTTTTTATTCAAATAGTTAAGTAAACTAATCATCTTAGTTTAAGTAGGTAAATTAATCATATCATCATTTTGGGTAATCCAAACAACATAAGGATTATATTATATTAGTAATCAATGGCTAGTTCCTTGTGGGTTCGACATCCCTAACTTTGTTAAGTCCACTTTATTACTTGTGTAATTTGTATACTTGCAGAGAATTTGAGTGTGTAGAAAACGCCTAACATTTAGCTAATCCTAGGACCACGTGGGAGTCATGCGTATCTCTAGGCTATGATCATCCCCTGGTACTCTCTTCCTGATCCCATTCTCACATCTCCTATTGGTTTTAAGTTGAATGAATAATCATCTAGACTTTGACCAAGTGCCCACAAGCACTAAGAACATAATAGAATACTCAATACATAAACGAAATTGTACTCAAAGATTAAATCCAAAACCCTAAAACATTGTTCTCAACCCGGCTTCATCGTAGCCTTAGACAAAAAAAAAACATAATTAGCAAAATTAGCAAAAAAAAATGAACATAGAAGAAGAAAATTTCTGGAATTTAAATGAATTCCTTCGTCGCCTCTCCAAGTCTTCACGAGCTCCTCATGATTCCTCTTTCTCCTTTAATTTCCAATTTTCTTCTTTATTGACTCCCTCTGCTTTTAAAGAACCCAATCTAGGTCCTGATAGTTTCCTTTTTTTCGTGTCCTTTCTATTTTGCATCTCCTAAGAATCATCTCCATAGACTAGACTTGATTTCTTTCTATTTTCTACTCTTTACATTATTTTTGCAATCACTTTGAGTGACTGCGAAATTTTCATAATGGCTCTTAGTGGCTATGAAACTAACCAAGGGGTTTTAGAATACATTGCGAAATTTTCACAGTAACTTGGGGTCACTATGAAATCCTCAAAAGTCGCTTTCAACGACATTGCAAGATTTTTGCAATGAGTTGCGAATACCGTGAAATTGAAAAGCGCGTAATGGTTGCACTCGAAAATTTTGGTAGTCATTGATGGTGACTATGAACTGGCTACGAAATCCTTCGGGTTCTTCTTTTTGTTTCCAAATTAGTTCTTTCTCACTCTTGGCCATGTCTACTTGCTCTATCAAATTCGAGATACTAGAGTTTGCATTAGTAGCTCCAAATCTTACTAAATGCACCTATTTACCTACAAAAATCACATAAACTCGAGATTTTCATTAGTCATGTGCTTAGGAACCAATAACTAGCTAAATTGGAGGATATATGGTGATAAGTACTCAATTATAACTCAAAATATGCATAGGAAAACATGTATTTTGAGCGCTCATCACACCCCCCAACTAGCTCATTGCTAGTCTCTTAGCAATGTAAGAGCAGAAAATGTGAATATGATGCAAGTATGAGTGGAATGTGTGCAAAATTAGCAATTGATCCTATTATAGGAGGGTAGAATTTATGATTGGAAACTATAGCTGATTTGAGAATTTATGGAGGTCACCATCTTGGAATAGTTGTACAAGTCTCCTTAGTGAAGGGGATTCCTTAATGTAAAGAGCATTGTAACACAACGAATTAAACAAAAATTTATTGAATCCCTCCCTTGGACCTTCTTAGCACATCAAAAGGATTAAAAGGCATAGCAAGAGGAAAAAGTATCTTATACCTTTGAAGATATGCTCTTGGAAGTTGTTTGCAGCTTGACCAAAAATGAACCAAGTCCTAGGTTCATCTCTAACAATATCCACATGAAGATAAGACACGAAAACCTCTAAGGAAACGAAGTTAAGAATAAGCTCGGTGTTAGCCAAGGTTGGTCTCAATGAGGGAGGAAGAGAATCTGATTTGATACTCACAGATCTCTCTTCTTCTTGGTTGTTCTTCTCAAGAACAAGAACAAAACTCACAAGAACATCTCTTGGTTTGGAGACTAGGGTTTCCTTTCTTACACTTAGGGTTAGAGTTTCTCCCATAACATCATATATCTAGGAGAAACCTACCCCTTCAAATGACCAAAAGGACCTAACTTTAGAGAGAATATGCTATATGCATCTCCATGCATGGTAGCATGCTTCCTCATGGGCCTTAAGTCCATGAGCAAGCTTAAAACTATCCCATTCTCTAAATAAGTCCTTTTAGTTCCAGGATTCCACTAATCCTGAAGCAGTCTAATCCCCAAAATTATGTTTCTTGTCATTGGATCATATCCAAGTCCGTTTTATATCAAGTCTTCATCTTCTAAGTGTGTGACCCATTAGGTACCCGGTTATATTGGCCACTTGATTCAACTACTGAATTAAGCAAGTCATGAGTGATGTCTAGTAACACATCATGACCCCCAATTGACCGAAGAGTCAATGGTCTGTTCTCTAACCCTTCCAAGACAATTACCACGCAATTCTTCCTTTCACCAACTATACCCTACTTGGTTCAGAGCATGGACTAAATGTAGTTCCCACTAGACCGAACATACACATCTACGGTTATAAAATCTCTCATTTTAGAGACTCATTACTCATCATTCATGTCATTGAAGACTCTCTTCATGACATTTCCACTTGGCTAGAGATTTTTTAGTAATGATCTTGACAAGAGGACATGGATATGTTCTCCAGAGTGTTGAATCCTTCATACACACCACCGGTCATTTCCCAAACTATATACCCAATCATCACTCAAAGAGCAACCTTAACAGCAACATTGATCAAAGTCAGCATAATATTAACATCCAAGATACTTAACACTCAAGCTCCAGATATTTGCACTCATTGCAATGATGAGACTATCATCTACACGTAAATAGATAACTACCATGATTGAAAACCATACAGTCTCCAATGCAATCTGGCTGAATGCTAGCAAGCATCCACATGTCAACTCTAATCAACTCATTATCACAGTTTATAAGATCCACTGCTTGATCCAATCAAGGAGTATGACATATGCTAGTGTATCAAAACCAACAATGTCTATTCTCACTGATCCTACGACCAGGGATAATTTAGAAACTAACATACTTACACGTGATAGGAATCTTATTATCATGATCTCATCATGATTTCCTTCACTCTATGTTATGATCATGGACTTCATTAATCCGATTGAAGATCTAAATCAATTCAACGTACAAATATCAAATTAATGAAGATGCATTTAATAGTATCAAAAGACGTACAATAAGTGCTAAAGGTGATTGCCTTTAGAGCACTTTTGTAACAACATTCCACTTGCACTAAAGCCAATCGCCTTTGTATCTCAAACCATAGGCAAGAATATGAGAACCATATTTCTTTTGGAGAAGTGGCTTAGTCAAAGGATCATCAATATTCTGATCAATGAACACTTTCTCTATCTTTACATCATTCTTGCTAATCACCTCTCTAATCAAATAGTATCTTCTAAGTACATGTTTAGACTTTTGATAAGATCGTGGTTCCTTTGCTTATGATGTGGCTCCATTGTTATCACAATACAAAGGTATCATATCTACAATGTTAGGTACCACTCCTAGTTCAACAATAAAATTCCTTATCCAAACCATTTCCTTAGCTAATCCAGAAGCTGCAATGTAATCTTATTCAATTGTAGAATCAATACTCGTTTCTTGTTTGGAACTCTTCCATCTGAATGTGCCACCATTCAATGTGAACACATAACCTGATTGAGATTTGGAGTCATCTCTATTAGATTGGAAGCTGGCATCGATATACCTGCTAACAATAAGATCCCCATCTCCATAATTAAGGAATACATCCTTAGTCCTTCTCAAGTACTTAAGGATATTCTTGACAGCCACCATACTACCCTCATCAAGATCAAATTAGTATATGCTCATGACACTCAAAGTATATGATATGTCAGGTCTAGTACATAACATAGCGTACATGATTGATCCTATAGTTGAAGCATATGGGGTCATACTCATGCATGTCCTCTCATCTTGTATCTTTGGACACATAAACTTCAAGAGGGTGATCCCACGAGACGTGGGAATGTATCCTTTCTTAGACTACTCCATGCTAAACCTTTTTAGCATCTTATCTATGTATGTAGATTGTGAAAGACCAAGCAACCTCGTAGATATATTGTTAGAGAAGTGCTCTAAAGGAAATTGCCCTTAGCACTTATTATATGCACTACATATTATTATAATATGAAAGGCTTCTTCATTAATTTGATATTCCTATGTTGAATTGATATAGATCTTTAATCAAATTAATGAAGTCCATGATACATAACGTAGCAGAAGGTAATCATGATGGGATCATGATAATTAGATTCCTATCATGTGCAATTATGTTAGTATCTAAATTATCCTTAGTCATAGGATCAACAAGATTAGACATTGTTGATCCAGAGAGACTAGCACATGTCATACTCCTTGATCGGATCAAGCAATAGATCTTATAAATTGTGATCATGAGTTGACATGTGGATGCTTGATAAGAGTAGCTAAGTACATCGGAGACCTGTCATGAGACAATCATATGAATTATATATTTAAATGTAGTTTTTTGTCTCATCATAGCAATGGTGCAAGTATCCTTAGACTTGAGGTGCTCAAGGATATCTTGGATGTTGATTTTGTACGTTGACCTAAATCCATGTTTCCTCTTTGAGGTTGCTCTTTAGATGATAGTCGGGTATAACTTTAGGTGTTCGAAGGTAATTGAGTAGCCAAAAAAGGATTAACCACTCCCAATAGAGGGAGGATATACCTATGGCCTCTTGTCGGAATCATTACTCGAGAATCTCTAGCCAAAGTGGTAATCCAATGAAGAGTGTCTACAAGTGCATAACTGATGAGTAATGAGTTCCTGACAAAGATCAAATATCACTTGAGCTAGATGTGGTGTAGCCAGTCTAGTGGTAGCTACACATTGTCCATTCTTTGAACCAAGTGGGTTATAGATTGGTGAAATGACGAATTGCACGGTATTTGTCTATGGAAGGGTATGTAGTCATACCACTGACTCCGATCAATTGAAGCAATGATAGTGTCATAGATATCGCTTCATTACTATTTGAATTAATAGCTGAATCAAGTGTTCAACATAGCCAGGAACCTAATGGGCCATGATTAGTGCTCAAATAATGCTACTTTGAACCCCAAGTATAGTAAGTTTTCGGAAAGCACTTTTGTAAAAAATTACCAACTTAAATAACCCAATGGCACATTATGTCCCTAGCTTACTACTTCTATCGTGATTGCGGGCTATTTTTGTAGTTATACAAGCTAAATACGCCAACGTCATCGAGCCCACTCAAACACGAAGAATCCAAGCCCAACTCGGAGATGCATGTCATAAGTCGGATGGAAATTAGAGCCACAAACTGAAGTAAATTGGACCACTGCAAAAACTTCGCAAGGTAGTTCAGACATTTTTGTAATTTCCCTTGTTCTGAGCTGTATTTAAGCCTCAGTCAAGGCTCTGTACAGGAATGATCACTTTATGCAATAATTTTAGCGCGAAAGCTTTCAGCTGTCTCGCCTTTGTGATTTTCTCTCATTTTCTCTCCCTTTCTCTTACTTTCTCACCTGCTAAACACTCCTCGAGCATGACAACTCAAGGATGCTTAAGAACCCCTCATCCTTGAAGAGGAAGGCCACTGGGCCAAGGTTTTGAGGTAAACCAATAGTCCTCTCCGTTTCAACGCATCCAGCTATTACTATTTAGTACCTCGTATCTCGCCGCATTTAAACTTTGATGTACCCCGACAAATACAAGACGCAAGCTTTTGTGGCCTGGATGCTTACTGTTAGATCCACTAAGGCTCGCCTAGTTACCATTTATTTGCCTCTCGTAGGTTGTGGGTCAAAGAATCACTTACCGCTTTGAAACATGAATGACCACAATGTTGTTTCTCAAGAAAACTTTTAGGTTCGGGCCATAGCTAAACGAAGATCCGATTCAGGAAATGACTATAGGTCATCCCCTCCCCACCGTAGAGGAAAAGGACCCGAGGACCTCTCACGCTTCCTGTAACCTCAAGCCCAAAGGGGCTTGAGATCAAGGAGTTCTTTTACATTCTATTTCATTTTGTCATAGCTTTTAAACCACCAATCACACTGCTTACAAAACCCCAAATCCAAAGTGAATTCCACCATTTTACATCAACCGGGGAATCATTTTACGCTAAGAAAACCCATCCCCCAGTTCGACCCTGAGTTCACTATACTGGGTAGCAGCCTAGGGCTACAAAGCAAAGAGAAGGTATAGGTTTACAAATTTTGTTGGTTCAGAGCTGCCTAGCTACACGTTTACGTGGGAATCAAATGGCGTCGTTGCCAGGGATGGTGCCTTAAAGCAAGTGAGAAGCTGTTGAACTTGTGATAGTCATCACAAGTGTGGGTGAATTCTAACCCTTTTTTTCTTTACTTTGATCTCCCCCAGCAGTTCATTGTTGAGTTGATTTAATTTTTCTATATATACTGTCCATACATAGAATTTTCAATTTTTATTTCTAGCTAACATTAACCTTTTTGGTAGCCCCGTCTTTTTTGCCAGTTCTGGGTATGTTTGTTTAGCATCTTATGCACCATCGATGTAGAACACTACAAAGTGTGATTGGAAGGTCTGCTCCACTTCAACAGGCCGTGAAGGAGTTTACGCAGTAGCCGATGAAACCCCACCCAAGAGCAACAGCCAACAGGGGGTACAGAAACCCTACTACAAGTCAATGAGGGACTACATATTCCACCAAGGGTGAGTGCACCTCATGTATTATACCTCCTACCGAGGATGTGAGTAATGTGCCTTATCTCAGCCCCCGTCCCAACCTTCCCCGGTATGGAAAAATGAATCCATACACACACATCCGGAGTTTGAGGAAGTTTGCATGACTTTCAAAGCAGTAAGAACTGATATGGAATCAGTTGAAATCAAAGCCTTCCCTTAACCTTGAAAAAGACAAGGCCAAGATTTATCTTAATTTAAGGCCAAGGACTATCGAATTGACAAAGATGCAGCTGAATTGAAGAAATTTTTCTCGCACACATAAACCAACACTCTAAAGAGGAAGATTTATTCCTGCACTTCTATGAATGAGAATACCAAAGGCTAGAGAGGTATTTGAAACTATCAACCACCTATTCTCAATTATGGTTTCGATACTTGGATGTTGGTCAACCATTTTTATGATGGGATGTCCCCGCTATGAAGCAATTATTGGAGACCATGTGTGGAGGGGACTTCCTAAGAAAGAATCCAGAGGAAGCCATGGACTTCCTCAATTATGTGGCTGAAACTTCCAAAGCCTGGGATGAGCCTAACCCCAGGGAGGCAAACAGGATGAAGCCTGCAGTAAATCAAAGGGGAGGCGTGTACTCATTGACAGAGGTTATGGAAATGAAGGCAAAGTTTCCACCTTGACTAGAAGGTTGGAAGAATTGGAAGGGAGAAGATCACATGAGGTACGGGCAGTAAAAGAGGTGCATGTACCCATCCAGCCTTGCTTCAATTGCCAATCCACTGACCACCAAAGTGAGCACTGCCCTATGGTTCCTTCAATGAGGGATATGATGACAGAGCATGCCAATGCCGTGGGCCAATATAAGCCATAACCCAATGACCCATACAGTAATACATACAACCCTAATTGGAGGAACCACCCTAATCTCTCTTAGAAGCCAAACTCAGCCTTATGTCCCCACACGACAACAGAGTGGTTCCTCATCTCAACCACTGCCACCTCCATCCTCATCTCCAGTTGAACAAGCTATTATGAATTTGAGCAAAGTGGTAAGCAACTTTGTGGAGGAACAGAAGGTAGTGAAGGCCCAGGCTAATTAGAGAATCGACACAGTGGAAAGCACACTCAACAAAAAATTAGATAACCTACAAACTGAGATCTCCCAAAAATATGACAACCTGCAGTATTCAATCTCAAGGTTAACCAACCAGCGGCAAGTGCAAGAAAAGGGGAAATTTCCATCTTAGACACTACCCAATCCAAGGGGAGTGCATGAAGTAAGCTCTTCTAGTGAGCCAAATCCCAGGATGGATGAAGTTAAAGCAATTATCATATTGAGAAGTGGTAAAGAGCTTAAACAACCAGTAACCAAACCAACAGAAGAAGGCCAGGAGGTTAAAGAGGTTGAACCAGAAGAGGTGATGACTAAAAAGACTACAGTGAAAAATAGCACACCCCCACATTTTCTGCAAGCATTGAAAGCTAAGAAAAAGGCCATCAACCAGGCTGAAATACTAGAAG
The DNA here is from genome assembly GCA_016808115.1 of Tetrastigma voinierianum. Classification (NCBI taxonomy): domain Eukaryota; kingdom Viridiplantae; phylum Streptophyta; class Magnoliopsida; order Vitales; family Vitaceae; genus Tetrastigma; species Tetrastigma voinierianum. The sequence goes on along the minus strand of JAEQBH010004378.1, from coordinate 231,450 downwards.
TGCTAAGGAAATTAAAAGTCAACATCCCCCTGCTTGATATGATTAAACAAGTTCCCACATATGCCAAATTTTTGAAGGACTTGTGCACAGTGAAGAGAGGGATAAATGTTGACAAGAAGGCCTTCCCGATCGAACAAAAGGTTATCATCCAAAGGTAAAACTCAAGAAGTACAAAGATCCCGTTGTCCTCATCTTGAAAATATTGTAGGCACTTCATAGAAAAAGCACTGCTAAACCTAGGTGCCAATGTAAACCCGTCTCTTGGCTCGATGTACAAGCAACTGGGTTGGGGAGAATTAGCCCACTTCTATCACATTGTCTCGCGAATAGATCCATAAAGATAATTAAAGGGGACAAGTGGAAGATGTTCTAATACAAGTTGACAAATCTGGTCCAGCAGGGATTTTGCTGTACTTACATAGAACCAGCTGCGTGAGGGGGCCAACTATGTGCCTATCATTCTAGGGAGACTATTCTGGCCAATTTCTAATGCTATTATCAATCACAAATGGGGTTATGTGCCACATTTGGAAACATGATCCTAGAGCTCAACATCTTCCACTTAAGTAAAAAGCATATGCAACCAATGAAAGAGGGTCCGGAGGAAATTTGCATAATTGATGCAATTTTGGAAGAACAAGCTGATCAACAAAGAGACATGTGGTGCCCACCGAGGAACTTTTAACTGGTCCAAGAGTGCCAGAAACCCAAGGCATGAATATTGTACAGAGGCACTAGAGAAAAAATGAAGAAATTCTACCTCTACTGACTGGGGGAGAAGCCAATGAGCCTCAAAAACTAGATCTTAAGCCCCTACCACTGGAATTAAAGTATGCATACCTGGAAGAACATGAATAAAGGCCTGGCGAAATCTCCTCGCAAGCAAAGAACCAACAGAAAATGTACTGATGACATCCTTAGGGAGAACAAGCAGGCTATTAGGTGGAAAATCACTGAATTGAAAGGTATTAGCCTAGAAGTTTGCACCCATCACATTTACTTGGAGGAGGAGGCAAAACCAGTAAGGCAACCACAGAGGAGACTGAATCCTCATATGCAAGAAGTGGTACGTGAAGAAGTCCCGGCCGCTTATAATAATATTATTTCACCCCATATCTGATACAAGATTTCAAGAGCCCAAACTAAGGTCATAGGCCTAAGAAATGAAGGGGTGACCACAGCATAATGAGAAGGGAGAGGAAGTGCCCACCCGCCTTACTACAAGTTGGAGGGTATGTATTGATTACAGAAGACTAAATGAGGTGACGAGGAAGGATCACTCCCTCTACCTTCACACACTACCGAAGAATTTCCTACACCCCTTCTATTGCTTCCTGGATGGCTATTCAGGCTATTTTCAAATTAAGATTGCTGTAGAAGACCAGGAGAAGACCACCTTCACCTGCCCATTTGTCACATATGCTTATAGGAGGATGCCCTTTGGCCTGTGTAATGCCCCTGCTACATTCCAACGCTGCATGCTTAGTATATTCAGTGATTTGGTGGAGCGCATTATGGAGGTTTACATGGATGATGTTACAGTTTATGGAGGGAGCTTTGAAGAATGCTTGACCAACTTAGAAACTGTCCTGCTTAGGTGTATAGAGAACAACTTGGTATTGAACTGGGAAAAATGCAATTTTATGGTCAATTAGGGAATTGTGTTGGGACATATTAGTTCTAAGAAAGGAATTGAAGTTGACAAGGCGAAAATTGAGATGATCTCCAAACTGCCCTCTCCCACTAATGTGAAGACCAGGAGGCAATTTGTGGCATGCAAATTTCTATAGAGGTTCATCATGACTTTCAAAATTACCAGCTTCCTTATAAGTTTTTTGAGAATGATGCCAAATTTATATGGGACGAAGACTGCCATAGGAGCTTTGAGGAACTCAAGGCTTATTTGACCACTCGCACCACAGCGAGGCCCCAACTGAAGCTACTCGAGGTAATGTGCAACTAAGACCCCACCATTGGAGGCCTCGAAAGCAAGAGGGAAGAAGAAAGCCCTATGTGGCCTACCACGCAAGCAAGACGTTAAACGAGCAATGTGAGGAATTACACTACCACAAAGAAAGAGTCATGGCAAAGGGTCTATGCTTTGACAAGTTCCAGCCTATTTGGTCAGTCGGACATAACTGGCACCATGTGATCATTGCTTTGAAGCACTCCGCTCAAAGAAACAATGCCATGCAAGACTTATTAGATGGATTCTTCTACTGCAAGAGTTCAACCTGCAGATTAGGATGTGCAGCATGGCACGGTGAATGTTACCGCAGATCATCTCTCGAGACTAACCATAGCACACAACACCTCACAACCCCCAATTCAATGATGAGCTCGAGAGTCCCTGCCTCCATTGAGAACACACCCTCAGATGCTTCATTACTACAATTACTCGCAATAGGAGAGTTACCAGCAGCATTGAAGGCACAAGACAACATACAAGAAGTTTTCTTACAAAAATTCACCCTATTATTGGGAAGAGCCCTTCAGACAAATTGTACACTGATAGTCGAAGGTGTACTAAGTAACAACAAGGGATACTCGCCCACGCCATGAGAATGCATGTGAAGCCATTTTGCTTCCTAAAAACCGCCAGAAGGTACTAGCAAGCCTGGATTTTATTGGCCTTCCCTTTTCAAGGATGCCCATACCATGTGCAAAGAATACGACAAATGCTAAAGGTTGGGGAAAATCTCTCATCGTCACATGATGCCTTTGAAACCGATTTTGGTAGTTGACCTATTCGATGTTTGGGGCATTGATTTCATGGGACCATTCCCTTCCTCCTTTGGATACATCTACATTTTGGTGGGAGTTGACTATGTGTCAAATGGGTTGAAGCAAAGGCTCAGAGCAAGCGCACCACAGGTGGTGTTGAAATTCCCGAAGAAGAACATCTTCCATTAGGGTCCCCCTGTGCCATAATCAGCAAGGATGCAGGTTGATGAGTCCAAAACTCATTTGATTTTTAATCCATTTTTCCTCAGCATACATAAGATAAATGTTGATTCGTATGCGTAAACGTGGATATTTTACTCAAATTTAATTTGCGTAAAGTACAGAAAAAGAAAAATCCCAAAGAAACCAAAGAGATCACCTTACAAGGTAAAATGAAGTCGCAAATGAAAAGCGAAGTCGTGACTTGAAGTTGAGCTTTCAACCAGAATGACCAAAGCAACAAGTAAGAGGTTGCTACAAAGGAAGCGGCTGAGACTAAAGGAATTATTCAAGGTAGAATCTTTCATTTACACCACACTGGCGTCGTGACGCCGATTGAAGATTAATCGAGGTCGCGAATACAATCTAAGGTCGCATGGATCCGTGAAAATGAAGCACAAGGAAGGCCCCCGCAAGAAAATGAAGTTGCAACTAGTTTTTAAATGAAGGGCTCCATTTGAGGTCGCGACGTGCAGTTGAGGTCGCGACATGAAAACAGGAAATGGAGTCTCAACAGAGAGATTGAAGTTCTAACCAAACTAAGAGTTGAAGAACAAAAGGGAGGTCGCAACCCAGCCGGCCAAACGGTCCTTGCCAAGAAACCGGCTGCGACTACTTATTAATCAAGGACCACAAATGATGTCGCGACCACTCATTCAAGTCGCAACCTAAAGATGAACTGAGCAGAAGAAATCCAGGTCGCAACTACTTTTGAGCAATTGGGACTACATGCAACCAGAAATGAACACCAAAAGAGGTCGCGACATCACCTTGAGGTCGACTGAATAGAGGTTGAAGGAGACTCCGTTGCACAAAGAATCGAGGCTACGACTAAGAAGTGGAAATGAATATCAAAAGAGGTCGCGACATCAACTCTGAAGTCGCAACTTAAATTCGAAACCCGCGGAAGGCGTATATTTCACAAACAAGGTCGCGACTTAAAAGAAGCTTCACAATCCTAGAACTTAGGCAGTTGAAATAGAAATATAGTTACAACCTAAGACTAAGGTCGCAACGCGGCAAAGACAACTAGGAAAAGGAGCCTCGACTTAACCGAGGTCGTGGATCGAGAATCAAAAGAAAGAAAAGACAACGAGGTCGCGACGTGACACCATGGTCGACATCAACTCTTGAGAAACACTGTTACGCGTCGCGACCACAAACGATGTCATACCATTAATCCAAGCAAATAAGGAACCTAGTCGAATTATAACAAGGTCGTGAATCAACAAGAGCAAACAGTGGAAATCTAGCCCGACATCGCCTTTGAGGTCTTAATTCAGATAAAGAGAACCGGGCTTTTTTGGGAATTCCACCTCGGAGCTTTTTGCATTGGGGCCCATTTTCTTTGATAGCTATAAATAGACTCGTGTTATGAATAGTAAAAAGCGGAAGCCTGTCTTTACTACCCAAAAAAAGGGAACCCGAGAGGAACTCCAAAGGTATAGTCTAGAGTGTGAAATTTATTTTTTGGCTTTTTTTATTTTTTATTTTCTGCTCTTGAATTCTTTTCCTGATCTCGACCCGTGAATCGTGCATAAACGAGTGGAGCCGATTTCTATTTCATATTTTTCTTCTAAAAAATTACTGCCTTGCAAATTTCATGAAATTCGTGACAAATTTAGAATCTACTTCCTCTTTCTCGCTGAACATGATTTGATAAGGATGTGGACAGATCTAGATCCATTTCTTTAATCGTAATGCAAAGAATTGGAACGCAGCCTCCGCTTGATTTGAATTAGAGTTAAGTTACGCCTTTCTCTCGCAAAACTGAGAAAATTATTTAGGCTGGGATTTACTTATCGGGTGCCGTTTTTTGAATCGATAAGTTCCCCAATAGTAGTACCGAATACCGCTTTAAGGAGTGTATCTTGCTCGATTTCAAGCATGCCCTCACAAGACATGTAGATGGAGATTCCCCAGAAAGTAGAGCATTTCTCCTCTGCAGTGGGTATAAAAGGGACTAAACATTGATGAACTAATGGTGCCTTAAAATTCATTTTGATACAAATACCATTCACCATAATTATCGAGGGAACATTTAACAATAAATAATCGAGAGTTCACCTCAATCTAAAGATAGGTTCCCGACCCCCCGTGTTAGCCGAGATCTAATCAAGGAATGATGAATCAATAGACCGAGGATGAGCCACTAATTAGTGGTGTAACTCTTTGCAAAATCCCCGAAGGAAAGCAAAAAAAAAAAAAAAAAAAAAAAAAAAGATTCCATTTATCAAGAGATGGGTATGAAGTATTAAGAAAGAAAAATACCTGCATTCGCAAGGCAGCATACAAGTAACTCGGTTCCATCTGATTTCGAGAGAAACAAGAACTTCTAACCGCTGGAATGTGGAGAAACTAACTCCAACATTTAGGCAAATCTCGGGACAAATCCATATCCATCAATACAACAGCAAATGTACTTACGAAGGAATTGATTGTTTCATTGTAATTCACCTATATTTTTCGTTTCGCCAGAAATATTAGGTCCAGCAGAATTTGTTCTCTTTATATTTTTCGTTGATTTCATGTTATTCCAAATTTCATTATTAGTTAATAGTCTAGGGATCTATCATTTTTGCATTAAATTTTCAATATCAAATCTTTTAGTCCAAATAGCATGTAACTCAAGAGGTCAGTAATCGATTCTAATTTTATCAACTTCAGGGAATGACACTGACTTTACATTCGCATTTTACTACTTGTATGACTGTGCACCTTGTGTCATAAGTAGATCAAACCTAATTTTAAAAATCCTAAACATCAAGACAGATTTATTTAATTAAGAAAATTTATCCAAAGTGATGGGTGCAAATATAAGGCTCTTGTAACTATGTACATTTGAGGGGTTTTTAGTCAATATAGAAAAAGGCAAACAAGTTTTATGGTGCCGTTGCCGGGGATTGAAAAGATTAAATAGATCAATATTCTAACAAAAGAGGGAAATGCTAATTTGGACATGTTATAAAATAAAAGAACAAAAAACAACTTTACAAGCAAAGGGCTATACTAACTAATCAATCTTTAATAACAAGCCAGCGCTGAAAATAATTTTAGTTTGACTAACTTATTAACTGAAAGTGGGTGTTTCAATTTTGTGAAACTTTAATGCACAAGCAGTCGTGATTCGCACTGGCCGCACAGACACTGAACTGAAACAACACTGTAGTTTAAGAAAGACTAAAAGAGCAGAGAACGTGAGCTTCAAGGGCGCATGGCACATGATCAGACAGAGGTTAAAGGATGTGTTATACCAAGGCCTCCACATCGATACAATGGAGGATTTCTCGAGGCCTATCATTCAGAAGAATATTCTCAGAATCGACAGCCTACTCGGATGCAAATAACTTCAACTAAAGCCAGCCTTTGATAACAATGGTGCAAAGAGCATCAGCTTCATTGGCTACTCCCACCGAAGACCCCAACGAAAGACTGGTAGATTTCGTGGATGGAAAATACAAATAAGCCGATCAGTGTGAGGCCGTGAGGTGATAAAGTCAGATCTCTTCCCATTTTCCTTAAGAGATATAGCAGACACATGGTATGAGTCATTACCATATGGTTCACTTGATACTTGGGAAGAACTGGTGGAAGCATACTTGGTCAGGTTCTTTCCCCCATCTTTCACCTTGGAGAGAAGAAGAGAGATAATAGTGTTCCAACATGAGGAAGATGAGAGCCTATATATAGCCTGGGAGAGATTCAAGAGGTTGTTGAAGAGGTGCCCTATGCATGAATTGATTTAGTAACTCGTATGGATATAGTATATCATGCCTTAAATGATACATCTAAAGGCATCATCGACGCTCGTGCAAAGGAGCATTCAAAAGAAAAAGTGTCAAGAAGCTGGGGTGATCCGACAAGACCCAGCCAAGTGCAATAAGGAAGGCTCCAGACCGGAAGCCAAGGGGTACTGGAGGAAAAGGGGTCATGGAGCTGAGTAAAATGACAGCTGGTGGCAGGTGCTAGATGCCATCATGCACAGATGGACAAACAGAAAGAATGCACACCGCCTCATGAGATAGAGCAAAGTGGGAAAGAGAAGCAATGAGAAGAAGTGGCCGAAACATCGTAAGGAGGACGCCTTATGAGGTCGAGGAGGCTAAGCACGTGAACGAATCCAAGCGCGTCATTTCAAGCCAACTTAACCTGCCCACACATTACGCCTCCAAGATCGAGGAACTACGAATTTCATAAGGGCGGAGTGGCATTACAAGGCCCAAGGTACGGATGTTAATCCTCAATGTGGATATTAGCAGCCACTCAAGGTTCCAAAGAGTGATCAAGGGGGTGAAGGCAGAATGACCATCGTGGTCAAGTAAGAGGACTCAACCAATTGAAGAACAAATGCTACAGTTCATGGGGGACAACAAGAGGCTTATACACTTCCATGAACATAAATTGTTTGACTTGGAAGCTTTCTGTCCGACACCAAGTATTTCTAAGAACACATAAGTGCCTCATTGAAAACTGAGATGACAAAGTGGGCAGGTGGCCCTTAATATGTCAAACCAGAGCAAGGGTACATTCCCTAGTGACACTCAAAAGAATCCAAAGGACTACATGGCAATTCAGTTAAGAAGTGGGAAAGAAGTGGGCAACTACAGCAAGAAAGAAATGAAAGAAGAGACTGATGTAGAACAAAAAGGAACTAGAAAGGAAGGAGAGAAGAGCAAACCTGGAAAGACTACAGAAGCAGAGAATAATACACAGACTGAAAAGCCTGAAGGAAATAGTGAGCAAAAACAAAAGGAGAGAGTACCAACTTATACACCTACAGTGCCATTTCCAGGCTTCGTAAGGCAAAGCGGAAGAGCAAGAAGATTCTCGACATCTTCAAGAAGATAAATCAATATCCCATTCGTAGAGAGGTAATCAACCAAACGCCTAACTATGCAAAATTTCTCAAGGAGATACTGAACAAAAAAAAAGGAAAATAGCCGAGAAGGAATAAGGAACTTAATCATGGCCTGGCAGCAGCTTATCCAACAAAGCCCCCCTAAAGAAAATGAAGGACCCAGCAGCCACCATCCCCGCCTCCATAGGGAAATATGAATTCAAGAAGGCCTTATGTGATTCCGTGCTAGCATAAATCATGCCTCCGCTGCTGGTGCAAAGACTAAGCTTGGGTGTGGGAAATTACCCAAACAAAGAATCACATTGCAAATGGTCGACAGATCAATGGCACAAACTGTGTATGTGTTCTTGAAGATGTGTCACAAGGTGGGAAAATTCATCTTCCCCCCGTGGATTTTGTTATTATGAAGATGGAGGAAGACACCTGGTTCCTACGCTTCTAAGACCTCTTCAAAACCGAGTCGCTGATAGATGCGCAGAAAAGTGAACCGACACTAAGCGCTGTGGAATGAAGCAAAGGCACTTTAATCTTAATGTGAGTTTCAACACCTGATGTAGATGCATAAAGTTATATGGCTTAGAAAACAATAGTCTTCTCAAGTTGAGTTGAATTCTGACTGTACTTTTCAACATTCTATCAATGAAATTGAGATGAATTTTCAATATCTTCGAGAGGATTGATCAGGAATGTTGCCTTCAAATTCAGATATAACAAAGAAACAATCTCAAGCATGAATGAACACAAATAAGATGATGTACGCAATGTGACGTAAAACTACCGAGCAGAAACTAGTGCGTATGCTAATATTGAAAGAATTGCCCACTATTTGAAATATGAGTTCTTAGAACCAGAAAAGAGAAAAACCAGCCATCATATCGCCTGTATCGACCGAACTAAGAAAAGAAGTCGCTAGAAATTCGAGAAAATACAAGGAAGTTATCGCTGTCAATCGAGGATCTCGAAAGGTACGCCCCTCCATTTGCATGCACAAAATATTGTCGAATGATAATGCAAAAACTTTACTGAAAGCATCAAAGGAGGTTGGAAACCCCGTGATGAAAGAAGTCAAGTGAAAAGAAGCTCAAATGGTTGAATGCGTGTTTTATATATACTATATCAGATAAATGGTGAGCTCAAAGATACATGTGGTTCCTAAGAAAGGTGGATTCACTATGATCATTAATGAAAAGAATGAACCGCATTCCTACAAGAACTGCGATGTGATGGAGGGTGTATATTTACTATAGAAAACTAAATATCAGACAAGAAAGGATCATTTTCCTTGCCTTTCATCGATCAGACGCTGATAGATTAAGAGGACAATTTCACTTTTGTTTTCTTAATGGATACTGACATAACCAAATTGCCATTGCACTGAGGATCGGGAGAAAACTACCATTACATGCCCATTCGTACTTTTGTTTTTAAGAATGCTATCATTCAGGTAATTCCTAGTACATTCCAAAGGCATGATGTCATATTTTCCTCGATTCGCGTAATAGGTTATAGAGATCTTCATGGATGATTTCACAAAGGTATGGATCCAGCTTTTTGAACAAAGGCCTCGCATAACTCGGGGGATAGATTTCAAAGGTGCCGTGGATAAAATCTAGCTCAATCGGGGAAAATGCCACTCTATGGTTACGTATGAATTGTCTTAGTGGCACATGATTTTTGCAGTAGGGCTAGAAGTAGACCAAGCAAAAGTTTCAATTATAAGAAATCTGATGCCACTCACTACTGTCAAGGGAATTATAAGTTTTTTAGGACATGCTAGATTTTACAGAAGATTTATCAAAGATTTCAAAATTGCTGTGACCACTACGCAGACGCTGAAAAAGATATTAAGTTCAATTCTAATGAATCCCGCTTTAATTCCTTTCACAGATCAAATCTAGACTAGTCAAGCTCCTATCATGGCAAAACCAGATCGAGCGTAGAATTTGAAATCATGTGTGATGCCGTTGATTTTGCTACGGAGCCGTGATTGGGACGTAAAGCCGAAAAGGTATTCAAGGCCACATATACTATGCCAACAAACCTTCAATGAAGCCTTCAGAAAATTACTCTACTAACGAAAAGGAGATGTCGGGTACGCATTCGTGATGGGAAAATTTAGGCCATACATTTGGGGGTCCTATGTTATTATACACACGTATCATGCAAAGAATTAAATATCTAATGGCAAAGAAAGAAGCAGTGCCAAGATTGATCAGTGGGTATTGTTATTAAGGTGGTAATTTGATCTTAGAAATAAAAGACAAGAAAGGTTGTGACAATGTGATAGCGATCACTTTTCAAGAGTGGAAAAACTTCAATGTACAAGATGAAGAAAGGGGAAATGAAGTGTAAAATTTTCCGTATGAGCAAGCTTATTCCAAATTGTCAATCCAATCACCTGCATGCCGACACAGAACTTCTAGCTTTGTAAATTATGCCACCGTAATTTTAGTTACCAACAGAAAAAGCTAAGGATCTACATAGCAAGTAATTACATCTAGGATGACCCACTGCTATTTAAAAGTAGGTGTTGATCTGATCATCAAAAGATGTACTCGTATATGAGCAAAGCAAGATTTACAGAATGTCATGCATCACCATATGATACATTTCTAAGATAAAACAACCATAAAATTCTTCAAATGATTTTATTGGCCTAATATTTTCATGAGTGTTTTGAATGGTAGTTAAGGGATCAATGCCAAAGAATTGGAAATATCAGCAAAAGGCATGAAATGCCCCCCTCGCATATCCTGTAGAAAATCATCGATGTACGGGAATAGATTTTATGGGGGCCTTTTCTCCAATTTTATTTGGAAATATATACATACCCTAATCGTGGATTATGTATCGAAATGGGTTGAGGCAACAGCTTGTCCTAAGAATGATGCTAACACAGTTGTGGGATTTTTACAAAGAAATATTCTCAGCAGATTTGGGACACCTTAACTATAATCGTTGATGGAGGAAGCCACTTTGCAACAAAGTGTTCGACAAACTTATGGGCAGATATGGTATCAAAACACATTATGAGCTTGGCTTATCCTCAAACAAATGCGTTTCAAATTTCCAACAAGGAGATAAAGAAAATTTTTGAAAAGACTGTAAGCTCCAAGATAAGAGACAGGTCTCAAGCCTGATGATGCACTCGCATACGTGACTGCTTTTAAAACTCCCATCGAACGTCCCCATACAGATTTGTCTTTAGAAAACCTTGCCACCTTCCTCTCGAGCTAGAATATAAAGCTGCGCCATCAAGAAGCTAAATTTTGATTTCAAGGTCGCAAAGAAGAGAGGCTACTCCAAATGAAATGAATCGAAGAGCTCGAGGAATGAAGCTATGATAAGGCTGTAACTACAAAGATAAAAACAAAAAATGGCATGATCAAAGGATTTTGAGGAGAGAATTCAAAGTAGAGATCGTGTCCTATTATTCAACCTATCAAGACTCTTCCAGTGGAAGCTTAAATCAAAATGGAGTGGATCCAGGAGCATGCGACTATTATACAAATTTTCGGGGTGTTGACACTTTAGAACCAAAGAATCATGAGGAATTCAAAGTTAATGGTCAGAGATTGCAATTACATTGGGAGAAGAATGCAAGTGGAAGAGTGACTCTAGTTCTGAATGAGAAAATTTGAAGAAACAGAATATGGTAGTAAAGAAGTCCAAATTAAAGACTAAAAATTGCAACTGGAAGGCAATCCACATCGCTTGTTTTAAGTTTTTCCTCGTTATACTTTTGTGTTAAAATTTCATAGCTTTGTATCTTATCTAACACTGAATGGAAAAGTAAGTAATCATTCTTCTTTACTTTTGCATAACATGCAAGGAGTGAACATCTAAAATCAAACTTCGACCAAAAGACAAAACGCGATACCTTTCTTGAAACTATTTAATTTTTGTCTCCGATATGGCATGATTGAAATTTGAGGGAATTTTATTTTATTTTTGTGCTTAAATTTTGAATATGATGCATAGTAAATGGATTTGTTGAATATTTGAATGATGAAGATGAATGGAATCAGACTGCTTTACTGGATATGGTGAATTGAAATTGCTGTGAATTTGATTGTTCAAGGAGACCTGAAAAAATTTTCTGGTCTCAACAACAATTCACAAGTCGCGACCAAGAATGCTGGACGTTGAAACAATAAAGTAGAAAAGAAGCCTAGCACAGCTGAAACTGAGTCCCACTAAAAATAACTAAGGAAAGAAAAGAGCAGGTCGTGATATCACCCCCGTTTCGTGACTGAAAGCATTTCAGTCGCAACAAAACTATAGTTGCACCGCACTGTCCAAATCTCAATAAAAATAGGTTTTAAACCTTTCATTTGGGCTTCAAAGATTAAAAATAGGGATTCATTGAAAATCATTAATTAAAAGGTTTTAAAATTTAATGTCACGACCCCCATATCGCACTCGCGATATCGAGCCCAACGACTTATCACTTCAACTCATCTATAATTCATTCCTCATGTTTCCACTTCTACATCCATCAAGCTTAGACCCCGAAATAAATTGTTATTACTGGATGCAACTTAAACCGAGCCTTAATTAGAAGAATCATTTAGGTCAAGTAGTTTCGAGAGAATAATTCCGTGACATTCAATAACTCGTAGAAACGATCAAACTTCCTGCACCTCCCAAATCTCTCTCATAAACACAGACGCTGAATCCATGAATTATCGACCAGTCGGCTGAAAACAGTGAGAATTAAGAGCTTATCGCTCCTATAGCTGGACCATCATAAAAGGATGGTGACACAAAAATAAACAAAGAGGTGATGAAGAAAAAGGAGAACGAGGAAAAGAAGAGTTCCAGGGTAAATGCAGAGGCAAGAGGAATTTATGCAGAGTCGGAAAACAAAACTAAATCTAGTCATGATTCCATATAACGCCTATAATCACAGAGAATGATGACGGGAAGGGAATTAAGAAGGGTTAACTAATCCTTATCATCCATAGAGAATCTATTGCATTTTTAAAGGAAGGCCTTTAAATTTGTTGAATACATTTTGTTAATAAACCCTTCCTTTCCGACGCAAATTGAGACTTGGGGAACCAATAAAAGGTAGAGCTACAAATTTCTAAGAGGAAGGCATATGATTTTAGATCAAGAAATAGAAGTTTTTCCTCCGATTAGACATACCTATTTGTAATTTTTGCATTAGATAAAGAAATCATATTGTACAATATCAAGATGTTTTAATATTTGAATAAAATTCCTGTTGATTAACAAATTGATTGTTTTTGGGTTCACAAATTGATATACTGAATTGTGTGTTTGTGTCATTTACTGTTAATATGCTAATTATGAGTGCCTTGTCTATACAAGGATCAAATGACCACCCCTCGTTTTGCTCCCAAGAACAAAATCATAGAAAAATAAGAGCATAGACTATAAATCGGGAATTAGGAGTTGCAAATTTTCAAATGTTGCAAATCCAAATTTTTAGATCGCAAAATCGAAAATGGATATTGTCAGATGAAACAAATAACTCGTTGAAAGTGTGTAAATAAACAATGAAATAGTACAAGTCTTGAAGAAATAATACACTTGGTCAACAAAACTCATGAAACTTTGAGAAGAATTAGGAACATCTTTTGGGAAATTCATGATTAAGAGTCCATGGTCCTAGAACTTGTTAGATTATTGATTAAGGCGAAATCTGAGGTAAAAACAGCCAACAAGAAGTGATAGAGGCCATCCTTGGCAGTTTGAGCTTTTCCAAGCCTACCCTCAATATATGCTAAAGCATACCCTCTAGTTCCATGATTTGAGCCAAACAAGCCTTAATTCTTCAAATGACAGCAACTGAAAACCTGAATCCCCTTTCTTGCAATAATTATGTAGCAAAGAGCCCAAATTATCTAGTTTCCAGCACATAAAGGTCTACTGTAAAGGAAGAAACTAGTTTGGGGGAAAAATATTTCCAAATATTACTAGGTAGGAGGAGAAGAAATAACTTGGAAGATTAGGGAAAAAGAAGTAGAAATTGATGAAAAAGGGGAATAAGTTCTACATCCACAGAAATACTTGAACAATTAAGCTCGCAGGGTGTTTCAGCACTTAGTACCCTAATGCCAACTGGCATGGGAGTTGCTAGCCCAAAGTTCTCTAAGGGTGATAGAAAGCCTAAGAAGACAAAACATTGCACTATTCCCATCCTTAGAAAAGCAGAAGAAAAAGAGTTCTAGAACAAGGGAACTGGCCTGAATAAAGTGCAAGTGGAAATCAAAATGCCATAAAAAGATTTCAAAAAGATGAATCAGGCCAAGATTAAGGAGAATCAACAAGTATAAAGAAGGAAAAGAGTGAAAGCTGAAGGCAATAAGTACAAAGAAAAACTGGAAACTGGGTGATTTGCAACTTAAATTTTCCCATTATCTACCCAATTACCTAAGCCCAACATTACAGTTTCCCGAAAGACCTCGCTGACCAAGGTTGAATTTACCTACATTAGTGGAGAGAATCACATGAAAGCCTATGGGACTTTGACTAACTGGTCTAAGGAAACTCCTGTATGATTAATCAAATTCAACATGAAGATGAAAAGGATTGATGACCTGCACACACACACAAAACAAGACTTGTTTAATAAACTGTTTAAATACATTATTTCATCAAGGAATTCAGGATAGAAGTAGAAACCATTCCTTTTCTTGAATCGAAACCGAAATTTTAAAATGATGTTATCTCCCCTATTTCTGCTAGAAGGTGGAATAAGAAATATTGTGGTGTGAATCAGAAAATGTCCTTAAAAAATTTAAGCTTAATTGCTCGAGACAAACACTCTTATTTTCTTGCTTTTAGACAAGCAAAATTTTAAGTTTAGGAATTTGATGAGTCCAAAACTCATTTGATTTTTAATCCATTTTTCTCGAAAGCATATTACAAGATAAATGTTGATTCGTATAAACGCGGGATATTTTATCAAATTTAATTTCATTTAAAAGTACAAAGATAAAAGAAAATCCCAAAGAAACTAAGAGATCACCATACATAAACAGAACGCAGAATCAAAAATGAAGTCGCGGATCGCTGAGCTTGCAAAATCGTAATGACCAAGGCAACAAGTGAAAGAGGTTGCGACAAAGGAAGTGTGGTCGAGACTAAAGGAATTATTCAAGGTGTAATCTTCTGTCATGATACCACGCCCGACATGTCGCGACGCCGATTGAATGACAACCCAGGTCACGACGCCAATTCCAAGGTCGCGCATGGATCCGTAAATGAAACCACAAGGAAGGTCTCGCAAGAAAATGAAGTTGCAACTAGTTTTTAAAATGAAGTGGCTCCATTTGAGGTCGCAACGCGGCCAGTCACAACATGAAAAACGGAAATGGAGTCTCAACAGAGAGATTGAAGTTGGAACCAAACTAAGAGTTGAAGAACAAAAGGGAGGTCGCAACCTGAAGCGAAGCCAAACAAAGTCCTTTCCAAGAAACTAAAGTTGTGACCACTTTATTAATCAAGGACCACAAACAATGTCGCAACCACTCATTCTAACACTAATTACAGAAGAAGAATCGAGCGCAAGAAACTAAAGTCGCAACTACTGCTACCGGGACTAAATGCAACCAGAAATGAACACCAAAAGAGGTTGCGACATCACCTTGAGGTCATGACCTGGAATAGAGGTTGGAAGGAAGAGACTGGTTGCAACAAAGAATTGAGGTTGCGACCAGAAGAAGGGAAATGAACATCAAAAGAGGTCGCGACACCAACTTGAAGTCGCAACTTAAATTCGAAACCTGTGAAGGCAAAAGACCACAAACAAGGCTGGGCGACTTAGTGCCGGAAGTCACAACCGGGAACTTAGTAGCCGAAAAGAGACATATAGTTACAACCTAAGACTGAGGTCGCGACGTGCGCAACAAGCAACTAGGGAATAGGAGTCCCGACTCGTAATCGAGGTCGCGGGACTCGGGACCGGCAGTAAGAAAGAAAGACAACGAGGTCGCGACGTGACACCGTGGTCGCGACATCAACTCTTGAGAAACACTAAGCCAACAAGGTCGCGACCACAAACGATGTCGTGACCATTAATCCAAGGCCATAAAGGAACCCGGGTTAAATGTGGCTATCAAGGTCGCAACCGAACAAAGAGCAAACAAGGGAAATCCAGTCGCGACCTGCCACAAGAACCCGGCTTTCTTTCGGGGAATTCCACCGAGCTTTTGCACAGGCCCATTTTCTTTGACGCTATAAATAGACAAAGGTTAGAATAGTAAAGTAGCTTCCGCTCACTACCTTAAAAGGGGGAAAGAGAGGAACTCGCTGTATAGTCTGTAGTAGAATTTTAGTTTTTATTTTTTTATTTTTATTTTCTTTGTTCTCGAATTCTTTTCTGATCCGACCGCGAACTGCAAAACGAGTGAGCTGGATTTCTATTTCTGTTATTTTTCTTCTTAAAATTACTGTCTTAAAATTTATGAAATCTAGACAAATTCTCTGGAATTCATTTTCTCGCCTATCATGATTATAGTGGATGTATGTGACTGGGCTCCATTTCTTTAATCGTAATAAAAGAATTAGAACACAATCATTGATTTGAATTATTAGAGTTAGTTACGCCCCTCTTTTCGCAAAAAATCTGGAGAAAATTATTTGGGTTGGGATTTACTTACTTGGTGTCGTTTTTGAATCGATAAGTTCCCAATAGTAGTACCAAATACCAATTTAAGGAGTGTATCTTGCTCTGAGAGCTGAGAGCATTCTCTTATGGGTATGTTAGACTACCATTGATGAACTGCTGAGCTCTGAAAGTTCATTTTGATAAATACCCCATTCAATTACAATTGAAGCTCGAGGTAGAACATCAACAATATATAAAACAATCGTGAGAGTTCACCTCAATCTAAAGAGTAGGTTCTCGACCGTGTTAGCCGAGATCTAATCATGGGAAAGGGATGAATCAATAGATCTCGAGGATGAGCCACCAATTATGGTAGAACTTTGCAAAATCTCAGAAGGAAAGCAAAAGATCCGCAAATATCAAGAGATGGGTATGAAGTACGAAAGAAAATACCCAGACTAAGAAGCAGAAAGGTGATAAGTAATCGTCTGATCTTGATTTCGAGAGAAATAAGAACTTCTAACCAGCGGAATGTGAGAAATCCAACCGCAACATTTAGGCAATCTTGACAAATCCAGATCCATCAATACAATAAGAGCAATGTACTTTCATGCAGGACTGATCGTTTAACAGAATTACTCGATAGTTTTCGCTTTCACAGAAATGCATTAGGTCCAGTAATTTGTTCTTTATATTTTTCGTTGATTTCATGTTATTTCAATTTCTATTATTAGTTAATAGTCTAGGATCTATCATTTTAGACAAATTTTCAATATCAAATTCTTTTAGTCCAAATAGCATAACTTCAAAGAGTCAGTAATCGATCTATAATTCTTGCCAATCAGGAATGATACCGGGACTTACATTTAGATTTTACTACTTGTATGACCTCGTGCACTTGCGTGTTACTGCTGCATCAAACCCAATTTTAAAATCCTAAACATCAAGACAGATTTATTTAATTAAGAAAATTTATCCAAAGTGACATGGGTGCAAGAGAAGTGTAAGGCTCTTTTAACTATGTACATTTGAGGGGTTTTTAGTCTATATGGAAAAAGCAACGTAGGTCTGCATTTCTACAACAACAAGCCTTTGAGAACCCTCCTAACTACATGGTGTCACACAAGTACACCCCATACCATCCCTTTACTGCTGGTCGTGCTTCTATTAGCCAACAGGGAAATCAAGACCATATTGATGAAAGTGGCGAACTCTAATCAAAAGGATTGGTCTCTCAAGCTGTTGGACTCCTTATGGGCACACAGAACAAAGATATAAACCATCCTGGCATGCTGTCCTCTTATCGCCTGGTTGGCGGCAAGGCATGTCACATGCCTATGGAAATCGAAAAGTATAAGGCATGGTAAGTGCCAAGAAGTCGAACCTCGGATACGTATGTGTAGTCAATTTTTAAAAGGCTCCTTGATATCAATGAGCCGGAAGAGCTAAGGAATGATGCCTACTTCAACTCAAGAATTGCAAAAGATAAGTTAAAGAAGTGGCATGATCAACTAATAGCTCGTAAGAATTTCAAACAAGGAGACTAAGTGCTGCTTTATGACTCAAAGCTCCACTTTTTTCCAGGCAAGATTAAGTCAAAATGGACTGGGCCATTCACCATCCAGGAGGTCTATCTCAATGGATCAGTAGACATGCTCAACTCCAAAGACGATAAGGTGTTCAAGGTCAATGGGCAAAGGCTGAAACACTATGCAGCACAACACTCAGCAAACAAGTAGGAGATTCCCCTCCTTGACCCCCCATGAATTCAAAAGACTACCTGAGTGGGAGTGGCTTCTGCAGTATCTCATAAGTCACTAAAAATTTTGTTGGAATTTTGTGTTCTTTATTTTAAGTTTTAGTTGTGATTTTCTTAATTTCTTTGTTTTTAGTTTTGTTTTCCTTTGCAATTTTTCTCATGTACAGCTGTGATTTCTCATAATTTTTTGTTCTCTATTTTTGCAAGTGTTGTAGAAGGCGTGGAGTTTTAAGGCGTAAGCAGAAATTTGCCTATAAATTTTCATAACCGATTCAAGACGTAAGCGTGTAGCTAGGCAACTCCGAACCAACAAAATTTATAAACCTGAACTTCTACTATCGTAGCCTACTAATGGGCAAAGATAGTGGCTAGTGGCTCCCAGGGTCGAACTCGGGGATGGGTTTTTCTTTGCACAAATAGTTTGGTGGCTCAAAGGTGAATTTCAGTTTGGATTTTTCGGTTTGGTAAAAACAGTGGGGTGAAATGTTTCGAAACTAAAAATAAAACAAATTAAAATGTAAAATAGAACTCCTTGAAGTGTTAAGGTAACCCTTTGGGGTCGGATTCGTAGAACTTAGCCAGAGTTTTGAAGTTAACTTTCCTCGCGTTAGGGAGGATGACCTAGAGTCATTTCCCGAACCGAATCTTCATTTAGCTATAAAACCTAACCCTTATTAACTATCCTTTGAAAAATTGGTAATCACAAAGCATTAGTGGTCTCCGACAGTGAAGAACAATTCTCCTTGACTCACCTTACAATGATTAATAGAGGATAACTAATGAATCTCAGTGGATGTAGCAATAAGCATCCATTGAACCTTAAAAGATTACCAAATACAGGTCATTCAAGGTGAATCTAAGGGATATAAACCTAGAGTTCAAAGGAAACACAAAGCTGCCAGTGAGTACCTGCGTGAGAAACATGAAACCCTCCAGTAGCCTCAAGATCCTGTACCCAGCAGCCCTCCACTTCAAGGAGGAAGGGGTTTTAGCTGCTCATCCTCTAAGTTGTCATCCTTGGAGGGTGTTTGGCTACTTAGAAAATAAGAGAAATGAGAGAAAAGGAAAAGGCGGGGCCCATTTAGCTTCCCACGAAACTTTTATTAATGGAGAAGATCCCTTTAATAGTGCTTGTCTGGGGCTTTTATAGCCAAACCCCTTTACAAATTACCAAAAAACTACAAATCCAAACACTATTACAAGGAGAAAGTAGGAAGAAAACCAAAAGTGACGAGTAAAAGAAGCATGAGCAGTCTTTGGAAACTTGAGCAGTCTTGGCAGTGGCGATTTGCGATTGCGGGTCGCAATCTGCTAAATTTCAGCTGCGTCCATTTTCTTCTACTTTACGCTCTTCCTCCTGCAGTTACGATGCACTGTCACGAGTTTAACTCGAATTCTTCGTGCTTGGATCGACTCAACAATTTTGGCATAAATAGCTTGCAAAAACTACAAAATTAGCCACAAAATGCGATCAGTAGAATAGCAGGGACCTTAATGTGCCAATTGGGTTAATTACGATGATGAGTACACAAAAAGTGCTCAAAACCTCAAATAAACAGGGTTAAAAATATCACTTTTTGAGCACTAATAAGCAACCTATGAAATTTTACAAGTTGCAAAATTTATGACCTACTTTACGGTTGCAAAAAATTTACGCTATATGCATATTTATTTCATCTTCTTATACCCTTTCACTTCCTGCAACCTTAGTTTTTTGCGCTCCATTAATTTTTCAGTTTTTGAGCCCTGACCACTAACCGCTTTATTTATGGCTATTAATTGGGCTTAACCTCTTCAGTTGCCCTAGTCCATCTATTTAAACTCCCCCCCACCCCTCTTCTCTCATTTTCATTCCATAATCATTTCTGAAACCTCACTTCCTCCAATCCTCTCCATCTCCTCTCCCTCTCCAGCCTAGCCATGGTGAAGACATGCGGAGGACACAGTTTTCGGCCTAGAGTGAGGCCGGTCTTCTCTCCCTGGCGGCGGCTCCCGACCCGGGGCCCTCTTGTCGTAACCACGCACCTCCGGCCACCACTTTGCGCCGGCGCGATGTACCTACTCTCTGACCACCACTCACGCCGCTCGGGACATTCCTTCCATGGGTTACTTCTGGCTGGCTGCCTTACACTTTAAGGAGTACCATACCGGGTTGGCACCATTCCTCCATCTCGCCACATCTTTAAGCCATCCTGAAGAGATCTCGCCAGATCGAGGGCTGGACCTGACCCGGGGAGAGTCCTCCGGTTCGCGCCCGAGCCCCGGTCACCACCACTGGGCCTGGCGGAGATCTCCCTCCGGATACATCCCTGCATCGATCATCAGCGACCACACTTCCCGCTGCTGACCACATTCCCGAGAAATGCTGGTTGTAGTGAGGAGGTTGCCGCAATGAGATTTATTATGATCTCCCGGCCTTCGCCGAAGATCCAAAGCTCAAAGACTCGATGCGACTAGTGCAGAGGTACTCCCGGCCTTCAATTTTTGTTGCCATTGATGGATGGACTTGTGTTTGAATTTGTGCAAACGTATTTTTTTCTATTTGGAACTCCAGATAAAAAGAGTTCTTGTGAAATAAATTTATTTTCTTTTTATGATATGTCGTTTGAAGGGGCTAACTTGGTTGATTTTCTTAAATAGATGCAAAAGATTTAACGAATTAGGTTTTCCTTCCCTAGTGTTATGATTATTACCCAAATAGTGTTATTTTGAACCTTGTTTATTGCAGGTTTTGAGTACTTTTTGTGTAATAATCAACTTAATTAACCCGGTTGACATGTTGAGGTCCTAGCTATACTACTGATCACATTCTGTGGCAAATTTGGCAGTTTTTGCAAGCTAATCATGCCAAAGTTCTTGAGTTAGCTCAATTATGAAGAATCCAAGTTAAACTCAGAGTTGCAGATCAGAAGGTAGAAGAAGACGACTGAAGAGTAAAGCAAAACCTACAACAGTTTGCGAGTGCGAGGAATTTCATTAGCCCACAAAATTTCGCGAGTACGCGAATGCTGAGGTATCTTCTGAGAATTACGCAACCATGCAAAATTGTCCTCCACTTTTTTGACCCGTTTGACCTTTTTGTACAATTTTTGGTGTTTTCCTAAATTACCCTTCACGCAATAGTGGCTAATTCATATATTTTTGTAATTCTACATATCTGGGGCAGTATATAAGCTCCATGATAGATTGTAATCAACGACTTTGGAGAGGCTGGATCATTAATAAGATTTTGGGCACGAACCTTTCAGTAGTTCCCACCTTTTTCCACTTTCTCTCACTTTCTCACCTATCAAACACCCTCTGAGGATGACAACTCAAAGGATGAGCGGCTAAACCCCTTTCATCCTTGAAGAGAAAGGCTACTAGACAAGGGTTTTAAGGGTTTTGAGGGTTTCTCACGTTTTCAACACAAGTATTTATTGTCATTTATGTGTCACCTTCTAACCCTAGGTTCAAATCCCTTAGACGCATCTTGAATGACTTGTACTTGGTAATCTTTCAGGGTTCAGTGGATGCTTATTGTTAGATCCACTGAGATTTGGTAGTTGCCATTTATTTGTCCTTTGGGGGGGGGAGAGGGTGGGTCGAGAGATGTATCTTTAATGCTTAAGACCATTAATGCTCATTAAATGTTATCTTTCAAAGGAAGAATTACTAGGGTCAAGTTTATAGCCAAAAGAGGCAGAGTTCGGGGAGATGACTGGAATTAAGTCCTCCCAGCCAGGAAAAGGGCAGGGAGCCCTGTTGACACTTAGAACCCAAGACTAGTGGCCTAACATGAGGGCCTTCTTTTATATTTTTATTTTTATTTTACTTTTAGTTTCACTATCGAGAACCCCCTGTTTTTATCAAAACCCTTGTCAAAGAAACAAATTCACCATTTTGAACCCAGCTCTGATTCATTTATGCGAAGAAAACCCATCCTTGTGTTTACCCTAGAGCCACTATACTGTAGTAACTTCATCCTCTGATAGTAGGAGGGAAATAAGTACTTATAAAATTTTGTTGATTCAGGTAACCTCTGTTTGCCACAGATCATATGGCGGCTCTTCTGCAGAGGGATGGTGCCTTAGTCTGAAATAATGTTGTTGAACACTTGTGATCATCATCACAAGTACTGGTGAATTTTTCTTAACATCATTCTTTCTAGCGATTCATTGCTAGGTTAGTCAGTATTTTTGCATCCCGTGTACATTTTTCTTTTAGCTAACAGTAACCCCTTTTTGGTAGCCTGGCTTTTGTTTCTTATTGGTATGTTGTGTTTCATACGGGGAGTTATGTTCCCGATAGGATAGGAATAATGAGGCAAATTAAGAAATTAGTATTCCACGAAACGAGGCTATGAGGCCCGAATGGAGCCCCACGAGGCAATAGCGTGAACGGAGAAACCTTAATGCATATAGGTCCATGAGGGACCACATACACCCTCGATAAGTGAGTGCACCCTCATGCATTATGCCACCCACTGAGGACATGATTGTCAGACCCTACATTTTGCCACTACTCCCCACCTTCAAGGTATGGAGTGAGAACTATTCGCATATCAGGGACTTTGAAATGCCTTGCAGTAAAGATGATCTTGCCAATTTGGACTTAATGAGGTTAAAAAAAATTTTCTAACTTTGAAGGATTAGAAGTCGAGATTTGACTCTCGACTCTTTGAGGCGAGGACCGTTAATTAGGCCAGAGGGTGTAAAGTGGGACTGTAAAAATTCCACACACAGAAACCAACGATCGAGAGGAAAATCTACACTTTCGCAGCCTACGAAAATGAAAAATTCTACCAATGCTAGGAAAGATACTTGGAAACCCTCAGTGATTGTCCTCACCATGGTTTTGACTCATGGCTGCTAGTCAACCATTTTTATGATGGA
The DNA here is from genome assembly GCA_016808115.1 of Tetrastigma voinierianum. NCBI lineage: Eukaryota > Viridiplantae > Streptophyta > Magnoliopsida > Vitales > Vitaceae > Tetrastigma > Tetrastigma voinierianum. Next base: position 208,435 of record JAEQBH010004378.1, on the reverse strand, counting down.
ATGTCCCACGCCTTGAAACAACTGTCGGAAACAATGTGTGGGAGACTGTGAGCAAGAATCCAGGAAGAAGCTATGGACTTCGAACTATGTAGAGACATCCGAGTTGGGATGAACCTAACCCGAGAAGTTGAGAGGGTAAAGGGCTACTTGACCGGCTCTAGGGGAGGCATGTATTCCCTCTCGGAAGACATGGAAGTGAATGAAAAACTATCAACCTTAGCTAGAAGGTTGGAGACTAGAAATGAAGAATCTTGCAGGTGCAAGCGGGTGAAACAAGACACATTGCTTGAATGACCTTTGTTTCATTTGTCAATCTTAAACACTGGAGCAGCGCTTATTGTTCCTTCAATGAGGACATGTTAGGCGAAACGAAGCTAATTGCAATGAGTCAATATAAGCCTGAGCCAGTTACTTATACAACAGCACATATAATACATTGGAATCATCATCCTAACCTCTCCCACAAGCCAAGCCTCCCATTATGTACCCCCACGCTGACAACGATTATGGTTCCTCGTCTCCAAACACAACCACCACCATCATCATCTCCATTGAATGACAGTAGAAATGATCAAATTACGTATGCAGATAGAAATGATATATCACGAGTTTCATTAGTCGTACAGTGAGCCCGGATAAGAAGATTGAAAACCTACGATACGATATTGCTCGAAAAATTTGATAACTTGCGGTATTCAATTTCTAGGGTGACTAACCCGGCAAGTGCGGGAAAAGGAAAATTTCCTTCTAAACACAACTGATCTAGGAGTCGTAGATTAAACTCTTCCAGTGAACCAACGCCGGGATAGATGAGGTCGAGGCGGGTTATCACTTTAAGGAGTGGTAAAAGAAGGTTGGCTTGACAGTCACCTTTCCCGAAGAACCGCAAGAAAGGAAGGCTGAACCAGAGAGAGTTGTAATCAAAGAAGATGCAGTAAAGAAGAGCACATCCCCACCTTTTCCTCAAGCACTAAAAGCAAGAAGAAGGCTATCAACTAGGCTGAAATTATAGATGTGCTGAGGCAAGTAAAGGTTACCATCCCTCTTTTGGACATGATCAAACAAGTCCCTACATATGCTAAGTTCTTAAAGGATTTATGCACTGGACACCATCAAGAGGTGCAAGCAAGCCATTAGATGGAAAACTTTTGATCTAAAAGAGTTGGTTTGCACTCATCATATATACAGAGAGGAAGCGAGCTAGTGAGACAAGCGGGCGATTAAATCCCACATATACAGAAGTGGTGCTTGCGTTGAAGTTCTCAAGCTTCGCGAGGCTGAGTACCCCATTTTTATAGTACCTAGGTAAGTCCAACTCAAGTTGTGCCAAAGAAATCAAGGGCGACCACTGTGCAGAATGAAAAAGGAGAGGAAGTGCCCACCCGCCTTATCACAAGTTGGAGGGTATGCATTGACTATAGGAGACTGAATAAGGTGACAAGAAAATATCATTTTCCTTTACCCTTCATTGATCAACTTCTGGAGAGAATTTCCAAGCTTCCATTCTACTGCTTCTTGGATGGTTATTCTGGATATTTTCAAAATAAGGATTGTTGTAAAGGCCCAGAAAACCACCCTTAACATTTAGCGTAACCTGTGCCTCTTGAATGCCCTTTGGCCTTTACAATGCACTAGCCACTTTCCAAAGGTGTATGCTTAGCATTTTTATTGATTTGGTGGAGCGCATTATGGAGGTATATATGGATGATAACACCTTATATGGTGATACTTTTGAGGAATGCTTGACCAACCTGGAAACTATGCTCCATCGATGCATTGAAAAAAACTTGGTGCTAAACTGGGAGAAATGCCATTTTATGGTAAACCAAGAGATTGTGCTAGGGCATGTCATATCCAACAGAGGAATTGAGGTTGACAAGGAGAAAAAATTGAGCTTATTTCCAAAAACTTCCTTCTCCCATAAGTGTAAAAGTTATGAGGCAATTCCTTGGAAATGCAGGCTTTTACAAGAGGTTTATCAAGGACTTTTCGAAAATTGCAAAATCTCTTTACAAGCTGCTAGAGAAGGACACTAAACTTTCTTAGGATGAGGACTGCCAAATGAGCTCTGAGGAGCTCAAATCCCACTGGACCACTGCACCTATAGTAAGGGCACCCAACTGATTCGTGCCACATTAGGTGTTCCGGAATCAACAAAATTTATAACCTAAATTCCTCCTACTGTCGTAGCAAAGCTCTTTGATATGAGTAGTCTAGGAATTCGAACTTCGAAAGTGGGTTTTCTTCATGCTAAATGAGTCACAGTTGATTGAAAATGGTGTTTCCACTTTGGATTTGGGGTTTTGGTAAAAACAGTGAGATTGATGGCTTGTAAAACTGTAACTGTAGAGAAATAAAGTGTAAAAGAACTCCTTGAAGTTTTGGGCCACTAGGCTTAGGGTTCTAAGGTAACTGTAATTTCCTCAAGTCCTTTTCCTCGCGTTGGGGAGGATGACCTATAGTCATTTCTGAGCTAGGATCTAGGTTTAGGTATAAGCCCGAACCACAAAACTTTCTCTCCTAGTATACAACATTTTATTTATTACCCATTAATGTTTCAAGCGAGTTAGAACCATCACTTTGGATCTAACGCATAGAAACTATAGATACGGCAGCTAATTGAGCTTGCCGAAGTACTAGCCACTTTCGGAGTGCGTCAGGGGATTGAGCCCGAAGTGTGAAGCGAGCATAAATGATAATAAATGCACCGTTAGTAATAGAGGCGGTGTATTACCTGAAAACTTTAACCCGGTGGCCCTCCTCTTCAAGGATGACGAAGTTTAGCCAAGCATCCTTGATTTTTCATCCTCGAAAGTTGTTTGGCGGAGTAAGAAAATGCGAGAAAGGGAGAGAAAGTGAAAGAAAATCGCACAGGCGAGAAAGCCGAAAGCTTTGGCACCAATTTTTATTGATAGACTAAAAAAAAACTTGCTTTTACATGAGCTTGACTGAGCTTATATAGTGCTCAAAGTCAAGGAAATTACATAAAGTATGAAAGAACAAAAATTACATTAAGGGCATTTTGGTACAAAGCCACAAAATACTGTCAAAAAGAGGTCGCATCGAGTGAGTTGCGAAATTTACTTAACTCTTGGCTCAGCCAGTTGCGAAATTTTACCGTAACCTTTAAAATTCCCTCTTGCTCTTCTCTCATTACGCATTTTAGCTCCATTGCCTTCGATTTGCACATGCGACTTAGAGTTAGTGGGTTCATCGTATTTGAATCGACTTGAAGATAATGGTGTAATTGGCATGCAAAACTACAAAAATATCCACAAAATATGATCAATAGTATAGCCGGGACCTTAGTGTATCAATTGGGTTATTTAAGTTGATTAGTACATAAAAGTGCTTTCAAACACACGCAATAAACAAGGCTCAAAACAGCACTATTTGGGCACTAATCACTCCCCCCAACCTACACATTGCTAGTCCCTTAGCAATGACAAAAAGAAGGAAGAGCAGATAAGTTATGCTAATGCAAAAGGGGATGGTATTTTCAAAAAGTGTATGGATAAGTAATGCCCTACCCTCAGTGTGAATGATTGAGACCCTGCACAATAACCAGTTTTGGAGAATAATGCCATACAGGACCAAGTTTCATAACAGTGTCCAACCCAAGGGAATCAACCTGAAACTTCCACCAAAACTTAAGTGTTTATGTAATCAGTTTTCAATAATAACTTTCTTGAAACTTCTCTCGACCAAGCCAGAGCTCTTTGCGAGAATCTACAGCACATTGACCAACCCTAAATAAATCTGGTTCCACTCTCATTTCATATTTCTTTTTGTAATGTAGAGTGCGATGTTAGGAATCGAGCCTCACGAAGTCCATTATAGCGGGGTCCGCAGAGAGCTCTGACGACTAAGGTTTAGGGTATCAAGTCATAAGGATCTTTCGACCGCTAACTCTTGAGGATTCACCGGGACTTGAATGAATTGAGACTCAGCACACAACTCGCTAAGCCTCACCCGTCCACCCATGTAGCAGCACTAAGTCGATGGCTCCCGACCCGGTTTGGCAGGGCAGAGCACAAGGCTTTCGCCATATACCCCTCGAACCGTGCTCGGGTTTCAAGGTAAAGCGATGTTGCTTTTGTCTTCTCTTTTCTTTTTCTTTTTCTTTTAGAAGACTTCATTGGTCTTCTTTTCTGAGGAACCAAAACCTATTGCAGGTGGTCAATGAAACTAGGGTAGGTTTGCACGGTGAGGGAGCTATGCAGTTTCTCAGGCTATTAAAGAAAACTGACGTGCACAGTGTGTGGCTAGCTAAAGGTGGAAAAAAAAATTGAATACCATGAGGCTTCAACTGACCATCTACTTAATCATGCATGGAACTAATCTAGCATCAATGGCATTGAGCGGTGCTTCAATTTTCAACTTGAGTTAGGCAGAACCACGAAAAATGGGGACAAAAAATGGTTGCAAATGAGTAACAAAAACAAAACTGAGCTGTATGATATATAACAATGTATGTCACTAAATTTTCAACTTTTTCAAAAAGGAGTAACCAGCAAGTCACTAAACATATAAAATGGGCTTTGCTTAAACAGGCAATAAAATGAAATCAAAAGTATAAGAATCCACAAAAGAGATATCAAAAGTAGAAAAATCAATATAAGCTAACTTCTTCCTTATTTAACTCTCCCCAATAAACACCCATTAAGCGCAATGGGGTGTTATTTGGAAAGATTAGTGGAGGAAGTATCGATGAGTAGGTGAAGAATCGTCCTCGACTGGGCCAGTGAGGAGTCTTTGTCGATGGTGAAACACTTATTGAGTCTGTTGTAGCACGCATCCAGAGGGGGATCTCAGGGCTGGCGGTGGTGGAGAAATTTGAGGTCTGCTTGAGTAGGAACGGAAAAGGCCTGAGTAGGTACATATAGGGAGATCGTAGGGAGACCCAGGTGACTCTGGATCTGCATGAGGATGGCCTGATTCTGTGCCAGTATGGCGCTAGTCACGAGCCGTAGCGACCTTAGTCTGGGGAGTCATCCCCCATCCGTGAGGTTGCATGGGCGTCGCAAATGATCTTGCGATGTGGCGGAATATGCGGTTGCATCCATGATGATCAAAGTCCGGGTGGAGATGGTGATGAAGCTGGCGAGGCGGTGCGGAAGTGTTGACGACGATATACGAGATGGGCGTGGGCATGGGGGCCGAGGGCACATGAGGGACAGAGGGCACGGGGAGCCCAGGAGGCCTTTGGAGGCCGATGGTGAGAGTCGGAATTTAAGAGGCGAATCTTGGTTGGGAGGCCCAGAGCACGAGAACTCTCAATCTGCTCTAATGAAGGAGGTGGTCATGGGTGGGTCTCCGGCGGCCCGGTGGTCCTCGAATTTGGGTCGGAGCGACCAGATATTAGGAACGAGGGGTATAGTGCCTTGCCAGATCATTGGGGGCGAGCCTCATGGTCACGAGTGCGCTCCAATCTAAACTCCTCAGGGAAGTCAATATGCTCTGGCAGCCAGCACAGAGTCTCGGGGAATAATGAGCGTTGACTCGGCTCGGGGTAGGCTTCTTGCGATGGACCTTGTCCTGAAGTGGAACGAGGATGTCATAATAAACCGTTGGAGGCGGGCAAAAGCCCTCTCGATATGCGATACCATAAGGCCTCAAAGATGGCTCCCCTCCCTCTGTGGACTATATGTTGGAGGCGGGAAAGATTGGAACCTACATGTGTGATCTATAAGGCCTTTGCATGCGCGAGTGGGATTGCCTCCCCGAACATAATGTCCACAGCGGTGAGTGTCCCGGAGAGAAGACGGACCATCTCCCCTAGGCGAGGATGGGGCCCGCGCCTATAAGGCTGTCGGGTTGGCGGAGGACCATCGGCGGATTGAAATGTTTGGCGTGATGTGGAGGCCACAGTATCCACTGACGGTAGTTGATGGAAAAATGAGGCGATCGAGAGTTGGGCTGGAGTGCAGGATGTCATCGTGTGGTAGAACTGGAAGACCACGAGAATGAAAAGCGAGCGGGTGTCATGGGCGACGGCTCCGGGAGTACTTGCACTAGTAGCATCCGAGTCTTGGAGCTCAAGGGTCTTTGAAAAAGTCTAGGAGAGATCATAATGAACTCTTTTTAGACGGAGATCCCTCTCCTTTGCGTCCGGCATTCCGGGAATAAGGGTTCTGAGTGGAAGTATGGCCTCCTGATGATAGAGGCATGGGACAAGTCCAGATGGGGGACTCGGCGATGCCACGACGGGGTGGTGGCGTGGCTCACGGGTCTCGGCTGAGGGACTCCCCTGGGCACCGAGGGATGCGCTCTCTTAGACCGATGGGGGCCTTCGGTGGCACCGGGATGTGATGGAGCAGCGGGTGGGACGACCAGTGTGGTATCTCCTCGAGGCGGGGGCACGAAGAAAAGCCCGGCAAAGGCGCCACGGGTAGCGGCGATGGTGAGCAGGCCGGCGCGGTGGCTGCAGCGGCTGGCTGCGGCCGAGCGGCTGTAGTGGCGGGTCGCCGCTGGTGACGAGGAGTAGGCTGGGTTGGAGGCTGCTTAGGGCGGAGGGAGGAGGAGCAGCATGTCCACCGTGAGTCTTCACCATGGTTAGGCTAGAGGAGGAGAGGAGGTGGAGTGGGGAACTTCAAACGGGAAATGGAGATTTGAAATGAAAAAGGGAAGGTGGAGGTTTATATAAAGGGAGGGGGGTAAGTGAAAGGTCTTGGTTAATTAATGGCATTAAGTGCATATTAAATGGACGGCTCAAAAAAACACAAATACAAAATTTAGGAAGGCTGCAGGAACCGGAGCGTCGCAGGTGGAAGATGAAAGGTTAGGAGATGAAGCAGTCTGACTACTGAGATTTCGGAACTGGAAATTTCCCGGGACTAAGCGCTCTCGCTGACCCAGCACCTTTACATGCAAAAACCAAAAGTATTAGAAAACGAGCTTGCAACCAAAATTATTAGAAAACAAGAAGCACCAAGAGAGAAAATTTACGAAAAGGAAAACAAACCAAACAACGAAGGGACCGCAAAAAGATTACAAAAATTAAGCGACCAAAATTCTAGTGACTTACGAGGATACTACAAAGTCACTCCCAGTCAGTAATATTGGCAGGTTTCATGGAGGATTAAGGAGATTTCCTCTGCTTATGCACGATGTTGTGTTGTGCTACGTATGAAAGCTATTGCTGGCATTGACAGCAGACACTCGATTGTCTTTGGCATTGGCGGGTCTATTGAACCACGGGGTAAACTTCTTGGATGGTGAATGGCCCAGTCCATCTTGATTTAAGCTTGTCTGGAAAGAGGTGGAGCTTGGAGTTGTAAAGCAATACTTGGTCCCCTTTTTGGAAATGTTTGCGAGCTATCAATTGATCATGCCACCTCTTCAGCTTATCTTTTGCAATTTTTTAGTTAAGGTAGGCATCATTTCTTAGTTCTTCTAGCTCGTTGATATCGAGGAGCCTTTTGAGACTAAGCTACGCCCGTATCAGTTGTAATTTTTTCTTGCCCACCATGCCTTGTAATTCGATTTCCATAGGCGGGTGTGAGCTTTATATACATAAACCGAGGCGATAGGGGCATTACTAGAATGGTCTTGTAAATTTGTCTGTATGCCAGAGTCCGGCTTGAGGAAACCAATCTTTTCAATTAGAGTTCACCATTTTCATCAGTATTGTCTTGATTTCCTTGTTGGCTAGCTCAACCTAGCCACTGGTCTAAGGATGGTATGGAGTGGCCACTTTATGCTTGACACCATACTTAGTGAGGAGGCCCTCAAAAGGTTTGTTGCAGAAACGCAAACCTCCAGCACTAATTATGGCTTTGGGGACTCCAAATCTGGAGAAATGTTCTCCTTTAAGAATCTCAGTACCACCTTATGATCTATTGCTACGCGAGGGGCGCTTGACCGGCTTTGACACATGAGGTCAAATCTACCCAGAGATATAAGAGGTGTCGAAGGATGGGGAATGGTCCCATGAAGTCAATGCCCCATACGTCGAATAGGTCAACTACCAAAATCGGGTTTAAAGGCATCATGTGACGGCGAGAAATTTTACCTAATCTCTGGCATTTGTCGCATTCCTTGCACATGGTATGGGCATCCTTGAAAAGAGAGGGCGGTGAAATCAATGGAGCACCTTCACAGTTTTTGGGAAGCAGAAGTGGCCTCCATGGGCATTCTCATGGCGGTGGTGAGTTCTGGTTGCTGCCTTGAGCTACACACCTTCCCGATTAAGTCGACCTGATATCTGTCTGAGAATGGTTCACTCCCGATAATAGGAGTGAATTTTTGCAAAGAAGAATTTCTTTGTCTGTGCTTTTCTTTGGTAGCTCCCTTTGTTGCCAAGTAATTTGTAATGTGGGCATACCAGGGTGCCTTCTCACCTAGGAGCAGGGACTCCTTAGGGAACTCATCATTAATCAGAGGGTTGTGAGTGTTGTGTGCGATTGTTAGTCTCTTGAGGTGATCAACAACAACATTTTCCACACCCTTTTTGTCCCTAATTTGCAGGTTGAACTCCTGCCAGCCAAGGAGAATACCATCGTCGGCCTAGCCTTAGCATTTTGTTTGGTGAGCAGGTACTTCAAGGCTTAATGGTCCGTGAATATAATTATGTCCGACCCAACCAAATAAGCTCGAAACTTGTCTAAGGCATAGACTACTGCCAGCAGCTCCTATTCTGTGGTTTTGTAATTCCTCTGTGCCTTATTCAGTGTCTTGCTCGCATAATAGACCACATAGGGCTTTCCCCCTTCTCTTTGTCCGAGAACCGCTCCAATAGCTAGATCGCTTGCATCACACATCACCTCGAAGGGTAATTGCCAGTTAAGGGCTCTCCTTTACATTAGTCTGCGAGTGGTGGAATGGGCTTCGCTCCTCGAGCTCTTTTGGTGATCTGCGACCCAATAAATTTGGCATCTTTTCCAGTGATTTGTACGAGAGGCTTGGCAATTTACGAAGTCCATGGTAGAACCTCTGTAGATTCTGCATGCCCCAGGTATACAGTCTTGATATTTGTGGGGAGAAGCCGGTTGGAAATCAAGTCACCTTATCAGCCGATACCTTTTTAAAAATAATATGCCCCAGTCTTATTCCCTGGCTGACCATAAAATGACATTTTTCGAGTTCAAAACCCCGGGTTTTTCTCCTATACCTATCTCAGGGACTGGAGTTTCTAGGTTGATTAGGCAGTCTTCAAAGCTCCCCCCATAGACTGTAATGTCATCCATGTAAACCTCCATAATGCGCTCTACCAAATCATTGAAAATACTGAGCATACATCGCTGAAATGTGGTAGGGGCATTACACATGCCAAAGGGCATTCTCATGTATGCACATGTGCCAAATGGGCATGTGAAGGTGGTTTTTTCCTGGTCTTCTATTGCAATTTCAATTTGAAAGTATCATGAATAGCCATCTGAAGCCCCGTTAGAAGGTTTGGAAATCCTCGGCTGATCCATGAAGGGTAGAGAGTGATCCTTCTGGTTACTTCATTCAGCCTCTTATAATCGATACATACCCTCCCAACGTTGGTAGGGTGGCGTCCACTCTCGGCTTTTTCGTTATGCACCGTGGATACCCAGATTTCTTAGGCACCACACAGGTTGGACTCACAGTCTTATCGACATGGGGTAGATGATACCGACCTACTGGCGGCTTTAGGACTTCATCTCCTAACCACTTCTTGCATATGTGGGTTCAGTCTTCTCTGTGGCTGCCTTATTGACTTTGCCTCCTCCTCTAGGTATATGTGATGGGCAAACTTAAAATTTAATACCCTTCGGATCGGAGGTAATCTTCCACCACAGGGCTTTCTTGTTCTCCCTGAGGATGTGTAGTAGACTACCTTCTGTGAGTGCTAAGCGGGGTTTCTGATGACAATGGACCTCTCCTGCTCTTCCAAATAGGCATATTTCAACTCCACGTAAAAGGTTTAAGCTCCAATTTTTGGGGCTCACTTGTTCCTCCTCGATCGTAGTAGAAATTTCTTGTTTCTTACTCCGGTGCCTTTGGACAAGTTTCATCTCTGTGCTTCCTATTTGCCCGCCCGAATCTTAAGCCAATTCTTCGATTAGCGCATCTTACATCCCTATTGGTCGACTGTTCCTCCGGGTGTGTGATGATGCTTTTGAGAGGTGCGCGGGAGGCGCGTGAGGAGGTTTTGGTTTCCGAGAGAGGTTGGTTCCTCCCGGTTGGGGTTGTAGGTGACTACGTATGGGGTTGTGTTTGGTGGCTTGTATTATTGCTTGCATTGGCTTGTTCGACCCGCAAAAGTCCCTTCTTGAAGGAACACTTAGGCGATGCTCTCCTTGGTGCTCGGTGGATCGATGGTTGGAAGCGCATGGTTGGTTAGGCATAGATGCCTCGATCCAGCGCCTTGCCTCTCGTGATGATTCCTCGTTTCAAGAGCTCATTCCGACCTCCTGGTCAAGGTGAGACTGACTTGCTTTAGTCTCCATGTCCTCGAGGAGAGCGAGTATATGCCTCCTTTGATTTGGTGGTGGCCCTGCGTCTTCATCTGTCTCCCTAAGTTTAAATATTGGCTTTGGAGGTTTCGACTACGTAGTTGAGGAAGTTCATGGCCGTGCGGATTCTTGCTGAAGTCCCCTCCGCATGGTCTCCAATAATTGCTTCATGGAAGAAGACATTCCATCATAGAAGTGGTTGACCAACATCCATGTATCAAAGCCATGGTGTGGGCGTACGCGATGGTCTCCATATATCTCTCGAGTGGAAGAACTTCTCTCATTATCATGAAATTTTGCAAATGTATAAATTTGCCTCTTAATTATTGGTCTGTGTGCACGAAAGAACTTTTTCAAAACTGCCTGCGATTACGCGATTACGGATGCTTCTTGGCCTTGAGAATTAAAGCGAATTTTGGCTTTGTCTTTGAGGTTAAGGGAAGGCTTTCGGCAAACGGATCCATATCGATTGCACCCTCCTTGAAATTTATGCAAACTTCCTCAAACTCCCGGATGTGTGTGAATGGATTCTCATTTTCCATACCATGGAAGGTTGGGAATAGGGGCACCAAATAAGGCCTGACAACTACATCTTCTGCAGGAGGTACAATGCATAAGGGTGCACTCACCCTTGGTGGGTGTATATGGTCCCTCATTGACATGTAGGCATTGGGGTTTCTTGGTATCCCCTACTGACTTTGTTACTCCTCAGGTGGAGGCTCCATTTGATTACTATGTAAGCGACTTCACCTGATGCGGGTGAACCTTTGGTTCTCTCTAACACACTGCGGTGTTCCTATCCCAATGTTGCATAAAGTCCACAGGAACACAACAAACAACAAGAATCAAACGGGACTGCAAAGGGGTTATAGTTGGTTAAACTTAAAACACAGAAAAACTAGGTATGCATAGTATAAACATTCAATTTCCCCTGCAGTGACCTGTAAATGGGGAATAATGGTAAATCAAAAAGGAATGATGGTTCACCAATACTTATGATGTGGTTCTCAAGTTCAACAACTTCTCACTCACACTAAGGCACCATCCGGCTTGATAGGCGCCATTTGATTCGTGCCACGATGGGTGTTGGGAGTCCATGAAATTTATAACTAGAATTCCTCCACATTGCGGTAGCAGTTGCTGCTTGAGTATGAGTGGTCTGGTCGAACTCGGGGGATGGGTTTTCTTCATGCTAAATGAGTCACAGTTGATTGAAAATGGTGTTTCCACTTTGGATTTGGGGTTTTGGTAAAAACAATGGGATTTATGGTATCAAAGTATGCTATAGAAATAAGCGTAAAGAACTCCTTGAAGTTTCGGGCCACTAGGCTTAAGGTTCTAAGGTAACTGTAATGTCCTCAGATCCTTTTCCTCGCATTGGGGAGGATGACCTATAGTCATTTCCCGAGCCGGATCTAGGTTTGGCTATAAAACTGAACCACAAGTTTCTCTCTAGTATCTGACATTTGTACCCATTAATGTTTAAACGATTAGAACCATCATTGGATCTAACACCAACGGGAGGTAATAGATGGCTTAACTAATTGAGCATCGGTGGATCTATGATAAAATTATCCACTGAGCCTTGAAAGCTGCCAAGTACTGGCCACTCAGGGTACATCACAGGGATTCAAATCCAACGTGTGAGATGCAAAAACATAAATGATAATAAATGCCTGCGTTGGTAACAGGGGACAGTGTATTACCTCAAAACTTTAACTGAAGTGGCCATAACTGTAAGGATGAGGAGGTTTGTAAGAATCCCTTGAGTTTCATCCTCAAAGGGTGTTTGGCAGGTGAGAAAATCTTGAGAAAGGAGAGAAAGTGAGAAAGAAAATCGCACAGCGGGAAAGGTAGAAGCTTTAGGCGCTAATTTTGTTGATAGGCGAAAAAAACACCTTTTACATAGGCTTGGTAAAGTATATAGTGCTCAGAGTCAAGGAAATTACATAAAAGTATGAAAGAACAAAAATTACATTAAGGGCATTTTGGTACAAAGCCACAAAATACAATCAAAAAGCGGTCGCATACAGGGCAGGTTGTGAAATTTCGCAACTGCGAGGTCAGCGAGTTGCGAATTTCGCGACAACGCAAAATTCACTGCTGCTCTTCTCTCCCCTTCATTTAGCTCAATTGCCTTCTGATTTGCACATGTAGCTTCGAGTTCGGCTCGGGTTCATCGTATTTGAATCGACTTAGAATAATGGTGTATTAGCATACAAAACTACAAAATATCCACAAAATATGATCGATAGTATATAGGGACCTTGATGTATCAATTGGAGTTGCCAAGTTGATTAGTACACAAAAGTGCTCAAAACTTTGCAATAAACAAGGCTCAAAACAACACTGTTTTGGGCACTCAATCATGACAGGACATACTGAGGTCATGTGTGATGCAAGTGATCTTATTGTCGGGCTGGAGTTCTTAGGCAGAGAGAAGATGGAAACCACATGTGAAATTACCTTTATGCAATGAAACTCTAAATGAAACCTGAGAGAAACTACACTACCACATAGAAAGAGCTGCTAGCAGTAGTCTATGCCTTGGATAAATTTTGTGCATACTTGGTGGGATCAAACATCGTTATTTTCTGAATCATTCGACTTTGAAGTATCTCATACCAAACAAGATGCCAAAGCTAGACTTATTAGATGGGTCATACATCGAGAATTCAGTTGATTAAAAACGAGGGGGTAGAAGAATGTTGTGGCGAGACCATCTCCAAACATTATGGCACACACAACACTCCACGGAGTCCTCCCGATAAATGATGAATTTCCTGAGGAGTCCCTGTTGCTAGTGGAAAATGCTCCATGGTATGCTCACATTACCTATTTCTTAGCAACAGGAGAAATCCCATCTGAATGGAAGGCACGTGACAAGAAATACTTCTTTGCGAAGATCCACTCTTTTTATTGGGAGGAGTCATTTCTGTTCAAAAATTGTGCAGACCAGATAATTAGAAGATGTGTGCCCGAAGGAGAACAGTAGGGGATTCTCAGCCATTGCCATGAAAATGCTTGTGGTGGTCATTCGCTTCCTGAAGTAGCCGTGAGATGCTTCGATCGGTTCTGCTTGCTTCCACTCTTCAAGATGCCACAACATGCGGGGGTGCGGTAGATGCCCACGAGACTTGGGAAGATTTCTGCGCGTCTGTGGTATATGAACCGATCGGTAGTGAACTTTATTCGATGTTTGGGGTATTGATTTCATGGGACCATTCGGTATCTTTTGGGTATTCATATATCTTGGTGGGGGTTGACTATGTTTCCAAGTGGGTGGCGATTCACTTGCAAAGTAGTGAGCCACGGGGGTGAGTGCGGATTTATAAAGAAAACATTTTCTCCAGATTTGGGGTACCAAAGGCCATAATTAGCAATGGAGGTTCACATTTTTGCAACAAACCCTTTGAAACCCTTCTAACTAAGTATGAGTGAAACACAAAGTTTTTCTAATTTTAAGTAAGAGTGAAACACAGCGGCCACCCCTACTATCCCTTAAACTAAAGGGATTGTGTGGAATCAACAAATTTATATCCGACTCTACCGCGTGAGTAGCTTAGCCTGCAGATAGGCTCTAGGGTCAACACATGACGCTCAGATAAATGATTTACAATGAGGTGATTAATGCTTCCAAAAAGCATTGAACTTACATTAGATAGGGTTTCGAAAGTTTATAATAATCATGTCATACATACCAATTGAAGTGTTCTGAATTTAGTGAGTGAGTTTATGTTGAGAGTATTTTTTAATGTTTTGCAAGTTTTTGTGCACCTTTTGTCTAAATATTTGTGATGAACGATGAATCATAGGTTAACTTGAGTTCCGCACTGACACCTGCTCTAAGAATCAAAGAGAAATTAAGGCAAGATGAAGAAAATGCATAAATGAAATACGTAGAGTGCACTGTAACATAGATCAACAAAGTTGGATTATGAAGCTTATGAAAATTCATAGATCGCAAAATTTGAACTAGTTTAAAATTTCGCGAACTTAAATAAAACACCAAATTTCCAGCAGATTCATCCCACCATAGCAATCGCCTCACGGTAACCTGATTTCTCGCTATCATTAGCAATTTCATAGTTTGAATAAATTTTCACATGAATTTTTATTCCATGAATTATGTTTTCATGACCGCTGGATTCTTTGCCAGTTAGCCAATTTCACCCAATGAATGATGCCTCACACGTCATAATTAACGCCAAACCGCCTCCAAACTTGGTATTACTAACTGTCCAATGTCTAGCCACTTTATGTTTTTGGTATTTTCATATCTTTGACAGGCCAGAGAGCCCTTCTGATTTCTTTTCTCTTCCCCCTCTTCTTCTCTCTCTTCTCTCTCTCCCTCCTCCTCTCCTCTCCCTCCTTCTCTTCTCCTCTCTCTCTCTCCCTCTCTCTCTTCTCCTGAGCAATTGGAGAAACAAATGGAGAGCCATCCAGAGAAGATATTTTCAAGCTCATTTCAGAAACAAAGCCCTTTGATTAGGTTTTGTTTTTATTTTCTTTTCTCTCTTTCTCTCTTCTTTCTTCCTTTCTCTATCACAAACATTACCCTTGAGGATGATAACTCAAGAGAGATGTTGCCAGTTTCCTTTTTAAAGAGAATAGCTTAGCTTAAATATGAAGGATAGATGTTATTCTCTTGCATTAGTGTTACGGTAGTGTATTTATGGCTTTTATTCTCAAACTTAGTTGCATAACATGTGATGCTAATATTTGGCACATCATGTTTAGACCGTTGTTCTTGGGATGGTTTTTATAGCCTTCAGAGGAAGAGCAGTATGTTAGTTCTTCACTGTGTTAAATAACATTTACTATATTATTTTGGCTTATTGTTTCCATAAGCTTGATGTGTTCGGGTGAGAGATGCACGTTGTTCTTGATGGTCTTCTTACTTAGTTTCAATGATACCTAATGTTGTATTAAACTAAAAGGCCATAATCTGAGATGTTGTTCTACACCAAATAGAGATGTTTTTATTGGGTAGGTTTGCTAGTTAAATATAGATCCGCTATGCCACGACGATATTATGTCATAACGCCAGGATAAAACCCGAGATATTTGTTTCGTTCTAACTTCGCCAAGAAGTGGACTCCAATCTTCAAAGTTAATTTTGCACTTTTAACTTTTCGCTTTTTGCGCAGCTTTCAAACCATTCCTAACGCTTTTGAAACTCAATTCCAAAGAGTCCAAATAGAAAGCCTTACCTTCATGCATCGATGCAAACCATTTTTAGACAGAAATCCGATCTCGTTCTATCCGATTAATTACACCATGGAAGAGCGACTACCATAAAGAGTAGAACCAGGTGTATATAAATTAAGCTGTGATTTTATTTGTTTTCATCGTGTGGCAATTAATCAAATGGCGCTGTCGGATAAAGCAAACTACAAATGGTAAGTCAGAGGCACAGATCTAGCGATCACAAGTGAAGGCAACCTTTTACCCTTGCAACTCAATATGAACCGTCACTTTCTGTTTTACTTAGAAAGTAAAGAATCAGACCGTTTTGGCCATTTTTCATCCACCACTTTTTTATTTTTATATTTAATCTTTTGTTGTTGCTCTCTTGTTGTCTCTTTGGACTCGGTGAAATAACCTGGTAGATGCACAGGGGACAGAGACACTTCGTGATCGAATAGATAGTACATTAAATGAAGTCCAAATTAGAAGCAGAGGTACCAACCGGATACCACGTGATCCTATACTGAGAACAACAAAGCCAACCAGAACCCTACGAACTGGGCCAAACAGAACCATGAGGGGATCACATCCACCTCCTGAGCAGGTGCTCCCATCCTCATCATTCCTCCTGCTTCAGATGTAGCAAGAGGCCACATTTCAGGCTCCCATCTCAGATTTCATGAGATGGAAAATGAAAATCCATACACTACTATTAGGGATTTTGATAGAGGTTTGTAATACTTTAAGGGAAGGGGAATGGATGATATAGATTTTGTATTAAGAAGGGTTTATTGACTCTGGCGATAAGGCAGATATGGCTCAACTCATTGAGGCCTAGAATGACAGAATTAATGAGCCATAGTCAATTCTGAAAAGTTCTTCAAAGGCTCACAAGACCAATAATTCGAAAAGATAATTCATACTTCTACAAAATTACAGACAAGTAGTGGAGATTTCACAACAGTTGGGAAAGACGAGAAACCACGCGTCGCCAGACGCTGGGGTTTGACATTTGATGTTGGTGAACCATTTCTATGGTGGTATGTCTCCACAGAAACAATTGTTGAACCAGGTGTGGGGTAACTTTTTTGAGTAACATCCTGGATGCAGGCTTGGATTTTTTGAACTATACTAGCTGAACCTTCCAAAGCTTGGGATGAAACTCAATTCCAGGTTGAAAGATCGGGGCCATTGAATCATCAAGGAGGAGACAAGTATTATATTCAAGAGCAGATAACGAACACTGATCGCCACCAGCAAAGATCAGATTGATCCAGGGGAGTCGTCCAGAATGAAGAAATGTCAATGATGTTATCTTCATCCTAACGTTGTTTAATTTCTTTAATCTGGAAGCATTTACCCCGGAGTAGAGCACTGATAAAAACTATGCTCGTGCTAGAATAAATAATCCACGTATAGATGTTTGCAGGTGACACTACATCCATTGAAATTGTCTTAATATCATGGTGGATCCAAACTTGTATACGCCTCAAGAGCAATACGCAGATTCTCGATTTCACTTCAATACAGATGCCTCCGATATCTTCCCCGCTGAATGTGCAATCCTGAATTTGGCAAGGTGGTGCAATATTTGTAGAAGAACGTATGCGCCGGCCATCCAAATTAGCTGCGGCACGGCAGAAAGTTCACTAAATGTGAAACGACAATATGCATTCTTCGGGAGATTTCGTAATTTGTTTAATCGCCAGCAGCAGTTCGTAAAAAGCGAAGGCCCTTTCCTAAAAGACAACAAGCAACAATAGTGGCGGAAAGAACGAAATAGATCACCGGTGACCCCAAATAAAATCGGTGGCGTGTGCCAGACTTATTGGTTGAAAGGGAATTAAAGCCAACAAGATCAAAGCTACTAAGTTGCTTCTGACAGGATCGAGCTATCATAGAAGAATAATAAGGGACAGGGAACAGATAAAGATTAGAATCCCCTCCATTTTTAGACTAAGAAAGAAATACCCTGCTCACCAAACGTAAATGTTTGTAGTGACATGTATGGAAGCCAATATTCTCTCCTCGAGCATGATTAAATGTGTTCCTACTACTGTACTTCCAAGGATTTGTAATAAAAAGTGGTCTCACAAGAAAAGGCTTTTAATCGAGCGTTAGTGCCGTTATAGAGAGCAAGACTGTTAGAGAGGATTCAGAGGTCCTACGCCATCTTCGTAATACTTCGGGAGGACAAGGGGAGAGTACCAGAATTCTGAGCCAGTGAATCACACGTATTCAATGTATGCTAAATCGGGTTTAGGTGAACTGAACAAATATCCATCACATTTTGTTATTACAGTGTCTATTGAATAATTAAAAGGAACCATCGAGATTGTTTATAGGTAGTGGAGGATTGATGATTCAGATTAAGCAATTATAAATCAGTTGCATTAGACCTCAGACTGTAGTGCCCCAATTTATGATAGGGGAGACCATTTTTATTACTTCAAATGCAATCATCTGTCTGGAATGGAGTCATGCAACCTGATATTTGAATGTGACCTTAACTCAGTTATTATACGTGTAAAAGTGCATATGCACTTTATTTATATGACTTGGGAGAAAAAGTCTGTATTTTTAGATACCATTCCTCGGGAAAAGAATGTGTTAATCAACAAAGAAGTGCAAGATATAATCTCAGAGTTATCGACTGGTTCTGTTAGTAAAGCAAAATTTCATCAAATGAGCTAGCATGTGGTATCGGAGAAAAAAAGAATAGAAATTTTACTCTATCGACCGTAATGAACCCAAGGAACCCTTGAATAGTTGAACTTTAACTTTCCTCAATGATGTCAGTGGTGCATTTTGAAGTAAATGAGCAAAGGTCTACCAGGATTTCTTCATCACAACCATCAGATGAAGAGTGAGTAATTCTCCCGGATTTTCAAAAAGAATAAGCAAGCATCGATGGAAAGCTTGATCTAAAGGTATTAAACCCATCCATTTGCACTCATCATATTCCATTTAGAAGGAGTCTACAACGTTAGGGCAATTTCAACGGAGGTTGAATCCTGATCGAAGGTGAAGTAGTTCAGATAGAGGTTCAGAAATCGTTCGTTGGTGATCATTATCCATTTATGCACACAACCAATCGGGTCAGAACAAAGAGGTAATAATCGGAACGAGGCAGAACACCTTACGACCATGTTCAGCGGAGATATACTGGTGAAGATTCAAATGATAGATAACGAGAAAGATCTGACTTCGACCGCGTCATCATCACGGCAGATCATCTCTACGTTCGACAATCACAGACAGAAACAAGATCGTGAAAGATTTTATTGATCCATTTGCATCGGCGTTTATAGGAGGACGCCCTTTATTTTTGTATGTCAAAACGACTTTTTCAAATATGGAAGGTTTGGTATATCATGGATACGGTAGAGCGATAATGAGGTATACATGGATGATATCATAGTATGGGGTGATTTCTTATCAATGCTTAACCAATTTGGAAGCCATCTCTGCAGAGGCATAGATAAGAATTTATGCTTAATCGAGAAATGCTGATGGAGGTAAACTGTTGAATTAGATTAGCACATTTTCATTTCTAGCAAGAATCAGTTGATAAAGCAAAGGTCGTATTTATTTCCAAATTCGCCGCCTCAACAAATGCAACAGAGAACAATTAGACAATTCCTTGGTCATGCAAAAGCCTACCGGTTTGTTTATTAGCATTTTTCTAAGATTGCTAAACCCCTCAGATAAGCTGAAGGATACAATTCATAGAGAAAGCATTTTAGTAAGAGTTTTAAGAATCGAAATTTCATTTGACCACGCTCTCAATAGTTCGAGCACCCCAATTGGCGCATCATTTGAGGATAAAGTATGGTAGAAACATCTGCTATGGTCGTACTTGGTCAAAGAGAAAGACGGAAACCCCATGTGGTGTAGTTATGGGCAAACCTGAATAATATCAGGAATTCACTAATTACGTGAAAGAGCCATTGCAAGCAGATATGCCTGATAAATCTGGTGTGTGATTTGGTTAAATGAGATGAGCTTATTTATAGATCATTCCTCGCTTGAAATATCTCTTCTAACCAAACAAAATGTAAAAAGTAAGACTATCCGCTGGGTTCACATCTCAAAAGAGTTCAACTTGCAACCAGATATGAAAGGTGGAAATAGTGGTGGCATCATCCGCTGCTGTTAACTACAGTCTACCACACTAATGCACCACCTATGAAGATGAATTTCCAAGAATCCCCAGTAATGCAATGGAGAGTTTCTCGGTATGCTCATTACTGCCAATTTCGATGATGTAGAGAAACTCACCGAGGAAAGGACAGGATAGGAAATATTTCTTGCCAAAATCCATTCTATTATTGGAAGAGCCTTTATTCAAATACCGTGCGCATCAATTATCGTGAAATGTACTGAGGAGAATAATAAGAGTTCTGAACTAGCATGAGAGTAAGCCAGGGTGGTCATTTTGCGCCCTAAAATAAAGAATGAAGGTGCTCATACGGTTTCACTCAGCCTCTTATTCACAGCACAATCAAATGTGCCGTGTATGTGACAAATGCCAAAGGCTTGGAAGTTGTCTCGCCGTCATATGATGCCTTTGAAACCCAATTTTAGTCAAGTTGAATTATCTCTCGATGCTCGGGGCATCGATTTTACGGGCCCTTTTCCCTCGTCATATGGTAATAATGCATATTTTGGTGGAGTAGACTATGTTCAAATGGGTTGAAGCAATTTCCCGCAAAACCAATGATGAGTGGTAATTAAATTTTGAAAGCCACATCTTTCCGTAAGCCTGGGGGTACCGAAACCATTGTCAGTGATGGAGGTTCGCTTCAGAATAAACCATTTGAAAACCTCAGCGGCTGTCATGGTGTGAAAATGCGGGCCACCCTACCATCTCAAACAAGGGCCTACAGAACTTGCCAACAGGGAAATCAAGACCATTCTAATGAAGGTGGTAAGTATGGGAAACAGGTGTAAGATTGGTCTATCAAACCGCTGATTCACATGGCTACAGATGCCTTTCGTAAGACAATCCCGAATGTCCCCTTATCGACTGTCTGTAAGGCTGCAATTCCTTCCGTAATGGAGATCAGTAATAAAGCATGGTGGGTACTAAGAAGTCAATATGGATCTGCAAAGCTCAATCAAGAGGTTCCTTGATCTTAATGAATCAACAGCATGAATGATGCCTATTTGAATTCGAAATTGCAAAAAGGAAAAGCTCTAAAGATGGGCATGATCAAATGATAACAGAAGAATTTTAAAGAGGGAGACCAAGTTCTTTTATATGACTCCAAACTCCATCTATTTCCAGGCAAGCTCAAGTCACGATGGACAGTCCATTCATGATCCAATGCATATCCCAATCTGGCTCAAGAGAGATTTAATCAATCCGCATGATACTGCAGGCTGAAGTCAATGGACAGAGAGGAAACCTTATGTGGGAAAAGAGCCAAGAAGGAAGAAATTCTCCTCGCCGGGATCCTCCTGAGCCCTACAATCCCCACCATACTTGGGGACCCCAAGCTAGCTGCAATTGTACATATCATGTTTGCACCACTAGGTTTAAATGTGTTTTTCTTTCAATTGAACAATTGAATTGCTACAATTGGACAAATTGAATTGCTTCATGTTGAGAAATGAATCACTATTTGTCACTTCTATATGCTAGGGACAAATTCCATGCTTGAGACAATTTTCGGGTCAAACAAGTTCCCGCATGCTCAACTTGAAATTCTCTCCTTTATGCTAATTCACACACAGACCCGCATTGTTCCAATAGCTGTGAATTTGTTCGGCCTCCTTCCCCAGGCACCCAGGCACTGCTTGCCACCCATATTAGTTTAGATACCTACATTTGAAGACCAATGTTGTCTTCCAAAAGGAAAAGAAAAGAAAAAGCATAAAGAAAAAGAAAAAGCAGTGCAAGGTTAAGAAAATTAAGCTCGTGAAATCTCATGAAACCCGAGCACGGTCCGCGGTGTAAGGGCTAAAAGCCTTTGAAACCCGATGCCCTAAGCCTTAATTGGCCGGGAGTCATCGATTTGTGCCTGGTTACATGGGTGGATAGTGAAGTTTAATGACTTGTGGTGCTTAATTTTCAAGTCATTCTGAGTCCCGGTGAAGCTCTTAGAGTTAAGTGGTCATCGATCCTTTCGCTTGATGCCCCAAACCTTAATCAAGTTGGGAGTCATCGTGATCCGCTACACCCGACTTGGTGAAGTCGGATTTTCAGCATTGCACCCTACGATGTAGATGAATAAAGAAAGAAAGTGTAATTCAGCCCTATCTAGGCTTGTTCAACAAACTTAAGGCCATGTCAATAGTTGGGGAGGGCAATTTTGCAATTTATCGTTTAATCCGTTACAAAGAACCATTACTTTAGGTGGAAATTCAAGTTGAGAATTATGGATCCAACATGACCTCGAATTGTTCTTGTATGGTTTTGATTCTTCATATCGGTTACAACTTGATTTCAATTTCTCAAGTTAAGATAATGTTTATATGTATATAAACCTTTTTTGAATCATAACCTTTTGCAAATCACCACATGCATCTCCTTTTTCTTTATTTTACTGTTATGGACCAGTAACGCTTCTGTTGGGGTGTGATTAATGCCCAAAAGGCAATTTTAAACTTATATTAGATAGATTTTGAGTGCTTTTTGCACATTAATCATGTCATATATACCAATTGAAGTGTTCTAGTCTTCTTAGTAGTAATACTTATGCTATTTAGAGAGTATTTTTGGTCGTTTTATGTGCTTTTTGTGCACTTTGAGTTCAATGTCGAGATGAATGATGAATCATGAAGCCTCGAATCCCAAGTCTCGCATCAATCGCCCAAGAATCAAAGAGAAAACCAAGGCAAGATGAAGAAATGTGATGCAAGGAATATGTGAGGCAATGCAAAATAAGGATCAACAAAGCCGAATTTTCGCCATTACGGGTGGCCTCGCTAGATTGCAAAATTTCGCAACCTTAGCTTAAAACTTCGCAACCTTAGCGAAAACACCAAATTCCCGCTGTGCACTCCATCCCAATTTCGCTAAAGAATCGCTCCCAGCGAAAAACCCGATTTCGTTTATTTATGTATAATTTGGCTAGCTTAGCGAAATTCTCTAGCTAGCTAAATTCTTCCATCCTTAGCGAATTTTATTGTTTCATTAGACTCATTGGATTTCATAGTTAGCTAAATTCCCCACCTCATAAAATTGATGCCTCACATGCTTTCAGAATTAATGCCAAACCGCTCCAAACTTGTGTATTACTTAATTGTCCAATAACTTAGCCACTTCATAGGTTGTTTATTTTCATACTGGGAGGAGTGCCTATATAAGCCCCTCTTGTTTTGTAACAATTGAGAAACAATGGAGGAAACAACTGTGGAGAAGATATTTTGTAAGTTTGTATTTTTGTAAATAAAGTCTTTATTTTGTGTTTTGCTTTTATTTTCTTTTCTCTCTCTTCTTTCTCTCCTTTCTCTACGCTAAACACACCTCTCGAGGATGACAACTCAAGAGATGCTTATTGCCTTTCTTTGAAGAGAAAGAAGCTGCTTGGTGGTGGGCGTATGCATGTTGTCCTCTTGTATTAAAAGCTACGGTAGTGTATTTATGGCTCTATTCTCAAACTTAGCTGTACAACATGGGATGTTATTGATTTGGCCAATACTTCCATGCTTTAGGACTCCAAGTGTTCTTAGATGCTTTACGTAGCCTCCTCGAGATAATATTTACATGTTAAAAGTTCTTCAAATTAGGTTAAATAACATTTATCGTTATTATTTTGGCCAATACTTCCATGCTTTAGGATGCAAAGGCTCGGTGAGAGATGCAATCATGTTCTTTAGATGGTCTTACGAGCTCGAAATGATAATTTAATGTTAGGGTTTTAAACTAAAAGGGGCCATAACTCGCATGCTAATTGCTTTGACTCAAATAGGAGATGTCATGGTGAGGTCAAGAAGTTGGGTCAGTAGATCCTGCTATGCCATGGACTATATGTTGCATGTCATAACGCTGAGGATAAAACCCAGGACACTTGTTTGCCCTAACTTGCCAAGTTAGTGACCTAAATCTTCAAAGTTAACTTTTTCACCTTTTAACTTTCAGTTTTTTACAATTTTCAGTTTTCAAACCATTCCCACTGTTTTTGAAACCCAATTCCAAAGAGTCCAAATAGAAAGCCTTACCTTCATGCATTGATGCAAACCATTTTTAGGATGAAAACCCATCCCCGTGTTCGATCCTAGACCACTATACTCAGTAGTCGACTACTAAGCAAGAGTAGGAACTTGTGTATATAAATTTTAGCTAATTTTAGCTCAATTCCTACTGTAAGACGAATCAGCGAGGTTCAAAAATGGTGAATTTCACTGGATTGGGGTTTTGTAAAAAATGTTGGAGGTTGATGGTGTGCAATTGAAAATAAATTAAAGAAAAATATGAAAGAACTCTTGAAGCATTAGGGCTACTCTGTCTGAGTCCTAAGGCGATCGAGAGGTTCTGCTCATTTCCTCAAGGCCGGGGAGGATGACCTATAGTCATTTCCCTAACCTATCTTCATTTAGCTTTAAAACTAACCTTTATGATTTCCCTTTAAAAACAAGATTATCGGAAAAGGAATGTTCTTACAGAAAGCACATCCCCTAAATCTACCCTACAGTAACTAATAGGAGGCAACTAATGAATTTCAGTGGATCTAGCAATAAGCATCCACTAAACCCTAAAAGCTTGCCAAATATAGGTTAATCAAGGTACATTTAAGAGATTTAAACCCAGACTTATATAGAAATAGGAACATAATACCATAAATGCGCATTAAAAAATAGAGAACCGTTAGTTACCTCTAAACCCTAGCAAGCCCCTTCAAGGAGAAAGCTTGCTTCAGCCAACCATCCCTTCCGAGTTGTCATCCCGATGGAATGCTCTGGTAGCCGAGAAAGCGAGAAAGGAGGAAAGTGAGGGAAAAAGAAAAGAAGCGGGAACTGCTGAAAGGTTCTCGCCAAATTTATTACTGAGCCAAAAAGTTAATCTCTAGTACAGTGCTTGTCTAGGGGCTTTTATAGCCAAACCCCCTTTACAAATTACAAAAATAACATAGCAAACACTATTACAATGGGGGCAAAAAAGGAAGAAAACCAAAAGAGACAAAAAGAAAAAACGAGCAGCAGGAAGGAACAGTGGCTGAAATGTGAATAGTGGTAGGCAGGATAAACAATGCAACCTGCGAAATTTTGCACGTTGCGAAAATTTCACAATCCTACAAAATTTTTGCTATGCTCCATTTTCTTCATTTTCTGCTACTCTTTCCTTCTGGTTTCTGATCTGCAATGCTGAGTTCGACTCGAATTCTTCGTGCTTGGATCGAATCAACAATTTTGGCATAAATAGCTTGTGTAAACTACAAAAATTAGCCACAAATGTAAATCGCAGAATATGGACCTTAATGTGCAAATCAAGTTAATTACTGATAAGACGCAAAGTGCTCAAACCCAATAAAATGTGGTTCAAAATTAGCATTCCTTGAGCACTAATCGCCCAATGTAGAGATCAAAACCATTCTGATGAAAGTGGTAAACTCCAACAGGAAGGACTGGTCTCTCAAACTGCTAGACTGCTTGTGGGCCTACAGGACAGCCTTCAAGAAGATTCTCGAAATGTATCCCTATCGATTGGTTTATGGAAAGGCATGCCACCTCCCATGGAAATAGAATACAAGGCATGGTGGGCAATCAAGAAGTCAACCTTAGATTCTGGGAAGGTCATTTCAAAAGGTTCCTTCTGATATCAATGAATCAAGAGGAACTATGAAATGATGCCTACGTGAACTCAAAAAATTGCAAAGGACAAATAAAAAGTGGCATGACCAAATGGTGGTTCGAAGAATTTGGAAAATGACCAAGTGTCGCCTATGATTCCAAGCTACATCTCTTTCTAGGCAAAGCTCAAATCAAGCAGGGAATCTGTCCTTTCATCATCCATGAAGTCTACACCAATGGAGCAAAGGAATTACTTAGCCTGAAGGATAATGTAGTGTTCAAAGTGACCGCTGAGGTTTCAAGCATATGTAGCCCCTTTCAACGCATGCGCGAGTGAGCCCTCCTTTGAACTCCCTCCAAAAGCTTCTGAAAGGCTCTCAGTGCTTAGTCTCTGCTGCAGTATTCAAAAAGCCACTCCCTTTTGTTGAATTTTTGCTTATTTCACTTCAAATTTTATATTTGTCCTTCATGCTTTCTTAGTTGTAGCCTATATTAAGTTGTAGTTTTTTACTTTTCTGTGCTCTTATTCATAATTTTGGTGTTTTGTTTTGCAAGATTTTTTCTCCGGTGGGGAAGCGCTTAAGTGGGTCAAGGCTGTTTCGAAGTTCAAGAACCCCCTGTGGAATACAGGCGAAATTTCGCAGAACTACTAAATTTTGCCGATGATTCCCAACTCTTCAAACTCTCTAGACTTTGGGACCATGCGTAACCCACTATTCCCTCCCCAATTCACTAAACCTAACTCAGGCCTATTTATGGACACTACAGTTTGGCTCTTCACCTTCCCTAACCTTTATAAATATCCCTACCTTATTCATTTGACCATCCCATCTCCTAAGAAAATCCTCTTAGCAAACCCTTCCTTTATCCCCATCCTTCCATCCTCCTCTCCTTAACAAAGTGCTACATGGCGTCTGGTGGACACAGCCCAGCACGACTCGTGGCGACCTCTTCCCCGCCTCCAACTACTCTCTCCTCCAGATTCCGCCTGCCGGTGCACGCCGGCCGGCTCTATCGTAGACTCGCTTGTCGTCGACTTACCGCACCTCGTTGTCGCCCTCGCTCCTACTCCATCCCAAGCAGATACGAGACGAGGGTGGGATCCCACTCTCTCTCCCTCTCCTCCTCGATCTGTACATCCAGAGGCCCCCACTTCCAAAGAGGGGCCCAAACTCATGTCCAGCGAACTCTCCACTTCAACAAGAGCATCCTTCATCACCCACATAGGTCCAACCTCGAGCATTCCTTAGGATGAGTCTCCCGCCTCCACTATCAAAGGCATATCCTCCACTAGCCCCATTTCTGTGCAATTCGACTTCAGCAAGAATCATCACTGAGCATTTTTACACTTTCTCTGCCGCCTCTTCCGGGAGTTTAGAGACTCTATGCGTCTGTGCAGCCTCCATGGTCATCGATTTATCGACCATGACTTCCAGGAGAGTCCCCCATCATATTGCCCTACATTTCTCTATAGATGGTCGTGAGGGGATACTTCGAGCCACTGACATTGTAGCTACATTCACCTTCTCGGTCGCCCCTTTCAACGCGGGAGGAGAAGACAGACAAGTGGGCCCCATCCCTCACCTCGAGATGATTCGATATTATCCGTGATACGACAGCCAGGACCCATCTGCCAGAGGCGCCCCTCCCGTTATGCTTTCATTAACCATACCAGGGTCCAACCTATTTCCTAACAAAGACTTCGCAGATGGGAGGAGAGGAGCCATTCGAGGCTCTCTATCGTATTCCCAGGGTTTCGTCTTCAACCCCGCTAAGCTTATCATGACTCTCTTTTCCACTTTGAGGAAAGATTCACCGCAAAACCTTAGGGGCCGGCCGAGGGGCCATTTCCTCCCACGAGAGGTCGCTTATCGCGGTGTGTCGAGCACCTAGGTTTTCCTATCGAGCCCCACCTTGAGCATCGTCGTGTTTACGAAAATATTTTTACCGCAGAATGGCGGGCCAGAATCGGTGCTCCTCATCCCCACTCCAAGACCCAAATTTCGAGGATCGCCGCCAGATGACCATCCAAAGAGAGGATCGCCCACTTCTATAGTGCCTACCAAGGAGCCCTAGATTCCAAAGACTACGCCTCCAGCTAGCCACGCCCCACTACATGCATCACCTGCCTCCTCTACACCCCCAACGCCTCCAATTCCCTCACACACAACTGGACCGAGTACTTCAGCACCACCCATGCAGCATATTTCTATATCACCCCGGGATTTTCTAGCTATCATGGATGCAGTCCGCACTTTTTCAGCCACTTCAGCATTTTTCGCGACTTCCCATACTGCCTTAGCCGAGAGGATGGCACGCACCAAGGCCGCTTTTGCTCAGACCACATCCATGCTTGCTCATACACGCATCCCGTGCTGATTCGCAGTCACTTGGCCCGCTCATCTCTCCACGTTGCCCGCCTCAAGCCTTTTCAATGACATCCTCTATGAGCGAAGACTATCTACCTATCCACCCTCCTACGCCTTCACCTGACTCCTTCTTGCGCCAGTTAGCAGACACTCCTCTAGCTTCATTAGTAAATCCTCAACCTACCCAAGATGAGGATGGCATCCCACCAACTGCACACACTTGAGGAGGTAGCACTTCCTTCCTTAACTTTCCAATCTGAGCCCCATTGAGGACAATGTGAAATTTGGTTGGAGGGGAGAGTTAGCAAAGGAAGTGGCTTTTACATTATGTTTTGCTAATATTTTGAGCAAGTCTATTTTGTGTAGTTCAATGACTTACTGTTAGTTTCTTTTTGTGAAGCTGAAAATATAGTCATATCTTTAATTTCAATATATACCATATAGCTTATAGTTGCAGTTACAAAATTGCAACCATTTTTTTTTTTTTTTGTGTATTGCCTAGCTTACAGTAAGATAAAATGAAAGTTTGCCCCAATACTGTTGATGTTAGATTGGTTCCATGCTTAATTGAGTTGATGACCAGTTGAATTCCTATTGTTTTTAACCTTTTTCCACTCAGCAACCACACACCGTGCACATTAGGGTTTCAATGATAAGTCAAACTCGGCCAAATTTCTCCTAAACCCTATAAAAGCCCGGCCTAGTACTTTGACTATCTTTAATAGGTTAGGACCTCCCCCCGAATAAAAAGACCGATGAGTCTTTCAAAAAAAGAAAAGAAAAGGAAAAATTGTGACGCTTTGTCCTAAAACCCGAGCACGGTCCGAGGGGTATATGGCAAAAGTCTTTAATGCCCAGCGTTCTGTTCAACTCGGTCAGAGCCATCGACTTTGTGTTCGCTACACGGGTGAATAGGCATAGCTTATCAAGTTGTAGGTGCTGAATCTTAAACTCATAAGAAGTCCGAGATGAAGCCTGAAGAGTTAATGATTGAAAAATCCTTATGACTCGTTGCCCTAAACCTTGACTGGTTGGGAGTCATCGGTGGATCCCCGCAGCATTGCACCCCTATGCCAACCTAAAAAGAATTATGAACAAGAGTGTGACCTTACCTTATTGCTGCTGGTTACCTACTAGGCTTAGTGCATTGTGCTGTGGGTTAGGGGGAGTGGGCTTGCAGCTTATTGTTGAAAACTGATCAAACCAATAGTTAGGTTTTGGTGGAAAGATCCAGGTTGGTCCTCTAGAGAAGAAAGCTATTGATACTTGATTCTGCATGGCACTCACTCTCTCAAGATGGTTTTTGGGCAAGGTTTTGGGGATTCTTATTAAGGGTTGGGCATCACCCATTCACATTTTTTTGAAATACCATTTTTTTTATGAACATAATTTTGATATTGTTTTGTTTGCACTCTCTCTCTTTTATTGCTAAGGGACTAGCAATGTGTCGATTGGGGGGGTGATTATTACCCAAATAAGGCTATTTCAACCCCGGTTTATTGCGTTTTGAGTACTCTTTTGTAATAATCAACTTAATTAACTCAAATTCGACATGTTTGAGGTCCTGCACTTATACTCATTGATCACATTCGCAAATTCGCGCTTTGCAAGCTAATCATGCCAAAGTTCTTGAGTAAGCTCAATTATGAAGAATCTAAGTTAAACTCAGAGCTGCAAATCAGAAGGTAGAAGAAGAAGAGCAGTAGAAGAGTAAAAGCAGAACCCTTGCAATTTCGCAAGGGCTACGAAATTTCACAACCCCAAATTGTCCTCCACCTTTTGACCCGCTTCGACCTTTTGTACAATTTTGGTAGTTTCTCTCCCCGAATTGCCTTCACGCATTGCGGCTAATTCATATATTTTTGTAATTTTGCATAACTGGAGCAGTATATAAGCTCCATGTTAATCGTAATCAACGACTTCTGAGAGGTCGGATCATTAATAAGATTTTCTGCCGAACTCTGGTTCCCGGTGATTTTCCACTTTCTCTCACTTTCTTCGCCACCACAAAACCCTCCGAGGATGACAACTCAAAGGACACTCAAACCCCTTCATCCTTGAAGAGAAAGGCTACTGGACAAGGGTTCTAAGGGTTTTGAGGGTTTCTCACGTTTTCAACGCAAGTATTTATTGTCATTTATGTGTCTCCTTCTAACCCTAGGTTCAAATCCCTTAGACGCATCTTGAATGACCTGTACTTGGCAATCTTTCAGGGTTCAGTGGATGCTTATTATTAGATCCACTGAGATCTCGTGAGTTGTCATGGCTAGTCACTAGAAGGTGGGTCAAGGAGATGTATCTTTAATGCTTGAGACCATTAATGCTCAGTAAATGCTATCTTTCAAAGGAAAATTACTAAGGATCAAGTTTTATAGCCAAAAGAAGAACTGGTTCGGGAGATAACTATAGGCCATCCTCCCCAACGCGAGGAAAAGGGCCCGAGAACCCCTCATTGACACGTAGAACCCAAGACCAGTAGCCTGACACTTAAAGGAGCCTTCTTTTAAGGTTTTTTTTATTTTATTTTACTTTAGTTTCACTATCAAAACCCCTTGTTTTTATCAAAACCCTTAACTAAAACAACTGTCATTTTGAACCCCACTATAAGTCATTCATGCGAAGAAAACCCATCCATGTGTTCGAATTTTTAGAGCCACTATACAAGAGCTGGCGTTACTAAGCAGTGATGAGGAAATAGGTATAAATTTTGTTGATTCCGGATAACCCCTCTGGCTGCACGAATCACGCTATCCAAAGCTTCTTCAAAATCACTCCCCGTTAAAGTGAAGAATTGATCAGAGTAGACTCAATGGTTCTTGAAACTTTGAGATAAAACTAATATATTTTGTAGGTTGTTAATATACAACCTGGTCTTGATTTGTCACAAGGTGTTGTATCAAACAATATAACTAAAATAACAAACATTCATAGTGTATTTTAATTTAGGATTAACAAACCTTCAATGAGTCCATATGGAATGTTGGTTGGAGATATGATGTCAATTACTTCTTCTATTAGAAAATTGGCCGCAAATGTTATGTACTCCCATAACATTTGGTATACTAGACGAGTACCCTCGTTTTCGTAATTGATACTACCATAACATACAGGGGATACAACCATAACATACTAGGGGTACAACTATAAAATACTAGGGGTACTACCCAGTACTACCATAACAAACATTTAAATAAAACCCATAGAAAATGTACAATAAGATTTTATTCTATTCCTAGGTTGTAATTAGTTAGACAATTGATACAATATGAGGTCACTAGTTAGCATCCTTTGTTGCATTGGTACTACCATAACTGATTGGTACTACCATAATATATTAAGAGTACTACCATAACATACTAGAGGTATTACCATAACATACTGGGGGTATTACCCGGTACTATCATAATAAAAATTTGAAAAAACCCCATACAAATATGGACAATGACTTGTTATTTGATATGCATGGTCGTAATGAGTTAGACAATTGGTTAGAATCTATGAGGCCATCAATTAGTATCCTTTATTGCATTGGTACTATCATAATTATTAACTAATAACGAGTGAGTATTGAAAGAAATGATTCTATTATGTGGGAATCCAGGATATAACTTCACTATATAATACGATAAAGGCATAAACCCCTTTTAGGATGGGGTAGATGAAGTTGTAATACTTGGCTCGATATATGGCAACCAAAACTACAAAATATAAAAGAATACACCAACTTAAGGATCCATAGATTAGTTGTGGATCTAATGTGACTAGGGTACACCATAACATACTAGGGTACTTCCCGCACTACCATAAGAAAAATTGTTAAAACCTCATACAAATAGCAGTCATGGATTGCTATCTCTTATGTGTATAGTTGTATTGAGTGAGGGCACTGATAGCATTTTTTTACATAAAAATTACCATAACATATTGAGGTAATATACCACCCTATATCACTTAATACTTTTTTTATATAAGGAAATAAACAAATTGGAAATAACAAAATATTTTATCAAATTTAAAACATATTTTTAATTTTTTTCTTCAATTTTTCTTTTCATCTTCTTTTTTTTTTTTTTTAAATTTTTAGAATCAATATTATTTGTATCAAAAAAAGTTTGAAATAAGTAATATTAAAATTTGATAATTTTCAAATTAGAGTTATAATAAAATGAAAATAAAAATATTTTATGTTGTAAAATCTTGTATTTTTAAATTAAAAAAGGCATGCATTCAAAGCCTAAGTTTTTATATAAAATTTTAAAATATATATGATAAATAATTTAGCATATTTAATTGTAAAAATAAAATATAAAATAAGTTTCCTATATTGCAAGATAATTACCAATTTACTATATCTTTATCTAAATTCTATGTATGATGTGGCGTAATCATAGAACACCGCATGGGCACCTCATTAAAGAACTAGAAGATTCTTTTCGGTCGATGAATTTTGCTCGTGACTCCTTGTTCATAAGGTAAGCACAGTCGATCATCATTTAATAAAATCATGTCTCGAATCACAGTTTACATACTACATTTAAACATGAACCTATTCATCCACCGCATGACATTTTCATTATTTTATGGTCATAATAGATGCATGTCTCCAATGGGATGGTCATATGTATGTTCTTTCCACAAGAATGTTGTTCAAGCAGCTCTTTGCACAAGTGACCAAATTAAGAGCACAATTCCATCGATTATCCGGCCAAGACAATAAGACTTGATAATGTGGTGAATTTAATTCACAAACTCACAATGACTAATAGCTGTATATCAATTGGGGATAAATATTTTAGCATCCTATTACTCATGTTTAAATCCAAAATGGTTTAGCGTAGTCTCTTGATCAAACATTTTCAATTAATAGTTGTGACCACCATGAATTTTATATGATATAAACATCGCTTTCCAAAATACGCAGTTAAAGGTACATAGTAAAGGAGAAAGTAGATGACTAAAATACAAAAAAAAAGTACAAAAAAAGTAGAAAAAGTGTCGTTGAGAGGTATTTTGGGTTTTCTTTTGGTCATTATTACTTTTTTACCAAATTCATAATTAATTTTTTTAACACTAGCTTGAACCATGTAAAAGTCATTCTTGTTTTCAATTTTGCTAATATTTTGAAATTGATGTATATAAATGCAAGATTCCCTAAAAAATCTCAGTAATATCAGTTAATATTTTAACAAAAATAGGGATAAGACACGCTAAACACATAAGAGAATATAAGGTTATTTTAGGCATGATGAAGGTATATTTATCAAATTATCTTAAAAAATTGTCTTAATTTCCTTTAATTTATTTATTTAAAAATTAAAAACTATTTTTATTAACAAGTTCTTTATTATATCCTCAAAAAAAAAACTAGTTCTTTATTACCTTTTTTAATAAAAATATGAAATTTTTTACGCTTTATATAAAATATTTTATATAAGATTTAATTTATAAAACTTATTACTTGTGGTAATAATTTCTTTTACTGTTGAATAAACGGGTTAGAAAGGCGACGGCTAATGTAGTCCATGGAAAGCTCTCAAGAGCGCACCCATGCACAAAAGAACGAGGAAGAAGATCTGCTAGCAAGGAGTAACAAGAAAGTTAGATCGTTGGACCATTCCCAAACACTCTAGAAGACGTGGAAATGGAGTCCGAAGACCCAAAGGTGGTTTCGTTCAAGGATAAACTACTTGGGGAAACGACAACGACGACATCTAAGGATTTTGATGATGGGGTTTCGGATGACGAGGAGGAACTAGATCTTGATGAAGAGAAGGACCCGGACTATCTGATGATGAATATCTCAAAGAAGGAGAAAAGAAGGATATGTCAACCTTGGAGATAGACGTTGATAATTAAACTTCTTGGAAGAAACATAGGATTGACCCTGCTTGGTAAGAAAATCAAGGAGTTGTGGAAACCTAAAGCAACAGTAGACCTCATAGCCATTGATAATGGTTTTTTCCTGGCAAAGTTTGCTTCGGCTAATGATTATAATTTGCTAAACTATGGGCCTTGATGATCTTTAACTACTACCTTTGCTGAAGCAACTTTGCTGTGAAAAACCATTATCAATGGCTATGAGGTCTACTGTTGTTTTAGGTTTCCACAACTCCTTGATTTTCTTACGGAGCAGGGTCGGGTTCGAAATCTTGGTCGAGATCGGTACGACTCGGTCGAGTCATAACTGCCTCGGCTATGGCCGATACTGAACTGATACCTGAATCAAAATAGATCTGTATCGATCTAATGAAAGGCGGTTTTCTGGGTTTATTGCAAAAAGAGGGTTTCATCTTCGGGTAATAGGGAGAGAAATTGAGACATAAGAGGTCATTATTGCTGAGAAAAGAAGCGGATTTGGCTGTTTGGGTCTACTGTTGTTGTTTTTCACAGTGATGGATTAGTCAAATTTACTCACAGCACAAAACAAAGAGGGAAGGGAAGGGGAACGAAAGGGGAGTACAGATGTTCAGGGTGTTTTTTTTTTTAATATTAAAAAAGGCGTGAGCCTCACGCGCTCACTGTCTAGCCATTGGGATATGTGATAGCAGTCGTCAATGCCCGACGATCCTCCCTATACCAGTGGTGTTACCCCACGCTCCCTCTATCTATGGTGGTAGATCTAAACCTTCATCACTTTCGTCACGGGGCAGTTTTCTTGAAGGCATAAAAAACGCTTTCCAAACTGGGTTCATTTGGCTTCTAGAAGCACCCATGCTCTAACAACAATACAAGACAAAGACCTTCAATCTTAGAATTCAAATGTCGGAATCACCGCACAAATCAACAACCAGAGTGAACAATTTTCTCCAAATCAAAGCTTTATAAAAAAAAACCAAGGGCAATTAGGAACCAGAATATGAAGATGGAGGAAATCGCCGAAGACGATGGTCGGAAAGCCATTAGCAACAATCTGTTATCCTTTTGCACGGTGTAGACCGAAGGGTCATTAGATGTTCCATTGAACCAGCGATAGGGGAAAAGGCTGAAGACCTATAGGTTTTTTGCCTATATATATATATATATATATATATATATATATATATATATATATATATATATATATATATATATAAAATATGATTTATGATTTTTAAAATTTAAGATATTAAAGATTAGATAAATATATTAAAAGAACAAATTTTATTTACTTTTTTATTTAACATTTGGCATGAAATAATAAATAAGAAATATTTAAATATATTTCAAAGTTTTAAATATATTTCAATATGCTGTTATCAGTATAATATTTTTAATTTTTGTATATTTATTATTTTTCTTATAATATATGATCAAATCAATTATCCTCGAATGACACATTCAAGTTATAAGCAATTCTTTCAAACAATACTTTTATATCATGAATTGTCATTCTAATCCTCATCATAATTAATGATGATGATGATTTTTAGTCTAATTATTTTTTAAAATTTTAGTCTAATTGTTATTCAACACAAAATTGATTATTTTATTCAACTAGTAAATATGCTATTATTATACTTTAAATAAAATTATTTTTGACATATCATAAATAATTTTATAATTATTTAAATAATATTAAATATAATTTTTTTATTAATTTTTTAAAATTTGAATTCGCTTAATTATACTTATTTTTTAATATAATTTTTTGAACATTTTAATTATCTTTATTTTCATGATCACTGCCATTGTGCTCCAATACACCGATACCGAGCATGCCTCACCGAATCGATGATCGATAATGGCGACTCAATCATATCCCCATAAAGCTACGTCTATAGTTTGATAGTGTAGGTAAGAATACCTTGCCTACCCATTGAATATTATGATCACTATTTCCTCATGAGGCTCAGTGCGAAGATCAAAAAACCCATTCGAATCAATGAAGCTACAAGCACAACTTCCAGAGGACACTACCCCCGTATCCGTGTCGAAGTTGATCTGAAGAAACCCCTAATCTCCAAGTTTGAGCTCCGGAGAAAAGTCAGAAGATTAGGAATAAGAGGGATTCATCTTGTCCGTTTCGTGTGAGATGTACGAGCACAGAAAAGATTCTTGCCCGTCGGAGAGAAAAGAACCGACGGCAGGAGCGGAGGAATGTACAGGAGAGAAGGAAAGCGAAACTCCAGCCAGCACCACCGAGAATCAAGCAAACGAAAGAGGTAAGATGATAGATCCACAGGTCTTAGAAAGTTACGGGCCTTGGATGTTGGCCACGAGACATATTCGCAGAAAACTCATGAAAATGGAAGAACTAATTCACTGTATGCCACACAAGGGAAGAATCTTCAGTTTGGAAAGTCCTCAAAATTCACTGCACTAAGCCTGGAGGAGGAAGAAGACCCCATGCCAGATATTGATGAGGTTTTAACCCTTAACAAAACTCATGCAGATTCTAGGGAGAGCATTGAAGAGGTGGACCCACCTAGAAATAGAGGGAAACGGGATAACGTGCAAGTCATGAATGTAACCCATGCAAACGTGGTGCTTGATCAAAACCTTAGCCATGCACGTGAATTTAAAACCAAAGCAACCATGAAAAGTGAGAGAGGCGGACCTAAAAAAAGTTCAGAACTACACTTGAACAGAAGGAACAACCAGATGACAAATCAAGTTGCTGCTGCTACGAAGCATTAGGTAGTATCAGGGTCCTGCAAGACTAGCTAGTATCCAAAAATCTCTTGTTGCACAGGGACCCCAATACCTTCTAAAGCTAGAAAAAAAAAAAAACTTCAAACTAACTTGAATGATACACTCAACCAAGAAGTGCTGAGGGTTCTAGAGGTCTGGGAGAAGGAATGATACACCTGAGACACAAACACAAAGTTTTAAATGCTCCATTATGACAAAAGCATCAGAATACAGTTGAGGCACTCCAAAGTGAAGGAGCCTGGATCACAGACCAAGTTAGACAAGAAAGCATGGTCCACATTACAAACTCGCAAGAAGACAATGGTGATACTACGATCCAGATACCGGACGGCTTCTCCGCAACTCAGAAGAACACTTATCAACTTTCAAACCGTTTTCCAATGAAGAAATCACGAATGCATTATTTGATATGGCACCCTTCAAAGCTCCTGGGGATGACGGGTCCCATACTGGGTTTTTTCAAAACTCTTGGTAAATAGTTGAAGAGTCCCTAATTAGATATGTTCGAGATTTTCTTAACACCAGAAGCCTTCTCGAAAGCTCCAATGACACTCTATTAGCCTCATCCCCAAAGTAAAACATCCTAAGGCCATCCTCCAATTCCGTCCAATTAGCCTCTGTAACGTGGGTTACAAGGTGATCACCATAACCATCACAAATAACCTGGAAAAAAAATAATGCAGGATGTAGTGGCACCTTTCTAGAGCAGCTTTAATTTTGGGTAGGATAGATTACAGAATGTTATCATTCATCAAGAGGTCCTTCATTCCATGAGGGAAAATCAAAACGCAAGTGGAACTATGCTCATTAAAATTGACTTGAGAAAGCTTTCTATGACCGCTTATCCCAAAGCTTCACAAGAGATATTTTTTAGGAAAAGTTGGGCCCCAAACACTTGGATCATGAACATCATGAATTTTGTGGAAACAGCAAGAATGTCAGCCCTTCGGAATGGAAAAAAAAATTGGATTGGTTTAAGCTAACAAGGGGGATCCATCAAGGGGATGCTATATCACCTTACCTCTTTGTCCTCTATATGGAGAGACTATGACAAATTATAAATCAGGCAGTGAATGAGGGCAAGTGGAAACCTATCAAGCTTTCTAAAAAGGGTCCTTCCCTCTCACATTTGTTTTTTTGCAAACAACCTCCTCCTCTTTGCAGAAGCTTCGAAGAATTAAACAGTAAATTCATCATGGAGTGTTTGGATCTTTGTGCATCCCTAGGTAAAAAAATTAGTCTTCAGAAATCAAAAGTCCAGCATATATTTCTCTCAAGGAATAGCAGATATGAGTTAGTGTAGATCTCAGCCTCCGGGCGAATATTCCTTAGAACCAATTAATCTGACAAATACTTTGGTACCTCATCTCTCACGGGTAGAGTCCACTTAGGGCTTTTCCAGCCCCTTTTGGACAGGATTGGAGACAAGTTGGAGGGCTAGAAATCCAAGTACTAATCACTTGAAGGAAGGAACGTCTTGGCTCAGGCAACTCTAACTTCAATCCCCATATATTCCATGCAATCATCCGTCTTACTGATTAACCTTTGTAACAAGATAGATAGATGTTGACCAAATTTTGCATAGACAGGCCGCCAAAGACTAAGTAAAGTCCCTAGCAACAACGTCAAAAATTCGTTGAGATCAAATGATGTATATATGAAAATATGGTCAAGGGAGTGAATGTGGTAAATACTCAAAAACTGATTAAAACAAAAGTAAGTGTACTCAAAAACTGAAATGAAAAGTATTACTCACACTAAACCCTTTTTCGTAAGTGTACGGGTCATACAAGTAATAAAGTGGACTCTAAAAATCCGGATATCATACTCACAAGGATTGGAGGTTCTCTCTAATTGGAATTTGACCACCCCGATTACAAGGGCTTTTCACTGCTTAGGCTACCAACAGGATGTGAATAAAATCAATTTAATTGAAACAAAAACTGATTTAAAACTAATCATAAAATCTACCAAATTAACAACTACTTAATTCTAAAAGGTATGAAGAGAGACACTAGGGATGGGTATTAATATTTCAAACAATTAATTAACGAACAAAGACTAATTATATAAATTCGCTAAACCTACAAAATAATCGAAAAACCGCAACCAATGTTCAACACCAATCCCTACCCCCTAGAGGGTGCTTAATGTTTACATCGGATTCCAATCATCACCACTAAATGTAAAAGTAAGAAAATGAAGAAAGAAATCATGAAAAACAAGGAGTGAGAGAAAATCCATATTTTAGTTTCAATATTTATCCAACAAGAATGAACTGAATCTCTCGCTTATATTTATTATTTTAGAAAACTTTTGTCGCATGCAGTTTTCTCCGCTACGTGAGTTTGTTCGCTGCAACATAAAACTTTGTCGCGACAGAGTTTTCTTTGTCGAGATAGAGTTTTTCAAGGTACGTAACGGTCGCCACATAATTTTCGCTTTATGCGCTTTCTTTGTACAACTTCACGGCACTACAACTTCTTCGCTTTAACTCCTGACGGTGTGTGAGGTGTCTGGAAAGTTTCTTGAATGTAGAATGTAACCATGAGTAGAGTTGAATCGTTTGATGTTCCAGATGATAAAAAAAAATTATCTTCTAAAGTAAGCAATCAGCAGACATCAAAGTTAACTCTCTGTTGGAAACATTTTATATCTTATTACTAAATCACTTGCTTTCCATCAAAAATCCTGAAAAACCAAGTTTAGAGGAAATTTTATGAGTTTTACATGAATATGGATATAAAATGCTTAAAATAGCATGTGAAATGAATTAAAAACATATATTAGTTTTACACTCATCAATAGACGAGTCAGAGATTTTCTATTGGGAAGCTCTAACGACAAAAAAAGGTACACGTAGTTAATTGGGACTTGGTTACTAAGGAAAAAGCCTAGGGAGGTCTTAGGATTAAAAAGACACACAATATGAATATGGCTCTCATGGCCAAACTTGTACGGAGGTCAGAATGGACGGCCAAAGCTTATGGGCTCAAACTATAACCAATAACATGTGAGAGGAGAGCTAAGCATCAAGAAGCTGGGGAAAAAAAAAGGAGTTTCCAATGCTTGGAGGGGCATAACGTCGGTAGTAGATATTCTAAGTAAGGGTATGAAGATGACGACTTATAATGGAAGAGATCCTTTTTTCTAGAGATATTTGGGTAGGTGATACTCAATTGATCAACCTGGCAAGGAAAGAACTCACTTGGGTAGAGTCTTTTAGGAGAGTTTAAGATTACTGGAATCCGGGAACAGGTTGGAAATGGGAGTTACTTGAAGGGATACTCCCTTCCCATATTGAAAACACCCTTTCAACAATATTGCTTAGACATGATGATGAGGCTAGAGATGGAATGTACTGGAACCTAACCTCCGATGGCAACTTCTCAGTGAAATCAGCATATTCACTTTCCTTGCAGAACTCAAACTCCAATAATCAAGGAATTTGGAAAGAAATCTGGAAGATTCAAATCCCGCACAGAATAAAAGCTTTTATATGGCTTAGTCTGCATGGAAAGGTTCTGATGAATGTAGAAAGAACTCGTAGAGAGTTCACAACCGATCCTCATTGCCACCTATGCCCGGGGAACATCGATAATCTTGACCATATACTTCGAACCTACAATAAAGCCAAGACTTTTTGGAGAAAAATGATGACAAAAGATAACTGGAGAAAGATGCAAGTTTAGACCTTTATGGTAAGGCTGAAAGAAAATCTCATTAAGAAGAAGGAGCAATCCTCTAATGGTGTTTGGAAGGAAAAGTTTTCCATTTATTTATGGTGGTTGTGGCGATGGAGGAACGAATCGGTTTTTACCAAAAAAAAATAAACCCCATTGGAGAGGAAAATCCAACTTGTTCATGAATACAAAGGAGTCTTTACAGCCTCACTAATCATTAGTAACTCATAAAGGGAGCAAGAAGGAAGGAAAACAGTTTGGGTAAGGTTGGACACCTCCTCCGTAAGGTTGGTACACCCTCAATATCGATGAATGCTTGCAAGAAAATGAGAACTTAGTTGGAAGTGGAGGTCTTCTAAGGGATCACGAGGGGATTTGGTTGAGAGGATTCCCACAAATTTGGACAATAATACTGTTGAGGAAGCTGAGCTATGGGCGATAATTTACGGCCTAAGGCAAGCTTGGGAAGAGGGAATTCGTTTCCTCATATCAAAAGTTGATTATTTGAATGTCTTCAACTGGATCTCCAAGGAAGGTATGGAAGGGGCAAAATACAAGAGTATGAGATTCAAGAGGCAAAAAGATTTTGATGAAGAAACCCTAGAGTGTAACTCCAACATGTTTACAAGGAAAGCAGCAGAATAGCTGACTTTATGGCAAAGTTATCCTTGAAGCAAGAAAATAGAGATCTTCTTCAGTGGCAAAACCCGTCAGGGGGTACTGGAGAGATCCTAAACCAAGATGAAATTGAAAGAAAATGGCCCAAAAGAGCCGTTTGTAAGACTTAATAGTCTGGGGGTAACCCCCCTCCTCATCCAAAAAACAAATATTTTTTTACTGTTGATATGAATTTAATTAAATAATGATAAGTATAAAAATTATATTGATAAATTATCTTTTTATTTTTAATCATTGATAAATTATCTTATGATCCATTTTATAGATTTGAATATATGTATATTTTGAATATTTTAAAATAAAACATTCAAAATTAAATAAAATTAACATGATAAAAAAAATTATTATATATATAAATTAAATGGAAAGTTATAATATTAATGAAATGAATGATAAATATTTCATGTAAAAAGGAATGCATTATAAATGTCGGTAGGAAGAAACATGGTATGTTGGTCTTCATTGCAATAAGCGTTTTGGTTGTCTGACTTCCAATAGGTACTACACAGTAATATTATGACGTATAAAGCCTCACCGGTTGATGAAGGAAGAAGGGATGACTACTTACAAAATGTATTTTTTCTCATATTCACATATATCTCTTAAAAATGAATTAATCTTACAATAAAATAAGGGCATTTTTTTTATTAAAACAGTCAAATATTAATGAAGGTTCTGATTTCCGAAATTAGATTTTAAAAATGTTTTTTAACCAAATCTTCCTTTGTATCATATTCGAGATTTTCATGTAGTATATTTTAAAGATTAAAAAAGAAAAAAGATGTAAGCATGAATAAATGGGGGTACAAGCCTATACACACCAAACATGAGAACATTGAGAAAAGAAAATACAATGATTTTAATTGGTTGCTATGCAAGTCACAGATTAAAAAATTGAATTTGCTTCCACTGTTTTTGGTATAGTGATGTCCCAAAATAATTAAAATAAAAATTCATATTTCAATATAATGTTAAAATTATCTCTTATTACCATCTCATCAAAATCATAATTTTTTTTTTTTTGATTAATAATCAAGTGTATTAATACCAAAAAAGGACCCCAAGGGGTATACAGGGCGTATACAACGAGGAAAACAAAACCAAACAAAGGAAACAAAGTGTACTTGGCAGCCCACAAGGCCGTCGCTAGGAATTTTGAAAATATCTCTAACAAAATGGTGTTCTACTTCAAACATCAAACTAGCCCAAGAAGAGAAAGAAAATAAAAAGCATGATTTCAATCTGGACTTGGAAAAAGCTTCATCATCAAACACAACCCTATTTCTCTTCCAAATAGCCCAAAAACAAGCAAAGAGGACCGCTCCATAACTTCGCTCCTTTTCCGCATTTCTGGGAGGTGCACCCAACCCCGCAACAAGTCTTTCTTCACCGTAGCACAAACCCACTCCCACCGACAAAGAGAAAATAGCACCACATACTCCACACCTAGGGCAATGGATAAACAGGTGTTCTAAAGATTCTTCATCCTTTCCGCAAAGAGCACACCTGGCCAATGAGAAACCTCTCTTTTTAAGCTGATCCATGGTCAAAATCTTGCCCCACCACACTTCCTACAAAGAATCCCACCTTAGTGGGAACGATAGGATTCC
This sequence comes from Tetrastigma voinierianum, assembly GCA_016808115.1. NCBI lineage: Eukaryota > Viridiplantae > Streptophyta > Magnoliopsida > Vitales > Vitaceae > Tetrastigma > Tetrastigma voinierianum. Next base: position 166,112 of record JAEQBH010004378.1, on the reverse strand, counting down.
ACAGCATCTTTATAGGCACCAACTGTTCACTACCACCCTCTAACAGTTCAAAACATGTTTTAACAGAGAAATTACCATTTTTTTCCTTTTTCCACCAGAATCTATCGGTAAGGTTAGGATTGATACTCTGAGGATTGACCGTGGCAAGGAAGCCTCAGACTTCCTCCACTCCCAATCATGAAAGTGTCTTCCAAACCGAAGGTTCCAACCTTCCCTGACCCCTAAGCCACCCTAACTCCTGGGTCCCAAATTTTTAGGAGTTAGCCAGAGATACAAATGAGGGAAAAGAAGAGCAGCGGAGCTTCACCCACACCACCGGGCCTTTCCTGCATCTTGCTCTTGAAACTATCCCACCTTCACTCTAATGTTGATTTAATGAACAACGCTTTGCAAATTTCTTCCAAAGGCCAACCCTGGCTAAGATCTCAGTGAATCAGAGGAAAATGTACTCATCCTCCAAACCATATTTCAAGATAATGACGCTCCTCCACATGTAGTCATCTCTTCCACGAGAAACTCAACCATTTCCCAAGCAAAGCCCTATTAAAACGGTAAGATTGCGACACCCAAACCACCTTCTTTACTCCGACACTGAGTCCCAATTTATCAAATGGATTTTCCTCTCTCGAAGAGCTCCCTACTCTAAAGGAAGTCACGCTAATTTTCTGGCTTAAACTTAACTTTCTTGGGGATCCCAAGAGGACAATAGTAGGTGGGCATGTTGGAGAGTACACTTCTAATGAGAGTGAGTCTTCCACCCTTAGAAATATATTGTCTTTTCCAAAGAGCTAGCCTATTACGAAACCTTTCTTCCACTCCATCCCACACGCTAGCCTCCTTGTGTTTTGTGCCTAGAGGCAACCCGAGATACTCAGTAGGCAAAGAGCCAATTTTGCACCCTAGCTCGAAAGCACGCCCATCCACATCTTCAACCCTACCCACAGGCAATAAGGAGCTTTTCTCTAGATTGATCTTTAACCCCGAAAGCGCTTCAAACCAAGCTAAAATCCAGCATAAGTGTGTCATCTGATCCTCAGTATCCTTACAGAAGACAAGAGTATCATCCGCAAAGAGCAAATGTGTGATTTGCTTATCAACAGCTCTCCCAAACATATATCAGATAAAGCCTCCTTCACCGCGATCAATCATTACCGAAAGAGCTTCCATGTCCAAACAAAAAAGATATGGGCGATAATGGGTCCCCCCGCCTTTAACCCTCTCGAGCCTCCCAAAAGCCAGCCGGGCTACCATTAAACTGTAACAGAAAGCTGCGCAGGTGCACCACTCTATCCAACTCACCCATTTATCCCCGAAACCCATCTTTTTTAGCAAGCACCTTCAAATGAAGTCCCAAAGGATTCACACAAGCTTACCATCAAGCTTGGCAAAGGATCCCCTCTCTCCTTCCTCTTTCAGATCGAGTCAATAACCTCTACTGCAATGAGGATCTTATCTAGTGATTTGTCTACCCTCCACAAAAAGCATTTTGAGTCTGCTAACCAAACTATCTATAACCTTTTTTCGGTCATAGCAAGGACCTTAGCAATCAATTCTACGCAACAATACCAATCAAGCCGATTGGTCTAAAATCCCAAGTCCTCTCGCCCTTATCTTTGAATCAAGACAAGGAAAGTAGAATTTAAAGCTCTTCCCAAATCTTCCCCTCTCATGAAAATCCTTGAAGAGATCCAAAATGTCCAACTTAACAAAGTCCCAACTAAGCTGCCAAAAAGCCACAGTGAAGCCATCAGGACCCGGGGCTTTGTCCCCATTGAGATTTAACAACGCTGCATGGATTCTGGCTTCCGCAAAGGTTCTGCCAGAGAGGCAAATTAAACCTCTAACCCGGGAAAAATCCGTGCCCTCGTGGCTAGCCTACAACCCTGATCGACAATAAAACTTTGAAAGCATTCACAATGCCTGTTCTAACCTCCCCATCCCCTTCAAGCCATTCCCCACCAATCCAAATCCTTTCGATAGTATTGCTTTTTTTTTGTGGAATCGTCATTCTGCGGAAAACCTGTTCTCGCCCTTTTCACCTATAACTCCCTAGACTTCTTTGCCTCCAAGATGTTTCTCCATTAAAGACCATTTCTCTTGAAATCCTCCACCGTCATTCTCACTCAAGTCTTTCAGAGAAAGGGGTCTTTTCACTTTCTAAATCATCCCAAGCCGCCACAATTGCCAAGGCGTACTCTCATTTTCTTCAACCCTCCCAGCACTTTCGCCCAGATTTTGAGCAAATTTTTTTGCTTTCATCTTTTCCATTAGAACATAACTGCTTGTCCCCCTGAACTCCAACCGCTGCCACCAGACCTTGATCAGATCCTTGAAACCCTCCTCTTTAATCCACATATTCTCGAATCTAAAAGGGGAAGGTCTCTTCGCGTGACTCTACCCCTCGAAAGTAGGATAGAAAATGACGAGGCGTGCCTAGGGAGAAATACTGCCTCGTCCCGCCAAAAAGACCCACTCCTCGAGACAAGAACCCATTCAGCCTAGGCCATCTTACAATTATTCGCACTAATCTCTTCCAAGTATACCGCACCACTCGAATCGAAATCTTCAACTCCGTGTCGCCTATGACCCGGGAAAACGCCTCATTGAACCCGCGTGATTCACCCTTCCTATTCGCTCATTTGGAAATCCAAAGGATGTTGAAGTCCCCGCCAATGCACCACTGGGATCATTCCATAACCCTTGTTAATAGCTCCCCACCGTCCCATGCTGGTTCCCTAGCCCCATAGACAAGTGGGGCCATAAACCCCGTGAACACCCGCACCCATCTTCTGCCAATGAATCCCAACTACAAGACACTATGAATGACCTTCCTCTTAGCTAATAGATTTAACACACGAGAATCCCTGTAAAATAACAATGCCCCCAGGCCCCCGCCTCTTAAAGCCGCCGAATCAAGGAATCTGCCCACCCCCAAACTTCTGATAAGGCCAGTAGACACTTCCTTGAATTTTGTTTCCTGCAGACAAACAACATCCACTCTCTGCATCTTGATAAAGGCCTTAATCACTTTCCTTTTATTCACATCATTCGCCCCCCTTACATTCCAAGATAAAATTCTTATCTTCATCAACGACTATAATAATAAGCCCTGACCTCCTTCCCTAGGCCTCCATTCTTTTTCCTTATCGTGTCCGTCACATTCCAAGCCAATTTTTTCATCTCCCTATCAAACTTTGTGATTCCCCTTTTCCTTTCCCCTTTCCTCACGTTAAACCTCTTCAAAAACTCCAAAATTTCCTCTTCGTGCCCAGAAGTTGAGAAACCCAAAACTTGCAACTGGCCAGTAACTTTCCTCCCACGACCAGATCCTTCCGAGAAGGGAACTCTTCCTCTATTTTCGTCTTTATCCACATCCTCACACCACGAACTTCCCTTTCTTCCACTGGGCCACTCAAATCCCTGTCAGGCCTTGTCGAGCTAGATGGCGGCAAAATCGCCAAGGGTGTTAAAGCAATACCCTGAGACCCCACACAATCTGCCTGTGGAATCTCATCAGGGCCCCCGTAACCAAATGATTCCACCAAATGGGGGGTCCGGTCAAGACAAGGAGAGGAAGAAGAAGAGTACAACTAAGAACAAGACCTTTCTTCATCTGAGGGAAGAGTGATCCTTTGCCCCGTCTCTCAGGTAAAGATAAATCTCGGCCTTGTCTTGAGAGAGTTCCTTGAACCTTGAAGCCGAAAGACAGCCCGGGCCCAACCCATGGCTAAAGAAACCCGTGGGCATGGGTTTTCAAACTTTTAACGGTCTCATCTCAACTTTAGTTGGGCCAGCCTTCAGCCCAAAGCTAAAGGTAACCCAATCGTCTGAAAGTCTCCAGCCCCTCTCGCCCCCGCTCTCCCATCTGCATCAGGCCGTCCTTGGTGAACGAGCCCCACCCGTATCACGAGAAGCAAAAACAGGTCACCAACCTGCTGAACTTCCTATTGACGTCCTTATCCCCATCTTTGCACTGCTGAGCTATCCTTTCTTCCACTGCCACTAAATCCCGGCACAGGGGCCTTGCCAAGGACGGCGAAATTACCGAGGGCGTTAGGGCAGTACCCTGAGATCCCACACTTTCTAACCTTCTCGATGCCTGATATCTCAACAGGCTCCCCCACGACCAAAGTGATTCTAAATGAGAAACCACTCAGCAGAAGAAGAAGAAGAGGATGTAAATCTACCATGTCGGCCTTTCGCTGAAACAGAGCTCATTTACCCTAATCCGCAGTCGCCTTTAGTAAAGAGGGGACCTAGCCTCGTTATGAGTGCGCCTCAGCCTGATGCGGGCGCTGACTCCGCCCCGAGCCCAACCCATTGTTAAAATGAGGGCTCAATCGTCTCGATTTCTCGCTAACTTTTATTCGCTCACCCAACAAAGAATCGCTTAGCCCTTCTGGCCCGGCATTAGAGGGGAGATCCATCTTCGGAGGCTCCTTTTGCACAAAACTGCACCCCATGGCATGGTCGAGGTCGCCCCGGGGAGCGAGCCGCACGAACCGCCGTACGGCCATCACCCGCCCGTCGTCTCACCCTCTAGTCGACCTCAGGTAAGCTCTGACTCGACGACGCGCCCTTCGCCACGCGCCATTTCTCCTCGTCTTCCTCCCTCCGCTTCTGCAACCCTTCGGCAACCTCCATTTTCGATGGATACACCTCTGCAACCCATGGTGGTAACTCCCACCAAATTTGTAACTCGTAACTCCTCGAACCCGCCAGGATATTTACTGTGCTTGGTCTCACCGTCTCCTTTAGCCTAACCAATATTCTTACCCACGAGATTTCAAGAACCCAAATTGCTTCCCTTCTACTGTGAAACCTCCACATCCATCTCCTATCTGCTTCAGCGTCTCTCTGGTCCATAAGTGTAAGGGTAACCCTAACACCCTGATCCATGCTTCCTTCTTCAGGTTCTTGTTTTTCACGCAACCCGATTCCGGCCTCCATCTCTCCAAGTTCAGGACCCCTCCTCTGAAAAAATTACAGCCCCTCTCCATCACATAATTTGACTCTTCCAAAAAATCAAACTCAAACAAAGATCAAACTTTATTTAAAAGCACCAAACACCTCCTTTTAGCTTCCATTAATCGCCCCAGCCCACGATTCCAACTCCCTGGCCGGGGATGAAGTCCTGAGCCTCCGCTCCCAGCCACCAACTAGGTCAAGCCCAACTTTCCCACGATGAACCAGTGGTCAAGCCCCGCGCCCACCCGCATGGTATTCACACGACAACTCCGAACTTGATCAGACAAGAAAAGACTCCTGGTTTTGAATTGCTCACGCTTGAAAGGTTGGTTTTCCTCTTTTTTGTCGCTTAACCCCAATTCATCTAATCTGTAGCCGCTAGGGTTTTCCCCAACCCTTTTTCTTATCCTTGCCTTCCGGGAAGATGAGACTGTGTTTCTTCCCCTCCTCGTCCCTTACTTCGCACAGTAGGAAACACCCAGCCTTGTTTTCTCGACTCTCTAGACTGAAAAGCCTCTTCTCCTCCCGCCACTCTATCCTCCATTTATCCGGGACCTTCTTCCTACAGCATTCATTGACCCCCTTCCACAACGTGCCCAAACTTCCCTCTCCAAACCGGATCCACGATATTCTCCCCTTGCTTTTTTCTATAATAAAAAACTGTTTCCTCCTTCCTACCCCTTCCACCGTAGATCTCAAAGTTTTTTACCTCAATCTGAACCATCTTCTCTCGCTTCCCTCCTCATCCGATTCTGTTTCCGCATCCACCATCATCAATTCTCATTAACACTTCGCTATCATCCATAATCAAATATCGAGCTAAAACCGACATTTGACTAATTAAGTTCTAAATTTGCATAACTGGAATTTTGAAATAAATGAGTTCAAAATCATAATTGATAATTAGGATTTTAAAAAGTTAAAATCATAATTATTAATAATGATTTTATGCTTAAAATTAAAACTAAATTAATAACTATGTTTAAAAAAATTTGAACATCGTAATCATTCATTACGATTTTAACTTTAAAAAAAAAAAAATTAAAATTATCTACTATTTCCATGAAAAGACAACGAGGCAAGCAACAGGGCCACGTGAGTTTGCACACAGCTGGCGGCCGAACACCCATTGTAAACCATTGACTAAAAATCCACGTGGCGGTTATTTTAATATCTGGCTACCTACCCAGGTCAGCATTTGCAGCATTCAATGTATAAAAACCATCCGCTGCTTGCTATTTCCATCCTTTCCTCTTTGCCTTCTTTGTATAATTCTTTTATTTTCTGAGTAGAGACTGAGAGGAAAAAGCTGATGCTACCACTCAAATGGCCTTCTCCTCCATCTCCCTCATCCTCCTCCTTCTGCGTATAGGCTTCTTCACATTCCTTTCGTTTCAGAAATTTGCCGCCCAGAATGCCACTTTACATTCATCTGAAGGGTACTTACCCACATTCTCTCTCTCTCTCTCCTTTTTTCTGTAGATCCAAAAGTAAGTGAAACTGCATGCAAGTGTATGATTTTATGATTATGCAAGCGTTGGCTATCAAACTTTCTGGTTCTGTGCTTTTATCCTTCCTTTTTCTTCTTTAATTTCCACTCAAATTTGTGGTTTTAATGAAATCTAGTTTGAGAAATTCATAGAATATCAATTGAAATTGAAACTGAAGGGTAACAAACTCCATCGTAGAGATGAAGAGCTTTCTTTTTCAATTATGAAATAGGTTTGGGTTTGCTGATCTGAAAAAAAGATGTGAATTGGGAAAGTAAGATTCAGTTAAAAATAATAATAATCATAAGAAAATAAATATCTAAAATTGAGGATATACAATAAAAATAAAAAATTCCGGGTTTGTCGGTGCTAAGGTCATACTCTCGGTTAATAGGGGTGGTGGGCGGGAAGGACACTTAATTCTTAAAATATTATGTACTTTGTTGTAAATGCTTGTTTTGTTTTGTTTTTTTTTTTTTTCGCAAAAGGTGCCAATTATTGCCTTACTAATCGGTTATAAAATTATTGTTTAGCTCCAATACGGCAATTTTTCCATGAGTCCAAATACTAAATGTTAAAAAAGAAGAAGCAGAAATATCGCCTGCAAAATAATTAATTTATTATTAGTATATAATTAAATTAATTTTACGATTACTAATGAATAAAGGGCAAACAATTGTTGGTAAAATATGATTATAACATTATAATAAAACAATTGATCTGTTTTTTTTGGCCAAACAAGAATGATATTATTTTAGTTGATATTAGGGAAAATGGATATTAATCTTTTATTTTAATACACTTTAGTTTTTGGTAAGTGCGTTGAGTATTGTATAACAAATTGTATATCATTGACGGAAGAATATGAACTTTTCACTTATGATCATCACGAATTGAATTATAATTAAATTTCTTTGGATCATTTACTAATGTCAGTAATTGACAATTATACACTTTGAACAATTTTGGATTCACCTCAACAATAAGTGAATGAAACAATTATCAATTATTAAGACTCCCCGCTTTACTCGGACTCGAACCTTGGCCCCTCTCTTTATGTCCTACTTTTCAAGGTTGAATGCTCTAACCAAATGTCTTTAAAATTAATTAAGAAATATATAACTCCCTTTTCTAATATTAATGAGTCCGTTTTTGAATTCCAATTTAAAAGTTGCAATACTTGTTAACAATTTAATGTATTTAGTTTTATTTGATTTAGAATTAGGTACAAAGTTTGAAAAAAAAAAGTGCATTACAAGAAATGTACGGTCATTGTAACCTTGTTTTGGTATGTTATTTATGATATTTACTAGTTTAATTTTTGCTCTAAATTATTTTTGTTGGAAATTATTATATATTCATCGATGAACCCAATAAATTAAGTCTTGTTTAATATAAAATTTATTTTTCTGGGTGAAAATTGATAAAAAAGCGGTTTGTAATTATGAGACAACAAATTCGTTTTAGACTCTATGTTAATTTACGGTATTACTAGGTTGATTTTTAGTTCCAAATTATTTTTTAAAACTTAATACATATTCTAAAAAATTCAATTCATTAACGGTTCACTTGATTTATAGTCAAATTTGTCTAGTGAAAAACAAAATGTGATATATAGTTACGTGAGAAAGAAAAGAAGAATCATTCCTAACCATTTCTCATAAATTTGGTATCTATTGATATGTATTTGAGTTTCAAATTATTTTTGAGAAATTATTAGAATTTGGGAAAATTAGTATTAAAATTCCACACTTTTATGACTTTTGCATTTAAATCTTGAACAAAAAGTTTGATTTTTAAATTTAACAATTTTCATAAAAATTGTTTTTATATCCCAAGACTCGGAATGTCCAACGTAGCACGACGACACGACACCGTTTTGATGCTAGAACTATAATTAAAATGAAAGTTGAGATATAAAAACAAAATTCATGAAATTCAAAAGAAAACTTTTTGTTCAGTATTTAAAATGCAAAAGTCATGAAAGTTGAGGATTTTACTACTAATTTCCCCTTATCATTTTAATGAATCTAGTGCATTAAATTCCTCTTCCTCTTGAATGTCCTTGAGGCCTAGCTCAAGCGGTAAAGGGGGATGGGGAACTGGGAGTGTCCTGCTCAGTCCCTATAAAAACAAAATACTACAAATATCAGAACACAGCTTAATGTATCGTGAAAATTCCTCTTGAATTGAATTTCTTTTCTTAATTATAAAATCCAATAAGAATATAGTGGCGCATATGGAGTCCCTATAACAATATTATTATACTACAAACGTTATAATACAGAATATAAATGTAAAAAACTTCTTGAATTAATTTTATTTTTCTTAATTATAAATCCTAATAAGAATATAGTCGTGGTATAAAGAATAAACCAACAAAGTCATTTAGGTTAACTTTTAGTTTATAAATTTTCTTATTGACTAATTTAGTTCTTAGTTTCACTTTTTTGGAAAATTAATAAATCTTATGCATTAAGTCTTAATTCATTTGCCTACAGAGAAAACTTGGAAGAAATTAGATAAGCAAGTCTAAATCTAAAAATTTATGCAACAGGTGCTGAAGAGAGAATGAAAGAAGAAAAAGGAGAATCACATTCTACTTTTATTTGCCTTTATGCTTTATAGCAAAAACAAAAAAAAAAAACACTTCGTTGAGAGATTTTATGTGCATTCACTATCTCCACACGTCCATTCTATCTACACATCCACCTTAAAATATAAATCTTATTAGGACATCTACCTAATTTATAGTAATATACCTAAATTCTCCTCTTTCTTCATACAAAAATACTATGAATATAAATTATAAAGATATATTTATATATAACTGTCTGAGTGTTCACTAACATCATTCAATAATACAAAATGAGTTATACCAAAATTCTTATTCATATGCCTCAGTATAAAGTTCAATCTCATGAAAAGGAAAAGTCGATTGTAATTTTGTTTCAGTCAAATTAAATTGACTCCATTTCATCCCTATTTGACCGATTTCAAGCTAAAAAGGTTTATTTTTCTTAATTTCTTTTCGTTTCTTATATTAAATTTGTAACATTCTTTATAGAACATTGATAAAATTTGTTTAGGATGATGATGTGATTCCAAGTGCATGCATTACTGACTGTTTGCTGTGGCTGTTGAGACAGTGAAAGCATTGAACTCTATATTTCAAAAATGGGACCTAGAAGCTGTGCCATTGTGGAACATTAGTGGGGAGCCATGTAGCGGATCGGCCATTAATGGAACTGAATTCGAGAGTGAAGCTAATAATCCTGCCATCAAATGTGACTGCAGTTTTGATAGCAACACTACCTGCCACATCAATCAGCTGTATGTGAAAACTTTTCAACTTGAATGTTACTGCTAGCATGCCATAAAATTTGATAACCCAAAACATAAGTATATAGAAACAGTACAAAAATTTAATTATATTAAAATCATTAAAATCAAGTTTAATTGTGTATGTATAATATTTTCAGGAGAGTGCATGCTTTGAACAAAAAGGGGGTAATTCTCGAGGAGTTCAAGGCCTTTACCTATCTCATGGTTTTGTAAGAACTACTCACCATGCTTAGGCTATCAAACTTGATGCGTTAAATTTCTTGTTAATTAGATTTTTAAAACTTTGTGCAGGAAGCTCGATAAGAATTACTTCAAAGGTCCCTTACCTTCATTTATTGGAAATTTATCTCAATTGATTATATTGTAAGTACTCTGACACAGTTATTCCTCATTTGAATCTATATTCTGTAGTGACTCTGAAAAGTCATTAAGAAGTGAAAAGACATTACCCCTTTTGATGAACTAGATTCTTGGAATAGTTCTAAAGAGATGCAAGCTCCATGAGTGCTAATTGATTCCAAAGATCAAACATCGTAGAGTAAACCTCTTAGATTTGCACATCGTTTTGTTGTGTTGCTTAAATATTATACTCCAACTAATATTATTTTGAAAATTTTGATTGTGTGCCCAAATTTTGCAATTAGAATATTTGATTGTCTATTTTCCAAATGTCTAATATGTGAAACCCCGAGAAAATTCCAATTTTCTGGGAAAATGGCAAAATCGTACTCGGTAAAATTAAACTTCTTAGATCTCGGATGACGAAACGGATTTACAAGAATTGTCTCGTGAAATCTAGCTATCACGTCGACTTCGTCAATCTCAACACAACACTCAGACGCTTTTTTAAGGCATCGAAGACAAGTCAGAAACTTAAATCTGAGGTGACAAAAGTCACCTATAACATGTACTCATGTGACACATGTTGCATGAGTAGAGAGATGATGGAAATGGACGGCCGAGATAGTGCCAAATGTCGAAAATCCAAGCTTAGGGACACAAATGACATTTTTGAATTCTTAATGAGATAAAGACAAAATAGCCAACAATGTTGTCTTCTTCATTTAGGAGCCAAAAAGAGATCAAACGTGAAGCAAAGGGAAAGGGGAGATGCAGTAGGTGAGATTTGTGATTTTTAGTGAGAGAGTAAGGGACTTCTCTCTAAGATCCCACACAACCAACGTTTGATTTCTTCGAGCAAGAAGCGAGTCGCTCTACGCCAGGCAACGCGTGACTCCGGGCTTTAAGTGAGTTTCAAAACCCGCAAGGTGCGTTTTATCCTACTTGAAAGCACTTTCATAGTTATTACAATTCATTCGGTTGGCTCGAGGCCTTGAACGGTTATTTGATCCGTTCAAATCTTTCAACCAAGGTGTGGAAGTTTTAGAATTATTTGACAAATTCACCGCCCACCGACTGTTTGGGTTGTTAATGGTATAATTTGTGCTATAAATTGTATTGTAGTGTGTATGAGGCCGGAATGACTATGGAATTCGGGTTCACCAAGTGGAACCGATGTCGATGATCGCGCTGAACAGAATCCAAGGTTTCACTCTTTCACGGAATAGTGTTTTAGAGAAATGTGTATGGAGATGAGTAATTCAAATTGAATTGCTCAGATTTGTTAATTAGGCCTAAGTATGAGCTAATTTTGGTGTAATGGATTGAGAATTCACATAACATGCTTCAGGTGATTTAATTTACGTCCATATATGCATGATGACGGTCACATGTGTTGTATGAAAATGGTTGAAGTGACATAATGCATTCATATGCACCGGGTAACCTAGAGATTAGATGTGTGTGCATGACATGAAAAATTGAAAGAAAACTAATGATGCTTTTTTCAACCTAATCCTGGCCGAGCGATAAGTGGTCGGGTCGACCCGATTGCCGGAGGGCCGGGATGCGTGCTTTTGATCTTTTCGCTGAAGTATGACCGCCGCACACCGATCTCAGAAACCTTGGTCGTAGCACTCCTCCGCAAAACAAGGAAGGAAGGGATCTACAGGGCTTCGCCTGTCGCCTCCGATGCCTAAGTCGCTTTCTTCTGGCGGGAAAGGAGAGACCGCTAGACTCGCTAGTATTGGCGTATGTTTTTGTGTACCTTTCAATCGATGTAGTGACTTGTATTTATAGATGTTCTCAATTGATGGTAATTAGGATTCATTCCCATCATGAGATATTTCTTTATCAGAATCGTATTTGATTTGCATGTGATATAGAAAGATATTTATTCTGGGATACTCTTCCTTATCGGGGATCCGATTTGATGCTGATCTAATATTGTCTTTCTTTCCTTATTGGTGATATTTGGCTGGACTTGCGGAATAATATATTATTAGGAACTATTCTATTTTCTGCACTGCGGAGACTTCATAAGTGGCCTGGGGCCAAGCTGATTGACCTCTCCGGCCGCCCTAAAAGGCTAGAATGCCGCGCAAAAGTGCCCGAATGCCTCATCGGGCAAACCTCCTCGATTCAAACCAGGCCTTCGTAAGCCGCTCTTCTCGGGTCGGCGCGGGCTTGGCGAGCCTTATTTTTCAAACCCTATCACGCTTCACCCCTCAGGTAATGGTGTGTACGTGGGCAAGGGTCGTAACGCCAGACGGTGTAATTTCCACGTGTCGCCGTGTGGTCGATTAGTTAGGCTTGGTCGCCATTTGTCTTGTGATAATGATGACTCTTCTGGCTGCACTATTTTTCCATTCCTTTCAGCTTCTTTTGTTTCTTTTTGCGACATCCTCTGCCTTTGTGTGCCATTGTTCTGGACCTTTTATTTGCCTTTTAGCGAGTTCGCATTTCCTTCTCTTAGTCTTCCGTCAGAGCCTTTGTGCGTAGCCTTATTTGCTGTCTTTCCCCGGTCCACGCGTCTGGTTTCTTTGATTTTCTGGCCATAAGACGAGCTGTTTCTGGGTCGGGTCGAATTTTGCTTTCATTATCCACTCCCATCATGGGTCCCGGTCATTCTTCTCTTCACGTGATCGATGGTGACTTTCCGTTATTGATGTCTCTAGACGAATCGGTGGTGTCTCCACCCGCTTGGGTCGTTGTTCGAGGTGCTCCCGAGCCTCCTTCCCTCGACAAGGGCAAGGGGAAAGTGAACCTCGATTAGATACCCCGGGGGTCAATATCTCGAGACGGCTGCTCAAGATGCTTTAACCCGTGGGACCAGCGGTCGGTCCTTCATAGCCATCTTCGCCAGACGCATCGCCTCCCTTCGGCTGCTCGTGTGGTCCCCCGACGCTTTGACCTCTATGTGGTCTCTCGTGCTCAGATGGTGTGTTTCTTCTCGAAGTGGCCTTCGATAACGGCCCGCCTCCGCACCCCTTCATAGCGGGCTTTGCAAAGATTTCAATGTGTCCCGCCTTCGTCATGCCCAGCGGTCATTTCTGTTAGCTCGCTAGTTTTCTTTTAGGGACAAGGGACTCCAGGTCCCCAAAGATAGCCCCGTTTCTTCACCTTTAGCCCGAAGGAGACATCCGAGAGCTTTCTTTATTTTTCTAGGCATTCCGGTGCTCCTCTGGTGATCTCCGATCTTCCCTCCTCCCACAGGCTGTGGAAGGGACGCTATTTTTCGCCGCGGCCATAATCGGGAGTATGACCCCTCTCGACAAGGATGACAATTCCTCATGCTCCGTGGCTTGGACTACTCCCGGTGAATCTTCTCAAGATGTTTATTATGTTTTTGGTCAGTAACTAGTAGTTTGTTTATCACATTCCCGACTCAAGATTGTCTACATGCTTTTCAGGTCGTCATTGATCCGCTTGTCAAGACAACGTCGTAGCTACCATGCTGGTCGAGGTCCTCCTCGGTCCTTATGCCGAACTCCGACCAAGCCGACGTTCCTGTCCTTCGAGTCTCGAGGTCCACTGCTCGCGCCTGAGATCTTCACCCATTCTACTATGAAAGCCCCTCAGTCTCTCCGCCGCTAAACCCACTAAGGGGGAACCGGCTGCCTGGGCTTGGAGATGGTGTTCCCTGAAGCCCCGGAGCAGGAAGCGAAAAATCTCGGACTCGGTTGAGAAAGACCGGGCCGGCTTTGGTTAAAGTCTCAAAGTCGGGGGCATCTTCATCCTCTCCGTCCACTCGCGTTCGTAAACCTGAGCTGAGCAGCTGCCCCCGTTCGTAATTCCTATGGGCTTTGAGTTCGCATTCCATTCCTCGGGTTTGCCGCAGGTGGAAGGTCCTCTAAAGGGCCGTTGAGCAACCATCGATGGTCGCCTCATCACCGTCTGGAACCCGTTTAAAGAAGGTTAGATCGCCTTCAAAGGGTGGAAAGGCGAGGCGAACAGAAGCCTAACTACAACCGGTGGTGACGAGACTCTTTACTTCACAACGCCGAACTCAGAACAGAGCGGCTTTCTCATCCACTCTCAAGGACTCGACCTTAAGAAGTTTGGCCAAGGCCGCCTGCTGACGCAGGCTCTGGCCCTTTCTCTTCAGGGGGTCGCCTCCGTAAGTTTCCGCACCTTGTCATATTTGATTCCATTTTAGTCATCTCGATCCCAGATCATGCCGATCTGGCGCCGGGTGCGGTGGCTACCATTCGCTGGCTCCGCCGTGAAGGCTAAACTAAACGCGGACCACAGCCGCCGCCTGAGCATATAAGGCGAGGGGGTGGCTTCCTCTCATCCGAAATCGCCGAGCCGCGAGGCCTAGTGCAACGCATGACCGAGGGAAGGAAGCTTAAATCCGATTTGAAACATACACGCTACCGCGCTCTGCCAGGGCAGGAAGACGGTGGGTCTAACACTGAGATGCTTGAAGGGCGAGCTTCAGAGGCCCGGATGACTTTAAGGGTTGTTCAAAACGACTTGACTGAGGCGAGACAGATCGCAGCTTACATTCTAAGATAACCCTTCTCGTGATGGTTAGGATGAGCTTCTAACATCCCGAGGCGAGTCAAGGAGTCTCGAAGAACTGCGCCGATCAAAGATGATTCAGATAAGACAACGCTGGGTTGAAGAGGCCTGTCGCGAGGCTAACGAGGCAATCAACTCAGTGGGACGCCTGACTGAGGAGTGCCGCGGGCTGCGTGGGGATCTTCATCAGCAAATTACTTTGGTGGCTCAGCGGGACGAAGTTATTGGAAGACTGAGGGCCGAGGCGTCTAATCAATGGATCTCTGGGTGGCTTGCCTTTCAAAAGAAGGCTGTCAATGCCTATCCCGGCCAGGATTTCAACATCGACCTCCCCAGCGACGAGGAGGAGGAAGGGTCCTTCTCTGCTGATTATCTTGGAGAACCTGCACCCACGAGGTCCACTCTTCACCGTCTCGCTCTCCTTCTTTTTCCTCGACATCTCCCGTGGCTCGCTTCGCCCGCCCGACGCCGACTTTTACACTTTTCTCTCTTTTTTTGTCAGTTTAGACCCAAGACATATGTGTGTAACCTTTCCTTCAATGAACATTCATTATTTCATCTTACTTCTTTCGCCTCCGTTAGTTTCTTCGCGCCATTCTCGCTTGATTTGACTTTACTCATTCGCATGGTCCGATTGCTACCCGAGTCAGGATGTTGAGCTCCTTAAATTGGTCCATTGAGGCTCCTGGGCTTTCAAGCCTTATGGGTTGAATAGCCTCGAGCCGAATCAACTTTAGGCCGCATGACCCGTGTCGGTACGGGATGAACTCGCTGCCGAGCCGCCGGGCCTGGCTTACCAGTCGCTGAGCCGACCGACCTCGCTGCATGGCCTCGTACGTGGATGAACTCAAAGTGAGCTACCGGGCCCGGCTTACCGAGTTGTCTCGAGCTGAACCGCTCCCTTAGGCTGCCCGCCTCAGGCGTAATGGTCGAAGCCGCCAACGCAGAGCCATTGGGCTCGGCTGTGATGACTTGCTTGAGTCGGAACCGACTTCAGCCGCTGCGGCTCGCGGGCCGGCGGACGACCGCCAAAGTGGTTATCGTCTGCTTACCGAGTTGTCCGAAATAATCGTGGAGGGGCTCGTTTATGCGAGTCAGCGTGGCGCTCGCCCATGTGAACCGCTGGGGAGGAGCTCGCTTCATGTGAATTGGCTGAAGAGCTTGCTTCATGTGGGAACTCGCCAACGGAACCGGGCGCAGCTCGCCTATGTGAATTGTCGGGGCAGAGCTCGCCTATGTGAACTCAACGCGGAATCGCCGGCCTGGGCGCCGGGCGGGCGGCGGCGTAGCCTGCTGGCCGACTCCTCGTGAAGCGTGACTGCGGCAAAGTAGATGAACTCGCCAAAGTGAGTCATTGGCTCGCGCCGGCGGGCCAGTGGCGATGTAGCCTCGAGCGTTCGACTTCCTAGCGTGATTCGCGGTGCAGTAGACGAACTTCGTCAAAGTGAGCCGCCGAGTCGCCGGGCCGGTGCGGCGATAAATTTCGAGCCGACTGACTCGTAACGTGACTCGCCCGTAGACAACTCGCCGAGTGAGCCGGGCTTCGCGCCGCGGGTCGGTGCGGCGACGTAGCCCGAGCTGATCCGACCGTAGCTGAATCGCCCGCAGGAATAACTTCGCCGTGAGTGGCGCCGTCGCTCGGCCAGGGCCGAGCGGCGATAGCTCGAAATGTTCGACTCGTAGCGTGACTGTGCGCAGTAGACGAACTCGCCGGGAGGATCGGCTCGGGCGCCGTGGCCGAAAGTGGCGACAGCCGAGCTGATCCGACTCCTCACGCACGCTGACCGCGCAGTGCACGAACCACAGCGAAGCCAGCCGGGCTCCAGCGCCGGGCCGCTCGACTTCGATTTTCTGAAAGGTGCGTAGCGCCTTTAATAATGGATTTATGGAGAATTTGGAACGCCAAGGCCAATTCAAGCGGCTTTCTTATAAATGGGCGTTTCATTGCTGTGGAGTTTATACTTCTCAAGATCTCCGCTCTTCCGGCAGCGTAACTCCGAAACTGAAACAGATGAAGCGCCAAGTCCGGCCGCCTGGCCGGGATCCTCCCAAGATTCCCTGCCCGCCCGCTAGACTTCCGGCTTCGTGGAGTTGTGTTTTTCCCTAGTCTCCCTTTATGGGAGCTTCGCGTTATTCCCGCCCGTGCTGTGGAATGCCCAGAGTGCTGCATTTTCTTTAAGGTCATTTTCTCCATTTTCTCGTTCTTCTTCTTTTCCTTTTTCCTTTCTCCTTCCTCCTTCTTTTTTCATCTTTTCTTCCACATCTCATTCTCCTTTTTGTTTCTTCTTCATAAACTCCTTCCATCCTTTTTTTTTCTTCTTCTCCCCTCTTCTTCACACATCCGCTTTCTCCTCTTTCGCACAAACTCTTTCCATCCCTTTCTTCTTCTCCTCTTTTCCACCTTTCTGGCCTTTTTATTTCCATCTCATTTTCTTTTCCTCTTTTCTTCCCGAAGTTTTTTTTTTTCGAGGAACTGCCAGATCGAGTGCTTCCAAGATGTAATCGATGACACCACTGATTGTAACTGAATGTAATCTGATTGGAATAAAGGGAGATTTTTCCTTTTATGTCTATGAGTTTTCTCATTTTATTGCATGTAGTTTTTCTGAGCATTATATGTTTGAGTTGTTTGCGCACGCCTTAATAAAATGACCAAGAACGCTTGAATCATTAATTGAAAATTGATAACTTCCATTTAAGATTACAAACCAGTCTACTGATAAAAACGCTTAAGGTGTTCCGCCTGTGCATGTCAGAAATTCTTCCTCCGTTTGGAGCTCAGAATTGCCCGGTCCGACTGAGATATGATGTGGGCCTTCCCAAATAAACTCACTTCCCATGTGGCCGAATCTTCCTTGTCGGGCAATAACTTTAAGACCGTATCAACTCAGATGTAGTTCCGGGTTTGACTTTTTGGTTGTAGTACCGCCATCTTCCTTTGGTAGTCTTCTGCGACACTTAGTACTTGTTTCGCGTTGGGCCTAAGAGATCCAAATTTAGACTGAGAGCTTCAATATTGTGTCTAATCGCTGCCAACCCGATCCTCGGGACTTTAATCCGATCTCGACGTGGCTACGCGTCGAAGGCTAGGGCGAATGGGGTTTCTCGGGTTGCTGACTTTTGTGTCGTCCTGTAGGCCCATAGCACTTCGAGGAGGTATTCTACCCACTTTCCTTTAAGATCTTCCAACTTGGTCTTTAATGCGCCTTAAGGGTTCTCACATGGTGACTTTTACTGCCCATTAGATTGCACATACGTGACGAAGAATAATTTTAATTTTCGAGTCAAAGACAGAATTTAAATTAAGGTCATTAAATTGCTTTCCATTGCTCGACACTGTGGCTCTGGGATACCGAACCCGCATATGATGCCTCGCCATACAAAATTGCAGATTCTCGTTTCTGATTGTAGCCAAAGGCTCGGGCCCGCCATTTGGTGAAGTAATCTACCATGACGATGATGAACTTACAACAACCTTCCTAAGGGGTGAGGTCCCAGACAAGACCTGACGGTTAAAGGGCCAGTCTAGGATTGATGTCAAGGGTCCCATGGAGCTGACATTCTCGTGCTCGTAAATCTTCGCATTTTTTGACTAGGTCGGTTGCGCTTTGAGTATTTGTAGGCCGCAGTATCCTTGTCTCAAGACCTTTCTTGTCGGCTGCCGAGCTCCGATGGCGATTTCCTCGTGATATACCATGTACCTCCCCAAGACGTATGCCCGATGTTTTTCCCCGCGATGCATTTAAGGATAGGAGCGGCAACTGGCCAGCAGCTCTTATGATTAGTGAACCCGCGCACTGGCCCTTATTTTAGCCGCCGTCGCCAGTGTATGTCCGTCTATTATATAATCCCGCATGTGGGGTCCATCCAACTCAGCCGATTCACCTCAAAGCGACCCCACGTCGCAAAGATCAATGCAGGCTCGCTGGAAAAGTATTCACGGTACACCACCAGGTCTTCCCGTGAGGTCGTTGCTAACTTTGCCAAGGGGCTCATTATTTTCTCGTCGTGGACATGTCCGACTAACCGACACGACTTTAATAAATCTCAGATCTTGGAGATGCGATCATCCTCCCGCTTGGCCAGAGGTATCTTTCTATCTGCCTTACTACTACCGAGTCACCGCGTACTTCTAGTTGGCTCAACTTCCAGTGAATGGGCGAGGGCTGAGGCTCGCTGACGGTCTCATACTCTCACTCGTTGTCGAGGCTTGAACCAATCCGAGTGCGCATCAACATCTATTCCTTTCAGAGGTCGGATCAGACCTGCTTGCTCCACTCCCTTGTGGATTTGAGGCTCCATCTACAGAGCTTCTAGATGGGAGGTTCACATTTGAGCGTTTCCTTGTAAGCCACGTAGTGAATTCCATGACGGCTTCACAAGACCTGCCCTTTTATTGCGCTTTCTATTGTATCTTATGTCGAATGCCCTTTTATTGCAGTTTTCGGCTTGTATCTTATGTCGAACTCGCTTAGCTCTATGGCCCATTTCATCAGCCTTCCGGAGGTTTCTGGCTTGTGTAACACTTGCTTCATCGGGTACTCTGTTGGAACCTCCACGGTATGAGCCTGGAAGTAAGGCGGAGTTCGGCTGCGGTTGCAAGGCGAAATTGGATTTCTCCATCATGGATACCTCTCTCCGCTCCTCTCAAAGCCGAAATTTGCGGTAGTAAGTTAGGTCTTGCACTCGTTCTTTATCTCGACGGGGCAGTCTTTGGTTGAGAAAGTCGATACGGCTAAGTATAGAGTAAAGGCTCTCCTTGATAGGACTTACTAGGATGGGAGGAGAGCTCGGATATGCTCAAAATTTGAAAATGCTTCCTCGCACTTGCATCCCATTGAAATGCCTTCTTCGAGGACTTGGAAGAAAGGTGGCATTTGTCGCTTATACAGGTCTGAATCGGCAAGGCGACAATCCTTCCGTCGGTATTTGAACTTCCTTTATACTTGATGGCGAAGGCATGTCGAGTACGACCTTTATCTTGTAAGTTTGCTTGATTCCTCGGTGGTTGACTATGAAACCCGGGAACTTCCACATTGATACTCCGAGGCGCGCCCGTTTGGATTCGGTATCATGTTGTAGTTTCTCAAGATGCGAGCAACGGATAGATGGTAGCATGTGGGCTCGGTGTGGTGGATTTACTGACATATCATGCATATATATACTTCCATAGTTGTGCTATCACATACGGAACATCGATTCATAACCTTTGATCGTGGCTCCTGCGTTCTTGGGCGGACTGACATTACCACGATAACAATGGGTTCCACTGTGTGACCAGGCGAGGTCTTTTCTTAGTCGCTGGGTGCATCTTGATCTGATTGTAGCCCGGAGAAGGCATCCATAAATTTGAGAAGTTCATGTCAATGATGGCATCTACGATGGGGTCGATTCGTGGTAGAGGCTTGTCTTTTGGCGTGCTTTATTGATGTTAGTGAAGTCGATCTTAGTGTGCTAGTTGGCTTTTTTGACGAGTACTACATTGGCTAACCACTTAGGATATTCGACCTCCCTGATCGCTCACACTGGAGTTTGTTGACTTCTCGTTGATAGCTTTTTTGTGCCGATTAAAGCTCCTCCTCTTTTGTTTGATTGGCTTGAAGGATGAGGTGGCGTTGGTTGTAGTGATTCTGCGGATCGATTCCTCCCATATCTACACCTTCCATGCGAGCGTCTTTGTTTGTTTTAAAAATGGATAAGGGTTTTGAGGTCTTTCGATGCTTGGATCCAGATATAGGCGAGATGCTGCAGGTCGTCGTCAATAATGGGGTTCAGTTCTTGATGGCTGGTCGGGTGATCACCTGTCACGCATGTCGAGCTCATCCGGGTATATGTTGTGGCCGTTTTTTGTTTCATGGGCTGAGTAGCATTCCACTGGCGCGTTGGTCTCCGCCAGACATTCGCTCTGTTCTGATGGGAACTTGATGTAAGTGGAATGCGGAGGGATGGCTTTATTGCATTGAGGAGGTGCGCGGCAGCGTATTATGCGAAGGCGTCTGACGAGGAATCTTCTTTATTAATTCGTCGCGACATGGAAGGAATCCCAAGGTGAGTACGGTTGTAGTATTGAGCTGAGAGTAGCTACCTTTTCCCAGAGAATCCGCGAGATGGCGTTGGCGGGCTCCAGTCTCTCCCTTAGATGCCCCATTTATCGAAGAGTGTAGCGAAGATGATGTCTGCCCCGAACTCCGTTGTCGAACTAGGACGCAGATGAGCGGTTTATTTGGCCACCCGCTGCGCGAACGCTACCGGTGGATCGTCATGAGGGTGTTGGCACCTCGGATACGAGTCGGAGAATGTGATTGGCGTGTCGGTCGTGGTAGTTTAGACCTTTGCTTGTATTTCAGTTACCTCGTGCCACGATCTTTGCGTGGGTGGAGCCGCCGTCTTTGAGCTAGATTCCCCTCCTCATGCAAATCCTCCTGAGATGGCACGGATTTCACGAGGGTTGTTGGTGAAGTCGTCATCTGGCAGGAATTGGTGGTTCTTTGAGGCGGCTGATTCCCGAGCTTGATTCACGGGCTGATTTCGAGTGGATAATGGAAGCTGGCCGGTATCGCGTCGTGTAAATTATCTGTATTTCTCTCTTGAGGTTGTATGCAGGTTGTCGGAGTCGCGGTGTCGTGATCCTAATGGAACACTTCATGATATTTGGAGTTCATCTCTTGATGCGAGGTCGACTTCATTTGGAGTTGGCCATCTCGGGGAACCGTTCGTTCAGTGCCGCGCGGGACACAGCGATCACGGGGGTTTGTCGGGGTGAAGCGTTGGGGCGAAACCTCGCGTCGTCGTCTCGGATTCACGGTGGTTCAGAGCGATCCTACGAAATTTTACCACGCCTTTTGGGGACAGTTCTCCATTCTTCTTTGGAGGCGTTTCACGGTCATGCTTCTTGGGGCTTCGTCCTCTTCGTTTGTCCGTCAGCTTTTTCTTTATGGGTGGAGGGAGCTCTCTTTTTGGATCTGGGGCTTCTTCACGGATTAATATCTTATGCGCACTGCGACACCCTCGAGGCATTGCTTTGCTTGGGGATTCTTGGAGATGGAAAACATCAGGATCTTTATTTGCACACCTAAGCCGGCCAATGGACTTAGTGATCCTTGAACTTTTCATCGGGTATGTCTGCCTTTAGGGACTCGGCATTGAATCATTTGGACATAAGACCTGGGGCTTTCTTGGCCACAGCGATAGTCGACAAATGATAAGCTGGAAAACTACGGCGTCTTGGCCGATGAGTGAGGCGGAATGCAATGGATAACTCCACTGAATGAGGAGATTGTGACGGTTAGTCTATTGAACCATGCCAAAAATTTGGGCTCGGGGTGATATAATACACATCATGCCGGGATCTTGATACCGTACGAGTTCCATTTGGTTTTGTAAAGTGTTGAGATGATCGCCAGGGTCCACAGTGTAAGTCGACGCTTCCACATTGGCATTAGACAGGTGGAAGAGTGGGTACCTTGTTTGTCAGGCGCGACTCAGGTTCTTTGTGCAAAGTATCCATAGTGTCAGGAGCGCGTCCTCTTACTACCTCCCTCACACGGTTGAGCTCTTGTTGGAGGCTCTTGAACCTCTGTTCCCATGATTGTTCTCTGGCTGAGGGTGGCGTAGTTCTTCGCTCCCGACGTGCTCTCAGAAGTGTTGCTTAGTTCTTCCCCTCGGGGGGCTAGGTGTGTCCGTGCCCCCGGGCTGGGTGGATGCCGAGTTTCAGCCCTTTGGGGAACACTTAGATATTGTGCACATTCTTCATGGGGGAATGTCATGATCTTTAATTTGTTGCGCCTCAGGGTCGTCGATGCATGCGGTGAGTTGTTCCTAATATACGTCGGGCGTTGATTGGTGAGGCTTAGTGCTTCCACCTCATCCGCGTTAGCCTGCATTGTTTCTAACACTGGCAAGGGAGGTCGGATATCTGCGTTGCCCAGGTGGATCTTCGTCCTTGGAAGTTAGTGTTCTTTCTTGCTTGTGTTCCTTGATACCGCCGATCAGCGAGAAATCGAGTTATATTTATAAAGGAAGCTGTGCGTTCCCACGAGACGGATCAAGCGATGATGCTTTTCAGCCGGGCCCCGGGTTGGAGCGTGTAAGAATCGTGGCCCGGACGGTCTTGGAGGCTGGGATGCGAGCCACTGGATGGGTGGCTGAAGTATGACGCTCTGATACCGATCTACCAAACCTTGATTCGTGCCTCCTCTGCCAACAGGAAGAAGGGGGAATCGGCGAGGCCGTAGCCCATGGCGCTCGTCCTCAGTCGAGTTTCTTTCGAGGGGGAAAGGAGAGCTGTAGGCGCAGTATTGGTATGTTTTTTGTGTACCTTTCACCAATGGGGTGACCTTGTATTTATAGTAGATGTTCTCCTAATTGGATGGTAATTAGGATTCATTCCCATTGGATAGGATATTTCTTATTATAATTAATTATCAGTTTGGTATAGGATATAGAGTAGTTTATTTGGGTCAATCTTCAGCCTTCCTTATTGGGGGATCGGGTTGAATCTTGATCTAATATTGTCTTTCTTTGTATTGAGTGAGATTTGGCTGGACTTGCGGAATAATATATTATTAGGGACTATTCTATTTTCTGTACCTGTGGGAGACTTCCCATAGAAGTGGCCTTTGGGCGGATGTAGTTTCTCTTACAGGCTGGCCTAAAAAGTGGAATGCGGCGTAAAAGGCTGAATCTGCCTCGTTGGCCAAACCTCTCCCTTGGGATTCAACTAGTGGGCCTTAGGTGCCGGCTGGGCTCTTTCTTGGGTCGCGTGTGGGCTTCTGAGGCCTTATTTTCAAACCACATAAAAAATGAACATGATTTGGAAAGGAATTCACGGGATGATATTAGGATGGGGTGGAGATGGTCAACCAGATCATTCGGATGAGGACCATGGCCCATTTCGGGATGTTCTCGACACATTAGCGCCTGGAGGGTAGTCCATCTTTTCTTAGGATTCGGTAGTGTATTTTCAAGAACAACAAGTTTTGTTTGAAAATGGTGTTTTCTCATACATAGAGCACAGGCAAGTGTGAAGTCGGTGGGACCGAGCCATGGGATCGGGCATGTAGACATTCAAGTAGGATCACAATTTGCTTGAATGTGTGTTTACATAGGATCATTGCATATACACTTGGGTGGGGAGTAACCCATTTAGGGTGATTCCACTACTGGGCATTAGCTACGCCTGTCGGGGAATATATTGGCCCGGAATTACGGGGGCGTTCGACGATGGCTCATCTTAAGTCGATTGAGAAGAAAGCGGGTTTATAGCTTGATGATGTTTAGTTGGATACATGTATTAGAATGTTTTTCATTTAATATATGTTGTATAAAATAATTTATTAACTCTTGAAGGCATAGTATATAGTTGATGTATATTGATGAGTATTGTTGTATGGGCCCAAGTGGCCGTTTTTACTCATGTATATGTCTTATGATGTTGCTTGGGACAGGTTAGGTACCGTGGGTAGAGCTCCCTGTACAAAGGAGACTCTAGCCGATTTTCATGAGTGGTGTCGAGTAACTCGACATTCACTACTTTTCCTCAGGTTGACGGGTAGTCAACGGACCCCCGGGTTTTGGGACGTCACATAACATATCCATATATTTTTTAACCCCAGTAATTTATAGCTTTAGTCAAGACACCATAAACATAAACCTATGTTCGCTTCCTTTTCAAATATTTATCATCACATAAATCTAATACAAGTAACTATTTTCATTTAATCTAACACTAATGTGTTGAAGAGGGTAATCTCTTTCGCTAATAATTATCAATGACCAATGTATAATCCTAACAAAACAAATCAACCAGAAATAGAAAATAATTGAACTTTCAATATGGCTAGAAAAAAAAAAGTCTTCAAATATGCTTGTGAAACCTAAAAAATTACCTACTTCAAAAGTAGTTTCAAAAACATTTTCATGGAAGTAATATCAGATTCTCCATATTGATTATTTCTCTAGTACTATGTTCCAGTGATTATAAAGTTTTAAGTTTCTAAGTTTGAATTCAATATGCATATCATGCTCCCTTAACAACACCACGTGTGACCCATCCATACTTGAAGAGATAAATGAGCAAATGCAAATAGCTTTCTAGACTCAGGACATGCAATGGAAAACAAACGCATACATATTGAAAGATGGCTCAAACCGATAACCTTATGTTAAACCAAGCTTTGTACCTTGTGTAAAATTCTAAAAAAAAAAAAGATAGAAATTAAAGTTAGGGTTTCATTAGTCAAATGTGGGAATGATTACTAAAAGTTTTATATAGACTATTAAGAAAAGCTAAAAGATTATTCTGTCTCTTTTGGGAATATAAAATAACTAAACTAAAATATTATCTTACACATGGAAGGTTTGGAGGAAAACAAATTGATTGGAAAACTAGGAGCAAACAAAAGTGAAATATAATAAATAATAAATAAATTTGGAAGTTAGTAGATTTCTCCCATAATTATGGTCTGTATTTTAGGACGTTAATTTAGAATTTTGGTTGATTTTCTAGGAATAATATTATTATTTATATTCAGTTATGATTTTGTACCATAAAAGGTAGAGTATTTCCTATTTTCTAGGAGTTGATTGAGGATCACCGTATATATGTACTCATTTTGTGGCTAACCTAACACACCAAAATTTTTCCAAATATCATTCTTCTTCATGGTATGAGAGCAGAGGCTCTGAAACCCCAGTTTCTCTTCAGTCAGACGCCAGTCCTAGTCCATTTCTTACCTTACTGCTCTTCATCCTTGACTCTTGTCTCATCTCTTCTGTTTTTTCCCTTTTCTTGGGTTAGAAAGTAAAGAATCAAAACTAATTCTCAACCTTTCAGCCGCCATCTCTAATCTGGCCTCATCTTTCTCAAAAATATAATTCCAATGGCCGAATCCGGGAGAACATCTAGGGACTCATCAACATCAAATCCCTCTCCTAATATTCCTATCACTTCTTAGTTAACCTAAGCCACAACTAAAAACAGCCTCATACCCATAACCTTTCATACTCAATGGCTATAACTATCTCCAGTGGTCCTAGTCAATGATGATGTTTATAAGTGGACGAGGCAGAGATGATTGTTGGATACGATTTAAACAACCTAGATCACCATGTTAAAACACAAAGCATAATTTTAATGGAGAAAAACTGTAAATTACATACCTGATTTGGAATCCATGAATGTCTTGATGCGGAATTGATGGGAGCACGCAAAGCTTGACCTGAGATCTTCTCGAATGACCCTTTGGTGACAGCGAATGAGAATCACATATCAGTGATACCGAAAAATATTTTCTCAGAAACTGTATGTGAGAATTGTACGTATCCTTAGGGTTTGGGAGGGACTTGAGCTTTTTATTTATAGAGTTCTGACCACGGGCCCTCATTCTTGGTAAGACATACCATTATTGCACCAACCCATAAGTTTATTAAGAAGCGTATAATCTCCCTTAATTAGACCAAACTTATCGATTAGTTTCAGTGTGAAGCCCACTTAATAAAAATTTTACATTCTCCCACTTGGGCGATATTAGTGAAACAAAGCTATGTGCGCACCTTTATATTAGTACAGAGATTATTCTTAATAGTGATCAGATCCCGCAAAGTCTCGAACAACTTTGAATCGTAAAGACTAATTGTGCCTCACGCAAGCCCTTCCATAGTCCACGAGTGCTTTCAACTTCTTGATATGGATTCAATATGGTGTGTGTTTAAATGGGCTGATACCTCGTAATGAGTGATACTTCATGTGTGTCATTTTGTTAGTCAATTCTCTCTCCTTAAGTGTCACAAAACCTAGTGTGTCACCGAGTGAATATCAAAATGCGTGGTTCAGCGAACTTTGTATATATGTTATGATAGGTAACTTTACTTTATGTGTAACAAAACATCTTTGTTAAAGGCGATGCGAATGCTTATAGCACAATATTGAGAGTTTACCTGATACCTTAGAGATTTTCAACAATTATATGTCTTCATTTCGATAAACCTACATTACTTGAAATCTGCCTTATTGGATGTAAAGAGTTCAAATCTGAAGTCAGTATTACAAAATGTAATGAAATTGGATTCATCCTTCATAAGAGCAACATAAAACTTAATAGCTCCTTGAAATTCCGCACGGTATCATGATACTCTGGCCCGTATTAATGACATGATTCAAAATACACAAGAATTTGAAGGCCTTTAGTTAAGGATCTGCAATCATATCATCATTGATATGTATAAAAACTAAGCGTCAGTTTAGACTTTTTTCCTTTATGGTCGAATTATTTGACCTCCATGTATGATACTTGAGGACCTGCATTTGTTGTTAATAAACATGCTGAGGTCTGTGTAATCTGTATGGGCTATGCAAAATCAAACACGGTTAACTCCTTAATGAGGTTTCGGGCAAATTACAGTAGATTTAAGCTGAGAAAAGCATGCTTTCTGAGCTCGCTTGCATGGTAGAGGATCTGATTGATTTGTTTCTCACTTTTCGCGACCTTTGCCTCACGCTAACTTAAAGATGCAACCAGGTTGTTGAAGCTATTTTCATCGACGACCCGTGAAGTCTGAATCTGAATACCAGGCTAATTTGTAAGTCCACAGAACATGTTTAATAAATCAACATATGATCTTTTGTCCTCTTTGAGTACCTCCATAACCTTCTTGCAGCGACAACCCATGATCATGTCACGGGTTTGTGATGCTCTGCCTAGAGTCCTGTTGCAAAGGCAATACTCGGGCTAGTGCATACTTGAGCCGCCACATAATGCTCCCAAGTGCACTAGCATAAGGTACATTCTTCATTTGGGCTTTCTCTATATCTGAATGAGGACATTGTGATAGACTCAACTTATCACCTTTACAGACAGGAGCAATTCCTGGCTTACATTGTTGCATGTTGAATCTTTCTAGAATTGATCGACATATGCCCTGCGAGATAAACCCGATAGTCTGCCGAAACGATTCTATGAATCTCAATGCCCAGGACAAAAGACGCCTCACCAAGGTCCTTCATATCGAAGTTCTTTGACAACATCCTCTTTGTCTCATGCAGTAAACCAAGGTCACTGCTTGCAAGCAGGATATCATCCACATAGAGTATTAGGAAAATGAATTTCCTCCCACTGACCTTGCAGTATATACATTGATCTACTTTGTTCTCAACAAAACCATATGAAGCAACAACACTATGAAACTTTAAGTATCATTGTCTAGAAGCTTGCTTGAGACCATAAATAGACTTTTTCAGTCTACATACAAGTTTACCTGAATCATTTGCCCACAAAACCTTAGGTTGCATCATATGAACTTCTTCATTCTAAGGTCTCCATTGAGAAAACAGTTTTAACATCCATGCGGGTGTAACTCCATATCAAAATGAGCAACTAATGCCATGATCACTCTGAAAGAATCTTTAGAAGAATTTGGAGAAAAAGATTGCTTCATAATCTCTTCTCTCTGAGTGAAACCTTTGGCTACCGATGCGGCTTTAAACTTTTCAACCTTTCCTTTAGAGAGTCCCTTTTAGTCTTATACACACCCATTTGCGACGATGGGTCTATGACCATCGGGTAATTAAATAAGTTCCCCGAAACTCAGGGTATGCCTCAGATTGAGATTTCATCTCTCTCATTGCATCCAACCCTGATTCGATTGAGGACAAAAGCGACTTCCTCATAAGTTATTGGGTGATCAAGAGAACCAATATCGTAGTCTTGCTCTCTATATGGTAAATGGTCGGTGGTAGTTGCTGTCGTCTCTCCCTGAGTGGATCTCCTTCTTTGGAGTAGTAATAGCCACGATGCACTTTTTGAGCCTTGATGAACTTCATTAGGAATTTGTCTCAACAACGGGATCCTAGTCTCCAACGGGTTCAATATGGTGTGTGGGAGTTTCCTGATTATGCGTATGGGAGGAGATCACGGATGCCACATTATACATCGTCTTGTAATCCTCGATAGTACGTGACGACTACTCTCTTCGGCCACATCAAACTCCAAAAACTTAGCTGTTTGTGATTTCACAATTCTTGTGCCTCCATTGGGATTATAGAACCGATATCCCTTCGAATGTTCTGGGTAAGATGCAAAATAACACCTAGTGGTTCTGGAGTCCAACTTACTTAATGTTGGATTATATAGCACTATAAGGACATCCCGAACACTTAAAATGGTTTAAAGCTAGGCTTCGCCAGTCCATAACTTCCAAAGGAGTCAATGGAGCATTTCGTAGGTACCACGATTCAAAATGTACAAAATTTGGTTTCAAGCTTCACCCCATAGAAAGCTAGGAGTAAATTTGTCCTACTTATCATACTCTTTACCATTTCCATAAGAATGCGATTGCGCCTTCTGCTATACCATTTGCTCTCGAAGGACTCCCGGGCGTAGTAAAGTGTGCCACTCTCGAGTCCTCTAAGTAGTATTTGGCGGAGAATGGCCTTAAGGCATCCGACATCGCCATGCTTGCCATAATACTCTCCACCTCGGGTCGGATCCTAACAACCTTTATGACTTTTCCCAATTGTTTCTCAACTTGATCCGAAAAATCTTAGACGTCAAGAGACTCGAGACTTTCTTTAATCAAGAACAAATAACCATAGAGAATAGTCATCAATAAATGTGATGAAATAAAAATTTCTACACAAGGTTGCCACATAAGGTCCACTTATATCGGTGTGAATGACTTCCAACAAGTCAGAACTACGGGATTTGCGATTTTTCTTTTTCTTATCTTGGTCATTTACCTCTACAACGATCTGCACATATCTACAAATCATTTTTCGGCTTGAGGCGGGGATCATTAGTCTTTATTAGCCTTTCTACTCTATCCTTAGAGATATGGCCAAGTCGTTTATGCCATAATGCATAAGACTCTTCCTTAGGTAATGGTCTCTTAGAAACAACCTTTTCAGCCGTATAAACTACGTATATGTCATTGGGAGATAAACTTAATCTGTATAATCCGTTGGACATATGACAGTACCCAACCTTATTTGAATTAAGAAATATTGAAATAATATTGCTCTTAATTTCAAAAGAGTAATCATATGAATCCAAACATGATACGGAAACTAAATTCCTTCTAAAGGAAGGTACATAAAATGTGTCTTTCAACATCAATTTAAAACCGAGAATCTAAGCTAAGATTACATCTCCCACGAACATGACTTGACCTTCTCATTGTTTCCCACGAGTGAGCTTTGATTCATCCTTGTTTGGCTTCCCTCAGGTTTATGAATCCACTGTATGGTAAATGCAACATGATTAGTTGCTCACTATCGAGCCACCAAGAGCGGATGGTGCTTCGGATAAGGTTGGATTCACAAACAAGTAGAAATCATTACGTAAGCCGTTTGGACGTAGAAGCTTTAAATTTTACTTGCAGTCCTTAGCTATGTGACCTTTCTTCTTACAAGCCGACGATCACCATCCTTTTCAGAATGTCTTCTTTGGACACATATTGTCAGATTGACCGGTAGTTTCTTGAGCACCTTTATGAGTATGACTTTTGAACTTCTTGGCCACACTGCGCTGGAACTAGCGGCATATAAGGCCATGTCTCTTTCTCCTTCTTAAGTTTCTCTTTCTTACGCCACCACCGCACGAATTAAGTCGTTAATGGCCAAAGTCTCGTCTTAGGAATTGTAGTTTGTCTTTATAATCCCCAAGTCAGTGGAAGGGTGTTTAGGAGCTTGATGCACAATGCAAGCATCGGGAATGGTAACATTAAGAGCTTGGAGCTTCGATCTTTAAGGTCTACATCCTCGGGACATAATCTCTAACTCGAATTTACGTACTATCTCAGATTTCAAATAGAAAGTCCTCTTTCCATTTCTTAAAATTCAATCCAGTAAGGATCTCAATTGAAATGGAATTGCCGTTCACAGAAAAATTGACTGAAAAAATAAAACAAAACAATACAATCAGCATCATGTGAATACTCATACAGAGAACTACATACATCATCACATAATCACCTTTGGGCAGAAAATATGACATGCAGCGGCCATGAGAACATATTCTAATCTTTCGTGAAATCACCACCTTTGGGTGTATGAACCACTAAGATCAGTCATTTCTCAAGCACATGCCATACATGTATCCCTCATGAACTAACACAGGATCACCTCCTTTGGGAGTATGATCACGTAATAGAACAGGAGACATCCCACCCTGATATGGGGGCGATACCACCGAGCCCGATCGAGTGTGCCACTTTGGCGGTCACAGCTCAATTGAATCCTTGGAATCTCTCATACCAGGATATAAACTTTATGTATCACATTCAATATATATGTTATGCCAATTATCTTGTTCCAATCATTCATTAATAGTCGACGAATATAGACTCTACCACGACC
This sequence comes from Tetrastigma voinierianum, assembly GCA_016808115.1. Classification (NCBI taxonomy): domain Eukaryota; kingdom Viridiplantae; phylum Streptophyta; class Magnoliopsida; order Vitales; family Vitaceae; genus Tetrastigma; species Tetrastigma voinierianum. Next base: position 135,092 of record JAEQBH010004378.1, on the reverse strand, counting down.
CTTATGCGTGATATGCATGTTAGCTACCATATGTATTTCCTAAACCATGAGAAATACAAAATACGTCAATACCTAATTCCTAAGTGTAAATAGGGTTCTATACGCATTTTCATATATGTAAAAGCTTCAAACAAGCAAAGTGAATATACCACATTGTAGGGAATTTCAATACGAGTCTGCAGATACCAAGATCTCCCGAAATACCATCGCCACGGCGCCCTCACGCACGAGAAAATCGCGGCGTGTGGCGCGGCGTCTTCGTAGCGTGTTCAGTTTATTGGGCTCGTTGACCGGGTCAGTGTTGACCGGGTCGGGCTTTGACCGTTGACCGGGTCGGGTCGTTGACCGGGTCGGGTCTTGACCTTTGACCGGGTCGGGTCGTTGACCGGGTCGGGTTAAAGACCGGGTTATGAGATGACGTCATCATGGCGGTCATCCTGCAATCGGCGCGATCCGCGTCGGCGTCCACGTCGGCGTGCGTCGGCGTACCGCGTCGGCATCCATGCGAGGCAGGGTCAGCGGTCGGGTAGATCCGGTTGTGGGTCGGTCAGGCGGCTTGGGTCGTCGCGACGTCATCATGGCGTCCGGCGGCGGATTGGATCGGTCTGGCGCGTGTCTTTGCGGCGCCGTCGTCTTCAGCGCGTGGTGGCGTGGCGGCGCGTGAGGCGCTTCAGGCGGGCCACCGCCAGGTGATCGTCTGGGATCGTGTGAATTCCAAATATGCAAAGAATTTTTAATTTTGGATGTATAGAAAAATTCCCTAATTGAATGAATGCTAGATTTTCATAAAAACCAAAAATTTCTCAGATCATATGCTTTGAATTCTAATCCATGGTTGGCTATGATACCAACTGTTGGATACGATTTAAACAACCTAGATCACCATGTTAAAACCTGGCTATAATTTTAATGGAGAAAAGCTGTAAAATTACATACGATTTTGGAATCATGAATGTCTTCTTGATGCGGAATTGATGAAGAACACGCAAAGAAAGCGACCTCAAAGATCTTCTCGAATGACCCTTTGGTGACCACTGGCTGATAGAATGCCTCTCGATCTCGAGAAAAATATTTTCTCGGCGTATGTGAGAATTGTCTACGTATCCTTAGGGTTTAGGAGGGACTTGAGCTTTTTATTTATAGAGTTCCGACCAGGGCCTCTCATTCACAGGCGGAGCCATACCTCGACCCCACACACTTACCGGCCCATAAGTTTTATTAAGAAACTGTATAATCTCACTTAATTAGACCAAACTTAATCCAGTTAATTTCAATTAATGAAAAATCTTACAATGATTACCTCAGTGGCACAACCATTCAACCTGATCCGAGTGATCCAAGATTCAGAAATTGGAGGGCTGGAAACTATCTTGTAATGTCTTGGTTGATCAATTCGATGACAATGAAGATAGGAGAAAATTTCTTACTCTAAACCACGGCCCGATGAGATGCACGGGACTACTTTGCATGTGATACTTTCTCCGATAGTAAAGCATAGTTGAACTTTTTTCAGCCAATGGGAGAGCATCCCTTCGGGACATCACTTTTAATTTCAACGCTCTTACTGCAGTGGCATTAGCTAGATCTCTTTGAATCACATGAATGGTAATGTCCAAATGGACTGCGCCTATTTTAGAAAGATTGTTGAAACCAAGCGCATCTTTAAGTTGTTGATGGGTGTTGATAAGTCTCTCTAGATTGAGGTGCGGGCAAACCAAACCCTTGCCAAGTCTTTGAGAAGTCTTTTTCGAAGTACGTTGAGAGGAGAGAGAGGCCGTAAGCAAGTCATGTTGAGACGGCTTCGAACTCCTCAGCTGAATGTTTTGCATACTTGTAGCCAAGGTAGATGTCGCATTTGCTTCTCATGGGATATCTCAAAATTCCAATGATAATCAATCACGAAGAGGGCGTCTGTGGTGTGATCATTGCAAGAAGCTAGGTCTATTCAAAGAGATATGCTAGAAATTGCACAAAAAGCCCCTTAGTTGGAAGCCAAGCTTAGACTGTGAGTCTATAGGAAATACAACCATTATTGCGACGTCTCGATCCAATAATCAGATGCCTTACAACAAGGCTAGTTAGAATTACTCTAGTAGCTTATTCAGAAGGCTAATGTCTCAACTAAGTCGACATCTACGAACGTTGGGGATTGTTCAACACATAGCTTAGGTAACCTTGCATTCCATGTGGTTTAGTCACTCTCCACTTCATGGATAGTGGATTCTGGTGCATGAAATCATATGATAGGTGATAGATCTCTTTTCACAACTTATTCTCCTTGCAATGATCATGTGATACATAGCCAATGGTACCGCACCAAAGTGGCAAATGCAAGGAATAATCCCATCCTCTACAACACTCTTACCTTTTACTTTGTTTTATTTGTGCCTAATCTTGACTGTAACCTCATCACAGTTAGCAAACTAAATAGGGACCTTCAATGTGAAACTAAATTCTTTGCCAAGTATTGTGTATTTCAAGACTTGAGCTTGGGGAGGACGATTGGCAATTCTAATCTTTGTGCGGGCCTCTATCTTCTTGATGTGAGCACTCCTTTAGTCCCGCCCCTTCCCATTAATAATTGAGTCGGTGTAATGTTAGTCGGTGTTGCTTGGTGGGTCCTAATTTTTCCATACATGAAAGCGATTGCATCTATCTTTATTTATTAATAAAAATCTCAAATTTATTTCATTGTGAAGTTTGTCAATTTGCAAAGCATACTCGAAGCACTTACTCTCCCACTGACCACAAGCAGGTCATCCTTTTTCCCTCGTTCATGGTGATATTTGGGGGTCAACTCAGATCCCTAATATTGTTAGTTAGATATGTACTGCCATATATATCAAGTTAGACATTGGTGCATGATTCTTGTATTCTAGCTATGTATATATTGTAATTAATAGTACAACTGTGTTGTAGCAACTGTATTATAGCTTCCTAATTTAGCTAGACTTAATTGTTGTAATTACTGGAATTTAGCCTTGTTATATGATGAGTATCTTAAATACTCATTTTATCCCTATGCTTTAGTTAGTTTTTCTTGTGTTTTTATGTTAAATAAGTGCCCTAATGCTCTAAAAGTTCACTCCTATGATCAGGTCATCCATTTGGTGGAATTGTGCAAAATTGGTGGAAAAACTGCTACAAAAAGCAACAGGAGAGGCACTACTGAATTTTGACATTTCAGACATCATATGAGCTCCTATTGCATCCAGAAGCCATATATGTATGGATTCTACACTTCAAGATCTTTCTAGGGATACCAAGAACACAAATTGGAGTTCGAACAAAGTTATGCAAGTTCCAAAACTTGAAGAAAATCAGCAAACATTTCAGCACCTTCAGCAGGAGGCTACTGTATTTTGGGATTTTCAGATATCATATGAGCTCATATTGCATCCAATCCATATATGTATGGATTCTACACTTCAAGAGCTTTCAACGGTACCAAGAACACCCAAATCGGAGTTTGTATGACAAAGTTATGGCGCACAGTTGGAGCAAAACAGTGGACTGCAGCAACGTCGCGTCGTGAGACAACGTCGCGGCGTTGCGGAAAAACTACGAAACAGCCCGTCGCGACGTTGCCCAAGCGGCGTCGCGGCGTTTGGGAGACATCGGTTTTGGTGGATTTTTAGCCATTTTGAGCCCATAATGGAGGGTTTTAAAGCTCAAACTCGAAGGGACGAGGGCGACTAGAACCGGAAAAAGGGAATTTGTCCATACTTTGGGACCAGGAGGAGGTTGGGAGCTGTTTTGAAGATTTGGGAGAAGATCACATGAGATTTGTGGAAGAAAATCCGAGACTCACCATCTGATCATTATAGTTTCTTCTTCCTCTTTTCTTATATTTTATCTAAGTTTATGATGTATCAAACCTCTATCATGCTTTAAATTCATAGATCTAGGGTTTTGGTTGTGTATTGAACATGAGTTTTATATCTATTGTTGTTAATGTTCCGTTTTCCTATTGTTTCTTGTGAATGCACCTCTATTGATTCATACTTGGTTCTATTTACATATTGATTTATGGCTTCAATCTCGATGTGGTGAGTGGTTCTTTGCAAGATAGAAGGAGTAAAGAACTAGACATAGATGAATCAACCTAATTAGCCTAGTAGTGTAAAAATTATCGGTAATTAGGAGGCGTGTGAGACTTTGGATCTTAAAGCATCTCTAATGCTTGGGGTTGAGCTGAAGCAAAAAGCCACAGTGTTAGTTAGTACAGGATTGTCGGACCTCGAGAGGCTTATAATTAAATTAGACAAAATTAGCCTTGGAAAGCATTTTCATGAAATAATAGAGTAGAATTTGTTTTAGATCTAAGAGGATTGTCGATTACCAGTACCCTAAAGATTTATCATCTCTCTTGGTATCCCTTAGTTGCGATCTTCATTAGTTAGATTTAGAAATTTCATTAGTTTTAGTTTAAATTACATTTTACTCTCTGATTGTTAGTTTGGATATTAGAAGCATTATAATTTTGTATAGCATCCATTTCCTGTGGTCGATATCCGTGCCAGGTACACTTTATTACTTGACAAGCGTATACTTACTGGAATAAGGCGCTCTTTTATATTTTCTGAATAATTTTATATACACACTCACTAAACGCCTATCAAGTTTTTGGCGCCGTTGTCGGGGAAAATCGGTGTTTTATGCTAATATCAATACTAAGTGCTTCTTTAATACTTCAAACATTTTTTTATGTTTATATTTGTGTGGTTTTTGAGTTTTTGATACTTTTTGTTTTCTTTTTGCATAAATTTTTCGAGTTAAAATCTGGCAATGGATCCTATCCTTCAGTTGACAAATGCATTGGCTCACCTTGGCTGACAACTAAGAATACGGCAATTGGTTGATGAGCATCAAGAAGATTGACGACTCAGAGTGCGAGAAGTCAAAGTGTGGCAACCATATGGATCAATGGATTATGCTCAGCTATGGAGGTACCCATTACTTGAGCAATCATAATTTAGATGGAGCCACCACCCCGAGCACCTCATGGAATACACAAGCTATACCATTCCACGCACCTCCACAAGTCCAAAGATCAAGCCTAGAAGAAGCTATGGATGAATTAAGAAGAACTCAAGCTGCATTTACCATGGCACAACTTGAATTTTCAAGATCAATGGATGAAATAGACTACTCTCAAGTTGGGTTGCCTCAGTTTTTTAATCCAGATGAGATAAGTCAACCTCCACATGAGAGAATGACAAAGTTAGAGGCAGCATTAATTGAAATGAAAAGAGTTCATGCCGAATGTGTGACATCTCAAGTTCAATTCATGGAATTGACACAAGGGCCAATGTTCAAATTCACACCATTCGATAGCTTGAAAGAAGAGATGGCTTCAATGGCTACTCTAGTACTCCAACTTACATTTGAGAAAGAACAAATCCCAAAGATGAGGAGAGTATGAGTATAGAAGAACTAGTGGCAAAATATATGAATGAACAAGAGAATATATTACAATGTCCTTAGCTGGACAAATATGAGTTCGCCATCTACTCTTGGAGTGAATACGTAAGAAGAAAACTGGAGCTATAATGAAGAAATCACTTCAAGAGGTAATGAAGAACTTGAGAAGCTTAAAAAGGTGGAGGATGATGATGTAGAAACTTCGAAATACTTAGTTGAAAAGGAGGAAAAAGAGTCAACTTCTCCGGAATCATATGAAAAGGTAAAAGAGGAAGTTGTAGAGACTTTTCCGGAGATGACTTTATGGGGTGAGATGCATGAAGAATTGAAAATGAGGAAGACGATCCCCATATTCGAGGTGATGAGTACATCATTCACTTAAACGACTTAACTGAGAGGAACTATTGTAAACAAAAAAATTTAAAAAAATAAAATCAAAAAATAATAAGATTGTAAAGACTATGTGCCTGGTTGCCGATTGAGCACAACTATCGCCTTAGAGTAGCGATGGAGGCAAGAAACACCAACCCATCCGTAGTTGGTAGAGTCTAGCCGGACTCAAAACTGAGCAAATTCCTTGGGAGGTAGCCCAAGCTTAAAAAAGTTTTCTTCCTTTTTCTATTTCCTCAGAGTTAGTTTTGAGTTTTACAAATTTCTTGCTTGATTTTGTTTTTCTGTGTTTTAGTTTTTAATTTCAGGTTTTTGGGGATTCAAATATGGTTTTGGAAGCTAAAAGGTTGAAAGCTTGAAGTTCAATAACTCTGGGTGGCTAAAGAACCAAAGAGGAAACCATATTCAAGCACCCTTCATTTGGACTTAAAGTCTAACCTCTTAACACCTCTTTGCCTCCAAAGCGAGCCATATTCATTGGAGCAACTTCCAGAGACTTGATCAACCTCAGAGGAGTACTCATTATCCATTCTTGCTTTTGTTTCACATTGAGGACAATGTTCATTTCAAGTTTGGGGGGTGAATTCAAGAAATCATTAAGAAATTTATTTTTTCCAAAATCCAACTTTTGTATCTCCTTACCTGTTTTAGTTAGTTGTTTGGTTATTAGTTGCATGTGTTTTTCATTCTTTATTTTATTTATTTTGTGTCTCATATGAGTGAGTTTGATGCATTGTTGGCTAGTAGAAGGTCATCATTTTGAACACAACTATTCAAAATGCCAAGTGTAAAGAGGAATAGGACCTTGTGGGTTCTTTAAAACAGATTGAATTGTGGATTTATGCCTTTGGCAGGGTGGACCAGCTTAGTCACCCATTGTGCGCTATATAAGAAGCTATTTCTCAAGGAATCTATCACACACACACTTTTTGATCTCCCTTGTATACCTTGGTCCCAACTCTTTGCCTTGAATCAACTAACCTTTGGGGGATTCTAACCATCTATGATGGACACCCAATCAAAAGAGGATTTCCATTGAGCCCCAACTATAAAGAGAAAATGAAAAACAATAGAAAAGTGAAAAGAAGAAAGAAAAGAAAAAAAGTCAAAAAAATAGGCTTGTGAATTAGAATAAGTGGATCATCCAATCGGAATCCTGAGCACAGTCCGAGGGGCCTTTCAAAGCCTAATGCCCTGCTTCAACTCGGCCGGAGTCATTGACTTCACTGCCCGCTACACGGGATTAAGATGGATCCTTCCCACAACTTAGGCCTTTGAGTTTGCTGAGTGTTCGTGAAGTTTAAGGGAATTCGAATGCCCAGCTCTAACCAACTGTGGGAGTCACCACTTGATCCCCGCTACAGAACACTCCATCTAAAACTTCGCACTTGCTCTCATTTTTTAGGTATTTAGGAAATTCTTTGTGGTATTTTGGTATGAATAAAAAGGGTTCGTTTTTATCATTTCTTAGTTAGCTTATTCCAAATAGGTAAGTTAAACTTAAGTTTGGGGTGTTAGGACCTTGCCATACAATCGAAGATCATGCTATCACTCATAATCACTCTCGGAAAGGTCACGAGACTCGGGGGTTGATTTGTTTGCTTCACCATTCTTTGCTTTGCCATGTTCCTTAGAAAGTTTAAAAGTTTAAGGATCCTAAATCTTATTGAAAAGGCTAATATTGCTAAATTGTGTCTATAGTGTGATTCTCCATTGAAATCATGTTATCATAATTATCCTAATATTTCTTTAGTTCATGTCATTTTCTAATTTTGTTTTGTTTTGAGTTGGTCTCTTGCTTGGGGACAAGCAAGAATTTAAGTTTGGGGGTGTGATGAGTATCTTAAATACTCATTTTATCCCTATGCTTTAGTTAGTTTTTCTTGTGTTTTTATGTTAAATAAGTGCCCTAATGCTCTAAAAGTTCACTCCTATGATCAGGTCATCCATTTGGTGGAATTGTGCAAAATTGGTGGAAAAACTACTACAGTAACAGGAGAGGCTACTGAATTTTGACATTTTCAGACATCATATGAGCTCCTATTGCATCAATCCACATGTATGGATTCTACACTCAAGAGCTTTTTAGGGATACCAAGAACACCAAATCGAGTTCGAATAAAGAAGTTATGCAAGTTCCAAAACTTGAAGAAAATCAGCAAACATTTCAGCACCTTCAGCAGGAGAGGCTACTTTATTTTGAAGTTTTCAGATATCATATGAGCTCATATTGCATCAATCCATATATGTATGGATTCTACACTTCAAGAGCTTTCCAACGGTACCAAGAACACCCAAATCGGAGTTTGTATGACAAAGTTATGGCCTTACGTGTTGAGCAAAAACGCGGACCGCGCGAACGTCGCGACGTGGAGAACCAACGTCGCGACGCTGCGCAGAGTCGCGTAAACGACGTCAGCGACGTTGCCAAACGACGCCGCGACGTTTGGGGGTCGGTTTTGGGTGGATTTAGCCCATTTTGAGCCCATAATGGAGGGTTGGGTTTTAAAGCTCAAACTCGGGAAAAGAGACGAGGGGGCCACTAGGCCCTAAAAGGAATTTGTCCACACTTTGGGACCAAGGAGGAGGGTTGAGTCAAGTGAAGATTTGGGAGAAGATCACGAGATTTGTGGGAAGAAAACTGACTCACCATCATTTGATCATTATAGTTTTTCCTTTCCCTCTTTTCTTATGTTTTATCCTAAGTTTATGATGTATCAAACCTCTATCATGCTTTAAATTCATGTATCTAGGTTTTGGCTGTATTGAACATGAGTTTTATATCTATTTGTTAATGTCTGCTTTCTATTGTTTCTTGTGAATGCAATTCCTATTGATTCATATACTTTGGTTCTATTTACATATTGATTTATGGCTAATCTCAATGTGGTGAGTGGTTCTTCGTGAAGATCTCGAGAAGGGAGTAAAGAACTAGACATATTTAACCAACCTAATTAGCCTGGTAGTGTAGAAATTACTCAGAATTAGAGGCGTAGAGACTTTTTGGATCTTAAAGCATCTCTAATGCTTGGGGTTGAGCCGAGAAGCAAAAAGACCTAGTGTTAGCTGGTAGTTATTCTGACTTTCGAGAGAGGCTTATAATTAAATTAGACAAGAGTCGCTTGGAAAGCATTTTTCATGAAATAGAGTAGAATTTTGACTTAGATTCAAGAGGATTGTCCATTGCACCAAGTACCCTAGAATTTATCATCTCGTATCCCTTAGCATCTTCATTAGTTAGATTTAGAAATCATTAGTTTAGCTTAAATTCTGTTTACTCTCACAATTGTTAGTTTGGATATTAGAGAAGCATTATAATTTTGTACTTAGCATCCCCATTTTCCCTGTGGATCGATATCCGTACTTAGGTACACTTTATTACTTGACAAGCGTATACTTGCGCGGAATAGGCGCTCTTTTTATATTTTTCTGAATAATTTTATATACACACTCACTAAACGCCTATCATTATACTCTATCACCTTCCATATAATGATCACAATGAGAGGTATTCAATCCAATTGACATGGTATCAGAGCCTTGATTAAGAGTTTTAAAGTGTTTTTTTGGTTCCCGGGTTATATTTCAATAAATCTTTATTTAAGTTATTTTGGAACTCTTGGGGTTACTGTTCTTTTATGGTTGCATTTGGTGGGGTTATATTTTTGGTTTTCTAGTCATTACGGGCATTATGTCAACCAACAACATTGATGTTTTTGGTGTGCATTTCACAGGTAAAAATTATTCCACTTGGGAATTTCGATTTTGTATTTTTGTCATGGGAAAAGAACTATGGGGCCACATCGATGGTAGCGATCCAACCCCTACTGAGCCTACTAAACTAGCTCAATGGCAAGTCAAAGATGCTAGAGTTAGGACATGGATTTTAGCATCTGTTGACCAACTGATTGTTTTCAATCTGAGGCCGTACAAGACAGTTAAAGATATGTAGGAGTATTTCAAGAAGGTCTTATAATCAAGATAACACACCATGACGTTTACTAGAGTATGATATCGCTTAATTACTTCCTCGTGTCAAATCTTCCATTCAAGATTATTTCTCTGGATTACAGAGCTTATGGGCTGAATTCGTTGACATAGTTTATAATAGCAGACTCAAATTCGAATCTTTCCGTTGTTCAAGAGTTTCATGAACAAAGCAAGAGAGATCAATTTTTAATGAAACTACGGTCGAAATTTGAGGCAATTCGCTAAAATCTGATGAATCGTGCTCCTTCTCTTTCTTTGGATGCATGCTTTGGTGAATTACTTCGTGAAGAGCAGCGCCTTGCAACACAAACTACTCTCCAACAAAACAACATACCCGATAATGCGGTTGGTTATGCAACTCATGGGAGAGGTAAGGTTAGAAATATGCAACCAGTTCAATGCTATTCCTGCAAGGAATACGGACATATTGCTGCTAATTGTTCAAAGAAATCTTGCAACTATTGCAAGAAGCCTGGGCATATTATCAAAGACTGCCCTACTCGTACTTAGAATCTCCAAGCTAATATTAACCAAGCTGTTGTTGGTAATCAGGCTGTTGTCGGTCCTATATGTGTTGACAAATTAGCACTTACTCCCCGAAATGGTCTTCGGAAGAGATGATTATTTCAAATTTCTTTTAGCCTTAAGGCTTCAAGTTAAGAGTAATTTACTATCTTTAGTTTGGCTAGTTGATTCAGGTGCATCTAATCATATGACTAAATTCCTTCGACACTCTTAAGAATGTTCGTACATACTCATGGGGCAAACTAATATTTAGATTGCTAATGGTACTGGCCACCTATTCATGTTATCGGGGACACTTCAATTCTTCTTATTAAAAACGTCTTTGTATCTCATGAGCTTTCTATTGTATCCTTTACTTTAAAGAGATAATTGGTTGATATTGTGATGTTCGATTTTCGTGATGGTCAGATTGTGCGTAGATCGTGTCGGGAAAATACTTGCGAAGGGGCCTAAAGTTGGACGATTGTTTCCTTTGCACTTTTCCATTTCTAATTTTGTTGCTCTGGCTTGCACTATTGTCAACAAACAGAGTGAAGTATGGCACAAACGTTTAGGTCATCCTAACTTTGTTGTTTTATCTCATTTTGTCAACTCTGGTTTCTTAGGTAATAAAGATCAATTTTCCTCTCATCTTTCCGTTGATTGTTCAACATGCAAACTAGGTAAGAGTAAGTTTCTTTCTTTTTCCTTCAAATATATTGCGCCGGTGTTGTTTCGATGATCCATAGTGATGTGTGGGGCATTACTCCCATATATCTCATGCCAACATAAATACTTTGTGACACACTGACGACACAAAAGAACATACCTGGATTTATTTTCTTTGTTCTAAATTCTGAGGTATTTTCTGTCTTTCAAAAATTTGTCGCCTATGCTGAGACTCGATTCTCTTCAAGAATCAAAGTGCTTAGATCTTATTCGGGTGACGAATATATGTCTCATGAATTTCATGATTTTCTTCAAAATAAGGGAATTGTTTCACAATGCTCTTATCCTTATACTCAACAAAATGGTGTTGTCGAACGAAGAATCACACCGTTAGATGTTGTTAGAACTTTTATTGCTTGAATCTTTGTTCCATCTTACATTTTGGGTTGAAGTTTTGCCACGACAATCTAGTTAATTAATTCCATTGTCTTCTCCTGTCTTAGACTTTTTGCACTCCTCTTATTATCGCCTTTATCATCAGACTTCATCCCTGAACCCACTTGCCCTGGTGTTAGATAAAACACTGCACAAGAGCAGCGAAATAAAAAAAGAAATCCCAACAAAACCCATCCATGACCCTAGTAGCATCAAAACCTATTTCTAAGCAACAAAGAGAAGAGGTAGATTACCTCATGGCTCTGTCCCAAACCGAGCTGGTGGCTCGGGGTAGCTAGACCTAAGGAACCAAGTCCTAGGTTTGCCTCTAACTGTATCCACACGAAGAGTGGGAAGCCGATAACCCTGCTCAACGGTCTCTGAAAGGGTCCTTGCAACTAAGTCCCGATCCGAAGATGAAGCCAAACCCGGCCCCCAATCTCTGTAATTTCGAGATGAGGAGACTCCCTTTGGCTTTTCTCATGAACTCCCTTTTCCCCAAAAGGTCATTTTTAGGGTTTCCATAGCACTCTATTTATAGGAAAACTCCCCATCATGTCTAATTACTAAAATGCCCTCACTCTAAGTGATATTTATGCTGACCCCGCTGCATTCCACACGCCTGTCGAGAAAGCTCACTCTCATTCTAAGAGGCCTCATCCATGATCAATTAACCTATTATTCTATTCACATACCTTAATCCTTCTATGGTGATCACATCCAAATCCGCTTCATCAATCCTCCATATTCTTCAATGGGACCATAGAACTGGTTATGTTAAACAGATTCATCATTAATTGAGTTAAACATCATCTGTGGTATAAAGACTCATGATCTCCACTATCTGAAGATTACCAACTGGTTCAGATCCTTCCATAGTTACGCCATCCACGGGCACTCACCAAACTATACCCTCTACTTGGGTTCGTAGCATGGACAATCGTGGAAGCTCTACTAGACTCGGCTATGCTACACCTGGGCCCAAGTGATATCGGTCTTGTCCCTAGATTCACCAACTGCACTTGAAGACACTCCTCAAGGCATTCTCACTCTGGCCAGAGATTTCTAAGTAATGATTCCGACAAGAGGCCTTAGGTATACTTTCCCTTTATTAGGAGTGACGAATCTTTTGTTGGCTACTCAATTACCTCCGAACACCTCAAACTATACCTAATCTTCATCCAATGAGCGACCCCCTAAGAGGCAACGTGGGTTAAGGTCAAAGTACGTGGATCGAAGATCCAAGATATCCTTCGAAAGCACCTCAAGTCTAAGGATACTGGGCACTATCAAGCAGATGAGACAATCATCTACATTTAAATAGATGATCCATATGATTGTCTCATTATAGGTCTCCGATGAACTTAGCTACTTTTAGCAAACATCCACACGCCAACTTTGATCAACTCTTGATCACAGTTTATAAGATCTACTGTTTGATCCAATCAAGGAGCGACGACACAAGAACTGGGTCTCGGATCAACAATGTTTTAGTCTTGTTGGATCCTATGACTAGGAGACTAGACACGAATATAATTGCAATATGATAGGAATCTCATTATCATGATCCCATCATGATTTCCTTCATGCTATGTTTATGTATCATGGACTTTATTAATTGATTAAAAGATTCAGATTTCAATTCAACGTATGAATATCAAAACTGACTTATATTAAATAACACGCTGTGCGTATTAACAAGTGCTAATGGTACCATTTTAGAACACTTCTCTAACAAACTCCCACTCAGACTAAAGCCAATAGCGCCCTTATATTTCATACCATAGGCTGTAACGGTGATTCAGATTTCTGGGGAAGTGGTTTAATAAGGATCGCACATTCGATCAAGTGGGTATTTTCTATCTTTACATCATTCCCGCTAATGATCCTCCGATCAAGTGGTATCTCCCGAGTAAAGTGTTTGGACCTTGATGAGACCGTGGTTCCAATTGGTATATGGCTCCATTGTTGTCACAATACAAAAGTATCTGATGAACAATGCCAGGGTACCAATTCCTAGTTCAAGAATGAACTTTATCTAAACCACTTCTTTAGCCGCTTCGTGGTTTCGCTGATGTACTGATTCAATTTAGAATCCGCAAATGCTTTCTGCTTCGAACTCTTCCAACCGATCACACATCATTCAAGAATGGAACACATAACCTGACTGAGATTTGGAGTTATCTCTATTAGATTGGAAACTGGCATCAATATACCTTCAACAATAAACGATCCCCACTCCTGAAAAATAAGAATACATCTTTAGTCCTTCCTAAGTACTTAAGGACATTTTTAATGTACCCACCCAATGACCCATTCCTGTGTCCGACAGACCGCCGTGACACTCAGAGCATATGATACGTCGGGTCTAGTACATAACATAGCGTACATGATCGATCCTATAGCCGAAGCATATGGTATCATATTCATGCGTGTCCTCTCATCTTGTGTCTGCGGACACAGAGACTTCGAGAGCGTGATCCCACTAACCATGGGGATATATCCTCTCTTGGACTGCTCCATGCTAAACCTCTTTAGCATCTTGTCTATGTATGTAGACTGTGAAAGACCAAGCATCCTTTTAGTTCTATCTCTATAGATCTTTATCCCCAATTTATAGATTGCTTCTCCAAGGTCTTTCGTGGAGAAATTCTTGGATAACCAAATTTTGACGGATTGTAATACTGAGACACCGTTTCCTATCAGAAGTATGTCATCAACATACAAGACTAGGAATACGACTGCACTTCCTCTTGTCTTCTTATATACACAAGGCTCATCTAAATTTTATAAGGAACAAAACTCTTTGATTGTCTCATCAAATCGAATATCCTAACCTTAGATGCTTCGCTTCAACCCATAAATGGATCTCTCGGTTTACATACTTTATCGCCACTTTCCGATGTGAAACCTTCGGAAGTTGTGGGTCATATACACCTCCTGGCCAAAGCCTAATGAGGAAAGCTGTCTTCATATCCATTTGCCATATCTCATAATCATAGTGAGCGGCGATGGCTAGGAGTATTCTTACGGATTTAAGCATAGCTACTGGACTGAAAGTCTTGTCATAATCAACTCCTTGTTTTTTACGATAACCCTTAGGCACAAGCTTAGCTTTATAGGTAATCACATTAGCTTCCATGTCCATCTTCTTCTTGAAGATCCATTTGCACCCTATGGGTTTTATCCCTTCAGGTGGATCAACCAAAGTCCATACTTGGTTGGTATACATGGAATCCATCTCTGACTCTCACGGCATCGGTTTCATCAATCGAATTTCAACCATTAAGAGATTCTTCTGTGAGGTAGTCGCCCATCATTTCATGAGCACACGTCCTTGTTCAATTAGAATCCATCCTCCTCGACGTAACGATCTTACTTGTCCTACGAAACACTTGTGTTTTAGAAGAGTCAGCTGTTAATTCAACATCATGAATTATAGCTTCGTGTTCCAAATTTCAGATGAGATGCTGGCCTGTTAGAGCATCTCAACTTCACTAAGCTCCACTTTTATTCCCACTGCCTCTCTCAAGAGAAACTCCTTCAAGAAGACAACATGCTTTTGAAAACAAAACAACCTTTGTTCCAAAGTGTTGTAGAATTATATCCTCTCGTATCTTTAGATATTCCACAAATGCAAACACTTTATCGCACCTAGCTTCCGTGTTTATCTCGATATTGTCCGCTTCACATAAGCAGGACAACCTTATATTTTCATGTAGGAAAGACAGGGCTTTTGTTAGTCCATATCTCATACGAGTAACTTCAACTGACTTCGACATGGGACTCTGTTTAAGATGTAAACAACAGTCTCAAGTGCATAGCCCCAAAAGGATTTAGGCAGGTCTGCCTTGCCCATCATAGACCTTACCATGTCTAACAAGGTTCAGTTCCTTCTCTCAGCCACACCATTGTGTTGTGGCGTGTAAGGTGGAGTCCATTAGGACAAAATCCCATTGTCCCTGAGATAATCCTTTAAAGCTTCATGGCACTACCACCTCGGATTCAATCTAAGTGCTTTTATACTTCCTCCCAAGTTGTTTCTTCACCTCATTTCTGGAATTCTTGAACTTTTCAAAGGCCTCAGACTTACAATTCATGGATACAACTACCCATATCGTGGAATAGTCATCGATGAAGGTTATGAAGTAAACAAAACCACCTCCGCATGCAGACAGACATAGACCACATCAAAAGATGTATTGTGTCTAATATCTGGGCGGTTTCGTTTCACCCTTTTCCTTAAAGGGTAATCTGGTCATTTTGCCTAATAAACATGATTCATGTGTCAAATGATTCATAGTCAAATGACCCTAAGCTTTCCACACTGTGTAACTCCTACCATGCGCCTCTCACTTATATGGCCAAGACGACAATGCCATAAATATGATGATTTCAAATCATTCTTGTCTTTTAATTATTGATATTTAGGATTGGATTCTATTACATCTAATATGTATCCTATTGCTTAAGGTACCACTCAAAGATAAAAAAACATCATTTAACATAATGCAAACAACTATTGTCAAAAAATTTTAAATGAAAACCTTTTGTTTAAATACATGAAAATGTAAATGATGTTCTTCACAAAGCCGCACACACAAAAAGCAATTGTCTAAATATAAACAAACCACTAGGAGGTTCAAAACATAAGTCCCGATGGCAACAACCGCAACTCTTGCACCTTTACCCAATTCAAGGCTCTGACTCACAGCTTCCTATCGTCTAAGGCCCTGCATATCAGTACATATGTGTGAGCCACAACCGGTATCCAATACCCAAAGGTTGTCATAAGAAACAGTATTAACTTCAATGACATAAATACCTGAAGAAGATGGTGCATCACATGCCACCTTGTTCTTCGACTCCAAGTAGGCCTTGCAGTTCCTCTTCCAATGGCCAACTTGACCACAATGGAAGTAAATACCCTTTGAGGACAGTTCTTTGGGGTAGTCTTTGCCTTTCTTCTTAGCCATTTTCCTCTGCCCATTTCAGCACGTTGATCAATCTCTGCATGGTAGGTATTTTATGGACCAGTCTCGGTCGAAAGCACAACCGGGCAAACTATCGGGTAACCTTGCTAGAATCAAGTTTATACTCAATTCAGGATCCATCGAATGACCCAATTGATCCAAATTCTCTTAATGTGATTTCATACACCAAGTAGCCAGATAATGCACCGAGACGCCCCTACCTCCATCTTGGAATTAAAAAGAAGCTTCAGACTTCAACCCTTCAAAGGCCATCGTCAATATAATGTTCCCTTAGATGGCGACTCGCGAATATGCATCCCCGCCTTATACCGCTCGAAACTCGTGTAACATGGAGGTGTGGATAATCAATCCCGCCTCGCACTATCAACCAAGTGTTTCTTATATGCCCTCTGAACACTTTCGTGCATCGCCAGATTGGGATCTGTGGATCGGGCTCTAGTAATGACATAGGCTAATTCTTCTTCATTGAGAACTATTCTCAAATTCTTCATCCAGTCTAGCATCCAGTATGGATTGTAAGTTCACGATGATCAACATGTTTCGATTCTTCACAACCTAAATGTAAAAGAGATTATGTTAGATTGTACTTAAAATGCATAATTATTACGACTTAATAATCACAATATGGCTCCCACTATTTTATCATGAATCCACACTCTCAATTATTTATCCGAGAGAACCTATATGGAGGTTCTCCTACGGTTGATATCCCATATCAACAGAATCACCTGGGTTAGCCCAACAAGCTATCTCTGGGTCAAAAGGGTAGGTATCCTTGATCATACCACCGTATTCGTATGCAATTTAAGGAATCCAATATCACTGAAAGTGACTCCTTGTGGTTAGCCTAACAAGCCATCTTAGATCAATAATTATTCCACTGGCAATGCGATGCAACCATCAATCCTGCTATCAACTCCGTTGATTTGTGCACTATCACCGGGTTATCATCTCATGATACGCGGTACATCTTGGCGTATACTAACCTAGTCAAGGCTCTATCCATCATTAACCTCAAGCTCCAACAAGCCAATGAGTCTAGTTAAGGCCGACCCACCAATCAGGAAAACTCATTTCCATGGATAGAACATGCTCTTATGGAGGAAGGCTTGGGTTTACCCAACAACCTCAATCTCCAAAAGGAACTCTCGTTCACACCATATTAGTGGAAGATGTTAGCCTTAATATTTATAATGGAGGGTTTTCTTTATTTAAGTCTCATCCTTTTCATTAGCATGCATTATCCATTCATCTCATAAAATTATAAGGATAGTTACTCTAACTATATGACATGATTATGGACATCCTAAAATCAATGCCATGAGCCATAATGGAATTGACTAGGTCAAACCTAGGGATATGCATGATTATTACAACCCTTTAAGGTCTTCTTTCTTGGATCCTTCTCCACACTTCTTTCTCCCTTTGCATCTTCAACAACTTATCCTAATCCTGTGTAATCTAACTACATACATTTAATAAGAATAACCTCAAGTTACATTTGAGAGGGATTTAGATGAGAAGAGAAGTACATAGAGACATTAGAGAGAGGTAGGGACACACAAACCATATTTATCCAAAAAGAAATAATAATCAAATGCAGTATGCTCAATCACCATTGGGCAAAGTCCATAATCATCCATCATGCTAACATACACCCTTAAACATGCATTCTCTAACGCAATCCATTGAAAATTGAAGGTAATGGTACCCCATGATTTCAAAAGCACATTAAGGGTTTTTCAACACTTGAAATAAAATTGATCTATTTTTGTTTTGTTCAACATTTGAACAATGACCTCAATTCAACACTTGAACTAAATTTGTCCTACATCCAATTCATTCAACAATTGAACAAATAACCCCTTTATTCAACACTTGAACAAATCTGATTCAACATCTTGAATCATGAACCCAATTCAACTTCTTGAATCATAAACCCTATTTAACTCCCCAACTGGTTCTACACCTTGAACCATTATTCCGATTCAACACTTGAACAGTAATTTTTCAAAAAGGACGTTTTATTTTCAATTTTTCTTAGATAATTTCAATATTTTGGTTTTTCAAATCCATGATTCTAGAAATTTTAAAGTCGAATTAAGCCAGCTTTTAATCAAGACATTTATGTTTCAAACACATAAGAATAGTGTGTTCAAACTCAAAAAGTAAAAACCATGCAAGAAACATAATGAACAAGGCACCAACAATCCTTAAAGTCGCTGGATGTCAACGCCGCGACGCCGGAACTTCGCGGACGCCGCGGAGGGTTCAAAACCCATCGGCCGCCTTTACGCCCCCGAGCGTTTCGACGCTGACACACCCCACGCCGCCATCGCCACCATGTCGCGATGCGCCGAACGCCGTCATGTCGCGAACGCCGGAGCGTTTGACCTAAACGCCATGCGTCAAGTCACTTTATGTCACATCATATCATGTCATGTCACATCACGTCATATCACGTCACGTCGCAACATCGAAACGTCGCGACGTTGGAACGTTGCGACGTTGGGTGCCAACGTTGCGACGTTGCTGGGTTTTCTAGTGACGAGAAAGTTGCAAAAATCCAATCTTTGGGACTTTTACACACTTCCAAATTGTTCTTTCTTCATGTTAACTATCCTAGATCATCTCATGACCACATACATCAAGAACAACACTGGATCTAAACCTTTTCATACCAAAAATCTCATTTTCAAACTTTAGAAAACATGTGGGTACCAAAAACCGAAAACTCTCAACAACAAACCGATTTTGATGCACACAAGGTTGCTCTGATACCACTTAAGGGTTTCGTGGGAGGCAACACTTGTCAGTAGTAGCGGAAATACAAAAAAAAATCCCAACAAAAACCCATCAAAGGACCCCTAGTAGCATCAAAACCGGTTCTACAACAAAGAGAAGGGTGTAGGATTACCTTGTGTCGGTTCCAAAACCGAGTTGGGGGTCGGCAGCTTTAGACCGAAGTGAACCAAGTCCTAGGTTCGCCTCTAACGGTATCCACACGAAGAGTGAAGCCGACAACCTCTAAGGCAACGGTCTCGAAAAGGGTCCCGGTGCTAACCAAGTCCCGATCCGAAGATGAAACCAAAACCCGGGTCTCTCAATCTCTAAAACACTTTCTTGGAGATGAGAGCACTTTGGCTTTTCTCATGAACTCCCTTTTCTCTCAAAAGGTCATCATCATTTTTAGGGTTTCCATAGCATTTTATTTATAGGAAAACCCCCATCATGTCTAATGACCAAAATGCCCCTCACTCTAAGTGATGATAGGATACACGCATCCCTATGCGTTATGGTGAGTCCCACACGGCCCTAAGCCGAGGTACAAGCCCAAGCCTATTATCTCTCTAAGTGAGGGCTTTCGATCCGGGGATTCCACTAATCCCGTGACATTTCATTCATGAGAATTAATTCCCTCATATATGGATCACATCCAAATTCGTTTCATATCAGCCCCATACTCTTCTAAGTGTGTCCCATTAGGTTCCGGTTATGTTGGCCACTTGATTCAACTATTGAATTAAGCAAGTTAATATTGGTATCTAGCAACACATCATGACTTAATTGACTGAGAGTCAAGTGTCCGACGCATACCCTTCCCATAGACAAATACCGTACTCCGCCCTTCACCAAACTATAAATTTACTCGTTCGTGAAAGCATGGACAATTGTGTAGCTCCCACTAGGATCAAGCAGTGCCAATACCTAGCCCAAGTGATATTTATCTTGTCACCGTATTCATCACTCAACCTGTTATGCACTTGAAGACACTCCTCAAGGCATTCTCACTCCTACCAGAGATTCCCGAGTAATGATTCCGACAAGAGGCCTTAGGTAGTTCCCTCCCTTTATCGAGTGGAGAATCCTTTCTGTCAGTTACTCAATTACCTCCGAACACCTCAAACTATACCCAATCCTCATCCAATGAGCGACCCCCTAAGAGGCAACGTGGATTAAGGTCAAAGTACAGGATCAACATCCAAGATATCCTTGAGCACCTCAAGTCTAAGGATACTTGCACCATTGCTATGATGAGACAATCATCTACATTTAAATAGATGATCCATATGATTGTCTTATTATAGGTCTCCGATGTACTTAGCTACTCTTAGCAAGCATCCACACGCCAACTCTGATCAACTCTTGATCACAGTTTATAAGATCTACTGCTTGATCCAATCAAGGAGTACAACATGTGCTAGTCTGTCCGGATCAACAATGTCCAGTCTTGTTGATCCTATGACTAGGGGTAATTTAGACACTAATATAATTGCACATGATAGGAATCTTATTATCATGATCCCATCATGATTTCCTTCATGCTATGTTATGTATCATGGACTTCATTAATTCGATTAAAGATTTGTATCAACTAACGCATGAATATCAAATTGACGGCCTTCATTATTAAATAATATGTTGTGCGCATAATACTACAACGGGCGACGCTCTTTAGAACAATTTCTCTAACACCAACTACCTTAACATGCATACTTTTGGTTCTGTTTGTTTTGTCCATTTTCCATCCCATGAACGATATAAACTTTCTGCTCAATCTGTTAAATTTGCATTTATGGGATATAGCATTTCGCACAAAGGTTATGTTTGTTACGATCCATGCTCTCACAAATTTTGTATTTCTCGTCATGTTCTTTTCTTTGAAAATCAATCATTCTTCTCTACTCATGTTGCGTCTTTGCCAGAGAATCATGTTCTTCCTAACTTTGATGAGTAAAATTCTACTCCTGAAAGATTTAAACCAGTGATTATGTATGAACGGCGATGTCAAACTTTGCCGCTTCCTGAGCAATTCCAATTGATCATTCCACGACCAATTCAACTTCCAACACCATTCTTCGACGCCTGAGAGTTCACATCCCTCCTGACAAGATGGTTTTCACATGCATCTCTTCATGCTACTTTGACCTTTATTCCCATACCTAAATGTTATTCAGAGGTTGTTAAACATGGTCATTAGCGTGCGGCAATGGCTGAAGAACTTCAGGGTCTTGGGGACAATCAAACATGGGATGTTGTTCAATGCCCTTCTAATGTTAAAGCCATCGGTTGTAAATGGATTTATTCGCTTAAGCTTCGTTCTGATGGTACTCTCGATCACTATAAGGCACGGTTGGTTGTCCTTGGTAACAAACAAGAGTATGGGGTCAACTATGAGGAGACTTTTGCTCTGATCGCCAAAATGACTACAGTGCGAATGGTTATTTCTATTACTGCTTCACAAGGCTGGCCACTTCATTAGATGGATGTCAAAAATGCATTTCTTCATGGTGATCTTAAAGAAGATATTTACATGGTTCTCCCATCTGGCTTGTCATCCACCTCTTCTTCGGATATATGTAAGCTGAAACGATCTCTATATGGGTTGAAATGTTTCTCGGTACGGTTTGATAAATTCGATCAACCTCGTCGCTTTCTTTTGGGCAAGAGCCAATATGACTCATCTTTGTTTCTCTGCAAAACAACTACTAGGACAAATTCTACATTGATTACTCGTTTACAGCAACATCTTCAGGCTTCCTTTCACATGAAGGATCTTGGTCCTCTTACTTATTTCTTAGGGTTGGAAGTTCATAATGATTCTACTGGCATTTTTTTAAATCAACACAAGTATACACAGGATTTGATTTCTTTGGTTGGTCTTCAGGATACTTCTTCTTCGGATATTCCATTGGAAGTAAAACACGGCATCACGAGGAGGGCGGATCCGCTTCGATCCTACCTGCTCTTCTCGACTCGCTGGTGGGCAAATTGAATTATTTGACTATTACTCGCCTTGATATTTCCTTTACAAATCAAGAGGGTTAGCCAATTCTATGCACGTCTCGTCATCTTCACTTAGTCAAGGTTCGGTTGTAATATTAAGCATCTTCGTGGGACACCTACCCGTGGATTATTCTTCCCAATTGGTTCTCCTCTTCGTCTTGTCGCCATGCGGATGCCGCACTGGGCCTGGATGTAACAAATTTGAGAAATGGCTTAATGCCTCTTCTTTGATAATCTCTCCTTAAATAAGAATTGTTGTACAACCTATTTTAGACAAGAAAATATTTATAGTAATTACACACCATCGCTTAATCTACTTTAGGAAGAATATATACACTTAATACACAACCATAGGACAATTAACACAATGCATTTAGATTCAAATCGAGCCATAATTTCTACGGCATAATCTTAGCAACGGGTCGTAATTCGCATCTTCAAATCGAGCCATAATTTCGCTTTATAATCTTAAAGAATGGGCCGTAATTTAGATCTCACCGAGTCATAATTTATGCCATAATCTTAGCAATTGACGTGTACCCCACCTCCTTCGCCATTGATATATCCCCTCAAATTGACATTGATGATCGAAAGCATCAATTTGGTAACTTAAAATGATGTCGTTGTCGTGGAGAGAGCTTTAGTAAATACATCGCAGCCGCTGGATCACAGATGTGAGGTAGAGAAATGACATGGGCATCATATGCTTCATGAATTGAGTGACAATCTACTTATGTGCTTGGTACGTCAGAAACACCTGGGTTAGCAAGAATTTGATAGCACAGTATTATTCGCATGAAGCGGAGTAGGTTCCATCTGAGGAAACCTAAGCTCAGCCAACAATCCTCGAAGCCAAACAATCTCGTAACACGCAGGACATAGCACGACATACTCGACCTGAAGGATTCGACACCGCATCTCTTGCTTCTGTTTTCCAAGAGACAAGAGAGTTTCCAATGAACATGCACCAGCCAGTAATGGAACGTCGAGTGTCAGAACAACCAGCCCAGTCAGCATCACTATATGAAACCAAATGAATAGGAGAATCCATAGGAAAGAAAAGACCTCGAGTAGGGGTGCCTTGCAAATAGCGAACAATGCGACGAACAACAGCCAAGTGAAGGTGCCGAGGGGCCTGCATAAATTGACTAACTTGTTGGACAACAAAAGAAATGTCCGGCCGAGTAATAGTGAGGTAATTCAAGCTCCCCACTAAACGTCTATATAAGGAGGGATCAGGCAAAAATTCACCCTCATCACGACGATATTTAACATTCACTTCTAAGGGAGTATCAACAGATCGACCATCTCAAGACCACCAATGTAAATTATCTCCTGAATATATTTATGCTGATTTAAGAAAATACCAAATTATCAGAGTTCCTACTCAAGGCCTAAAAAGTAGCTTAAAGGACCTAGGTCCTTCATATGAAAAGAGCTTTGAAGGCGCTGTTGAAGCTGAGAAATCAATTCAAAGTCAGTCCCTGTAATAATGATATCATCAACATATACTAGGAGCAAAACAATTCCTTTAGCAGTCTTGCAAAGAAACAAAGAGGAATCATACACTCGACAAAAGAGAAGCTAATAAGCGTGGATCTGAACTTATCAAACCAAGCACGCTGAGCCCTGCTTTTAAACCATGTAGTGACTTTTAGTTTACAAACACGAAGAGGGTGTAGAAAATAACCCTCGCGGTGGAGTCATAAATTGCTTCCTTAAGATCCCCATAAAAATGTGCATTCTTAACATCCATATCGTAATGACTGTACTCTTGAAGCAAAGAATAGCGAAAACAAGTCGCACCGGGCTGTCATTTTTGCTTACTTCATAAGAAATGTCTCATCATAATCAACTCCATACTCTTGTCGATTTCCGAGTGCCACCAACCTTGCTTTGTATCGGTCAAGTGACCCATCAGATCTCAGCTTAATGGAATAGACCCATTTACAACCAATGGTTTTAACACCAGTAGGACAGGGAACAATATCCCAAGTATGGTTCTCTTGAAGAGCTTGAAGTTCTTCTTGCATAGCTTTCTCCCAACATACATGTTTAGTGGCCTGAGAATAAGAGGTAGGAACTGTAATATCAGCCAAAATAGCAGAAAAACCATACCTATCAGGAGGGCGACTGATACGATTAGATCTTCGAAGAGCCGGAGGGCACTGGCACCGGATCAAGGCCTGAAGGATTTTATGACATGGGGTCAGTTGTCGATAGACAAAACCAGTTTAAACGCCGCTCAATGGAGGGAGATATATCATCAAGCTAGGAAGAAGAACACCATGGAAGAGAGATCCTTCGCCGAAATAGTACTCATGTTCAAAAAGAAAAACCACATTTCTAGAAACACGTTGAAATAATTAGTGGCAAAGATCATAACACGTAAACTTTTCAGGAGTATTGCTATATCCCATAAAAGCACAATACTCATCGAATGGAAATGTGAAGTCGCTGAATGCTCATGCGGAAGGCAAATGGACAAAGCAAACACATCCAAAAGTGTGTAGCATATGATAATTAGGCTGCATACCAAACAGACGAAAGTAAGGAGAATCAAAATTCAATTGTTGAGAAGGTAGCCGATTAATCAGATAAACCGGCAAATGATGTAGCTTGCACCCAAAATCTAGGCGGAATTGATGCCTCTAAGAGTAAAGTGCGAACCATATCCAGCAAGTGACGGTTTTTCCGTTCAGCCACCCCATTCTGTTGAGGGGTATAAGGGCATGATCGTTGAGATATAATGCCTTTTTGTTGTAAGAAAGCTTGGAAATCATGTGACATATACTCACCACCATTATCGTGACCGCAAACCTAATGGTGGTAGAAAATTGAGTCTCAATATAAGCCACAAAACTTCGCCAAATCAAAGTAACACTTCAGGCCTAGTATTTAAAATATATCCATGCAGTCTACTATATCATCTATGAATGTCACGAAATATTTATATCACAAGATGGGAAATGATAGGAGTAACACCCCAAACATCACTATGTATAACTTTCAAAACATGTATTAGCATGAGTACTCATAAGTAGGAAAAGGTAACACTTACTCTTTCCTAGTTTACATAAACAAGAGCAATCAAGAGATAAACTATTAGAAGAACACCGATCAAGTTGTTGCCAAGAAAAACCATCCTTCATCAAATGAGACAATATCACATTATTTGGAAGGCCCAATCGTTTATGCCAAACATTAGCCTTATTTTCAATAGTAATAGAAGCCAAAGACAAAGTTCTAGGAATAAATTGCAATGGAAATAATTTGCCCACTTTAGGCCCCCTCGCGATCACCTTCCCCGACCTCGATCCTCGCATGCCACAAGACAACCATGACGAAAGAAACTTACATCACAGTTATTATCCAATTAACTGCCCAACGGAAATTAAACTCGTAGACAATCCAGGAGAGACAAATACATGACGAAAAGAAGGTCCAATATCACCAATGGCTGTAATTGGAAGATTACTCCATTAGCAATCCAATATTTTGTTTACCAAGATACTCAAGATTATAGCCTAATCGCTTGATCCAAATAGTATGATTTGATGCCCTTAATCAACAAAACCACTGGTAAGAAACAATCTTACTCACTATGAAGTCCAAGGGTAGAGAATGCCGTGATGATCATCCGTTGACCATTTCGAGTAGCAAAGATCGATTTGTGCCAGCAATTGTGGCGTAGAACCTGATAGTGGTAGTAGTATGAAACAAAGAAATAAAAGCTGGTCTTGTCGGTTTTCCGCATGTGTAGGACATTGCTTGATAATGTCCATTCTCGCTTACAATAATTCGCAGCACTTCTTACTACACCAGCGCGTGCAATATGCCCAAACTCCTTGCAACTATAGCACCGCATTTGTCCCTTCCCCCCGCTCTTCCCTCGGAAGCAAAGATAAGCAACATTAACAACCTCAGATGTCTCTCGACGAACCTAGAACAGCCAGGTAGCCATTCTTTGTTCTTCACGCAACAATTCACCAAGACATATATCCAATGAAGGGACGTGGATTTCATTCAAGAATCCGCACTGCAATCTCACCCCAATTCCTGGCCATCAAAACCGATCACGCCTACTATCTTCGTTGAACTGTTCAAGGTCAAGGCGCCTTTAGGTACCTTTGAATAGATAATACCCGTAATATTCCGCCTACGCATTAATAAATCCGTAATAATACCGTCTCAATAGAGAGATTACCTTTAACTGAAGTTACCAACCAAGTTCTAGTTGAAATCGGCCTTGCAAAGGTTATCTTCGATGATATATGCGCTGCGCATAATCCCACATCTCCCATTGTACTAAAGGAACGTAGTCAAGCTCACCATATGAGCTTCAATATCCCAAAACTAAGAGATGATTCGAGCATCTCTTGCCTCCCATTGACTAAGTTCTCGTACTCCTTAGGAGCACAGTAGACCCACACGTGATTCCAAAGCTCCTTCCCTTTCGTAAACATTCGAACCGAAATTCCCATGTCGCATAATTCTTTCCTCGTAAATTCTTGATAGCCAAAGTCTCCGTAGACATTCTTCCAAAAAGAATGAAATAGATTCAAGATTCACTATGAATTCCCCAAAACTGTGCTCGATACCATAACAAATTTTGAGAAAAAATGACTGAATGCCTCTTTCTGGAGCACCTTAAATAAAGAATTGTTGTACAACCTATTTTAGACAAGAAAAATACTTATAGTAATTACACAATTAATGCTTAATCTACTTTAGAAGAATATATACAATAATATAATAAATTATAGGACGAATTAACACACGATTAGATCTTCAACTGAGCCATAATTTTGCCATAATCTTAGCAATGGGCTGTAATTAGATCTTCAAACTTGTTTACAATTTCACATAATCTTAGCAATGGGCTGTAATTTAGATCTTCAACTGAAATATAATTTATGCCATAATCTTAGCAATTGACAGCCCACCTCCTCTCGCCATTGATAGGATGTCTCCGACACTGGTCCTGTCTCAGTTGGTGCATGTTTCAGGATTCTGATTTCTAGGAAAAGTAAGAAGGTGCTTGAGTCTCAATCTTCACGAATCCAAATACCCTGCAATGTCCTACATGTTCCGAGATTGTCCGCTTCTGTGGAATCTCTATTTGAGCTACTTTTTCCTGCACTCGATCCTACTCCTCTTTTATGTCGACAACACCTGCTATCTCGTGCATTGCTGCTAATCCTGTTTATCATGAGCGCACAAAGCATATTGAGGTGAACTATCATTCTATTCGGGAAGCCTTGGACTCTCATATTATTTCTCTTCCCTATATTTCTACTACCCTCCAGATAGCTGATGTGTTTACAAAAGCCATGACATGACAACATCATCAGTTCCTTGTAGGCAAATTGATGCTTCTTGATTGACCAACATCAATTTAAGGGGCGATGTCAGTTAGATATATGTTGCCATATATATCAAGCCTGAAATTGGTGCATGATTCTTGTATTCTAGCTACGTATGTATTGTAATTAATAGTACAACTGTGTTGTAGCAGCTGTATTATAGCTTCCTTATTTAGCTAGACTTAATTGT
Source organism: Tetrastigma voinierianum (assembly GCA_016808115.1). NCBI lineage: Eukaryota > Viridiplantae > Streptophyta > Magnoliopsida > Vitales > Vitaceae > Tetrastigma > Tetrastigma voinierianum. The sequence goes on along the minus strand of JAEQBH010004378.1, from coordinate 107,343 downwards.
TGTAATTGCTGGAATTCAGCATACTCTATCACCTTCCATATAATGAGAGGAACTCTCACAATGAGAGTTATTCAATCCAATTAACAAATATTACTAGTGCTTGATGGTTTTTGTTGTTAGTCGATGATCATACCCGATTATGTTGGACGTTTCTTATGAAAGAAAATTCTGAGACCAACCATACTTTCTAACATTTCCATGCTATGGTTTAAAACCAATATTCAAATCCTCAAAACCATCAATGCTAGAGATTTCCTTAATTCTAATCTCGGTTCATACCTTAAGTCTCATGGTATTGTTCAACAAAGTTCATGTGTCAACACACCTCAACAAAATGGTGTGGCTAAACGCAAAAACCATCGCATACTTGAAGTCGCTCGATCTTTATTTTTTCAAACCAATGTCCCTAAGCAATTTTGGGCGTCAAGCAGTCCTATAACCACATTTTTCATTAATAGAATGCCCTCACAAGTCCTCAAATTCAAGTCACCACTAAAACTTTCCATAGCCTTTACCCAACCTCACAACTAGTGTGTCGAGTCCCTCTCAAACTCTTTGGCTGCACTGCATTTGTTCATGTTCACCCTCAAAACTGTGGCAAACTTGATGCATGGGCCCTTAAATGTATTTTTGTCGATTACTCAACCAATCATAAAGGCTACAAAGGCTTCTCTTTACAACACGAAAATTTTATCGCCCTATGGATGTCACATTTTTTGAAGATAAACCATTCTTTCCCAATTTTGCATTTCGGGGAGTATGACACTCATGAATTACAAAGTTGGGACTGACCAGCCCTCATTGAGTCAAGTCCTTCTCACTCTCCTCTCTTTAGTCTACTGAACTCGGTTCCTCTCTCACAAACACAAATGACCTCACAAGAATCATCGAACTCGCCAAATTCATTGTCCGAAACAAGTCCACCTTCAATAGTTGACCCTAAACATCTCTATCTCCCTAATGAAGCAATACATGTTCACACAACAATAAAACTACCTCTGCAGCCCAACCTAAGTCAGCAAAACCAAGGATCTCCCTCCCCGAGCCTAATCCAATCTTGGAAAGGACAAGATGAGGCGCTTTAGTCCATACCAAGTACGGGTGCGATAGAATATGACTTGGAGTCAGATTTGCCTATTGCTCAAAAGAAAAGGCGTTCGATCATGTACCCAACACCCACTTTGTAGTTACATCTCCTCTTCAAACCTATCACAAAAATTCCGAGCATTTCTTTTGAGTTATGAAGCCTTAGCGGTTTCTAAATGGCGACTAGCAACCCTAGAGGAGTGCAATGCACTTGAGAAAAATGGTACATGGGTCCTAGCATCATTACCTCATGGTAAGAAGACTATGAGATGTAACTGAATATTCTCAATTAAGTCAAAAGCTGATAGGAGCATTGATATACAAAGCTCGATTAGTAGCTAGAGGGTTCACTCAATAACATGGAATTGATTATTGGGAGATGCTTAAACAAGATGGTTTGACAGATTCAGCGGGCTACGCTTAAAAAAGATGCTTTACTCAATTTCAAGAAATCACATGTTATTCATAAAAAATTTCACAGATAGGAGAATCACAGTGTTGATTGTCTACATTGATGATATAGTTCTTACCGAGAATCACGAAGGAGAGATAAGAAGACTTAAGGTCTTACTGGCCAAGGAATTCGAAATCAAAGACTTGGGACATCTAAGATCCTTTTCGGAATAGAGGTGGCCAGGACTAGTAAAGAAATTTTAATCTCACAATGTAATTATGTTTTGGATCTTCTGCACGAAACATGCATGTGTGGGCGTAAGCCGATTGAGACTCCTATGGATCCTAATACCAAATTGATGCCTCGAACTGAAGAGTTAGCAGCAAATAAGGGACAATATCAACGCTTGGTGGGAATGTTGATATATTTGAAACACATGCATTGATCTAAGCTTTGCAATCAGTACAGCCAAGCAATTCCTTAGTGTTATAGAATGTAAATATATACTTCACTTATAGGTTGTGAAACTAATTAGAAATGTTAGATTGACCTTCCAATTGTATATATCTAGCTTTTGTATTTATACTTGCTAAGATCAATGAAAAAATACAAGGAATTTATTCCTCCAATTCTTTTGTCCTTCTCTCTACATGGTATCGTGAAATATAGGTCTCACCTGTTTAAAAAAGGCAATTTTTATTTGAAGGAATTTTGGAGGAACCCTAGTAGCTTTAAGGTGTGTTTTGGAACACGTAGTCTGGGGAGAGCTGGGACTACGCCGCCCCCTAGGAAGGTGTGCCGGCCTCCACGACCCCAACCACTAAGTCTGGTGGCCGGAAAAGGTGCCTATGAGTCACATGCGCTGATTGCGCAAATCAGCCCTGTTCCCCACGAGCCGACGCGTGAGGGGGCGTGGGCCATCCTCCGATGATGCGCCTCCTCCTCCGACATCACCAATCGCCGACGAGACTCCCTAGTTACCTGATTTCTCTGTCTAATGCTTGCAGCAGTGCCTTTTCCCCTCTTTTGTGTTCGGCTGCCCTTTTTTTCTAGGGTTTCTTTGTTTTTTTTTGTGACTTGCTGGAGATCTAATAGCTCCCACAGGTATTTTGAGGTTTATGGGACCAACATCCATTTATGTGTGGTGTTTTTTGTGGAAAGGTGGTCATTTTCCTTGCAAGATCCTATTTTTCTGGTATCTTTCGGATTTTTTAGAGGCTTGTTTGAGTTAGATTTGCTCCTATGACTGATGTTAAAACCCTGCGTGAGCTGTGTGTTATTATCGCTTATAATCCAGTGAAGGCGATTGGGATCAGAGAAGTTGCAAAAAGAAATCAAGGTTTCCAGCGGAGTCGTGAATCATTGAAGGGTGTTTCTACTCCTAGCACTATGCTTGTCGAAATGCAAACTTAACATGCCTTATTTCTAATAAATACATTGACTGCTTAACAGAATCCACATGGGATATCAAAGGATTACATGCATTATTTCTACCTTTATCATACTTTATAGATGTCAACATCTTGTGTCCTTGGGTTAGGGACAATTCATCCTACTCCTTTAATCACTTTGACCTATGTTTTGAGTTTACTACAATTCTATTTTAATTTAATTTATGTGAGTAAACTCATTTGTACACTTAATTGTAGTATTCTGTTTTTTCCTGTGATTATCAGTTCGATTCAGATATTTCGATGAAGTGGGTTATTGGTAGAGGATGTGAGTTTGGGGGTTCTCTACATTCTTGAAACATAGGTGGCCAACGCTGTTGTTTGTTCGTAGTTGTCGCCCACTAAGTACATTGTCAGCTGGTCATCATTTTCTCTTTGTTGAAGAATAACGCTTATATCCTCGCTGAGTCATCCTCATTGATCTATGAGTCGGTCAATATGTTTCATCGTGTGCATTTGAGTCCTAGAGTCAATAAACGAGCTTCCGCTCCTTTTGAGTTAGTTCATTCTCTTTGACTAGGTTTAAATATTTTGTTACCTTTGTGGATGATTTCTCTCATGTCACTTGGCTTTATCTAATGAAAAGTCGTTCTGAGCTTTTTTTCTCATTTTAGTGCCTTTTGTGCTGAAATTCAAACACAATTTCATGTCTTGTTCAAACATTGAGAACTGATAATGCCAAGGAATATTTTTCGAAGCTTTCACCCTTATGTTACAAACATGTGATTCTCCATCGTACTTCTGTGGTGTTGATACACCCTCTTAGAACGGGGTAGCTAAGAGAAAGAATAAACGAGATTGCTCGAGCCCTTTTATTCCAAATGAATGTCCCTACACATTTTAGGGCTGACGTAGTCTCCACAACTTGTTTTTTTATTAATAGGATGCCCTTATCGATTCTTAATTGGGCTACTCCTTACCACCAGTTGTTTCCAAATAAATTGTTGTTCTCTATTGATCCTAAGGTATTTGGATGTATATGCTTTGTTCGGGATGTTCGTCCTCAAATCTCTAAACTTGATCCGAAGTCCTTAAAGTGTATTTTTGTAGGATATTCGCGTGTTTAAAAAAGGTATAGGTGTTATTGTCCCACTCTTTGACGTTACTTTGTGTCTATTGATGTTGTATTCTTTGAGACTATGTCTTTTTCCATTCCGTCTACTGTTATGAGTCCCGGGAGGACATGATTTTGGTTTATTATGTTTCCATCAGTTCCTACCCGCCTCCCATTCCCAGCTTAAACCTCCCATTATTCAAGTATACGCTCGACGCCAAAACCCCCCAGTCTCGAGTCCAACACCATCTGCTTCGACATTAGATCTAGTCTCTAGTGATGATCTTCCTATTGCTCTTCGTGAAGGTAAACGTCAACGTGTTCACCCAATTTCCTCATTTTGTTCTTATAACCAATTGTCATCACATTCCTCTTCTTTTATTGCATCCCTGCATTCTATCTCTCTTCCAAACACTGTCCGTGAGGCTTTATCTCACCTTGGTTGGCATAGTGCTACGGTGGAAGAAATGCAGGCTTTAGATGACAATGACACTTAGAACTTGGTACAGTTACGTACTGGGAAGAAAGCCATTGGATGCTGTTGGGTTTTTGCAGTTAAAGTTAATCCTAATGGTTCAATTGCTTGATTGAAAGCATGAATTGTGGTTAAGGGGTATGCTCAGACCTATGGTGTGGGCTATTCTGACACTTTTTCCCTTGTTACTAAGATGACATATGTTTGACTGTTTATTTCCCTGGCTGCCACTTATAATTAGGATCTCAAATAGCTTGATATTAAGAATGCCTTTCTTCATGGCGACCTTCAGGAGGAGGTGTATATGGAACAACCTCTAGGGTTTGTTGCTCAAAGGGGTATAGGGAAGGTTTGTAGTCGTTAGAAGTCTTTGTATGGTTTGAAACAAAGTCCTCGTGACTGGTTTGGTAAATCTCAAATTTCAAGTCGTTGAGGGAATTTGGTGTAGAAGAGCAAATATAATCACTCATCTTCTAGTAGGAACTCCAGCCTGCATCATCTGCTGGTAGTGTATGTAGATGATATTGTTACCGGGAGGACTCCTATAGGTATCTCATCTCTGTCTTTTTCGTGAGCTAATTCCATACAAAAGACTTAGGGATGCTAAAATGCTTCTTGGGCATTGAAGTTATGCGAAACAAATATGGAATCTTCTTATTTCAAAGGAAATATATGCTTGATCTATTATCTGAGACTAGAAAGTTAGGGGTAAAACCATGTAGTTCCTCTATGGTTCTAGTCGTACACCTTACTAGAGAAAGCGAAACATTTGAGGATCCTAAGAGATATAGAAGACTTGTTGGGAAGCTGCATTATCTTATAGTAACTCACTACAAGAAAATAAGAATATAGAAATGGAAAATAGAAACGGCCATTTCCGCTTTCTCGCAGTTAGAACGAATAGAAACTGAATAGAAACTAAAGCAAATATTGCTACAAAGATTTGAAACGGAATAAAATCCGCTGCTAATTGTTGGTGGGAGTAAATATGAGGATAGAACGGAATTAGAAACGGAATTAGGAGACTTAAAATTGAAACGGTCTAATTTTTCCGTCGCAAATTTATCAAAGGAACATTGGCGGTAAAATGTAGTTGCTCTTTAGCACGAAATTCGCTTTCCAAAAAATAAAGTATAAATATTAATTTGTTAGATAAAATAGAAACGGAATTGAATTCGCTTCTAATTTTTTTTTAATTTAGAAACGGAATTAATTGCTTTCTAATTTTTCATATTTTAGAAACGGAATTGAATTCCGTTTCTAATTTTTTTTCTATTCTTAGAAACTGCGAATTCAATTCCGTTCTAATTTTTTTTAATTTAGAAACAGAATTGAATTCTGTTTCTAATTTTTTTCTAATTTTAGAAACGGAATTCAATTCCGTTTCTAATTTTTTCTAATTTTAGAAACGGAATTCAATTCCGTTTCTAATTTTTCCTAATTTTAGAAACGGAATTCAATTCCGTTTCTATTTTCGTTTAGATTTTATAGAAACAAAATTCCGATATTTTTAGAAACAATATTTTTATAAATGTTATTGCAAATGTAAAAATTAACTAATAACTTATTTTTATAATTATTAATTTTAATTATTAAAAATAAGTAAAATTTTGATTTTAATAACATTGATTATTTTAATGTAAAATAATTTGAAAATGAATTTATTAAAAAATTATTAATGTTCAATTTAAATATTACATATGAATTATTTTAAAATGGATTTTTAAATATTAAAACCTCATCATATATATATATATATATGTTCAATTTATGAATTATCTTAATGTTTGTTTATATTAAAATTAAAATTATTTCAATATTTTGTTATAAAGTATAAATATTAATTTGAAAACGTGTAAAAATAGAAAGGGAATAAATCGCTTCTCTAAAATAGAAATGAAATTCAAGGATCCAAGTAAATACAATTAAACGCTGGACAAGGATGTTACCTCATAGGACATAAAATTTTGATCTCGAACGATTCGGTCAATGCTAGCACGCTCAAGTGTCCGTGGCTCTAGCAGATTCATACACGAACGTATTCTTACGTTACTCATCTTACCTGCACAAATCAGATCTAGGTCGTTTTTTATTTTTCGTTTTTTATCTCTCCCGTTTCTAAAACCTTGGGAGACCTCTTTTGCTTATTGGTGTTCAAAATGAAAGTGGTAGAAGTGGTAGTTTCTGTAAAAGGACGATTTGCTATTTAATCAGATCCCTCAAAAAACTCCCTTTTGGTTTTGAACACACACTAATTCTAAAAAGATGCTAGCCATTAATCAAACCAACATGATCTTATCTGATAAGATGTGTTTCTATCTAAACGGTTAAGGTTAACATTATCTTATTAGATAAGATGTGTTTAACCTAACTTAACCTCCAAGTCTTATCTGATAAAATGATTTTTGGAGAGACTAAATCTAATCACCTAATTAAGTAGCAAATCAACAAAAAAGGGATAAAACGGGCTTTAATTTTGGGCCTGTTTAAAGGTCCAAACATCTAATCTAATACTATTCTAATCGTACATTACACAACTTCGAGTTACATTCGAGGGGAATTAGATGAGAAAAGAAATTTACAACTTGAATCAGAGAAAACAAATGCTGGGTCCAGGGCGCCCTCGCGGGGGGGGTCCCAGGGCAAGCCGCCTGCGGGTCCAGCTACCGCGGTCCCAAGGCCAAGTGGGTCCCAGGGCAGCGCCGGCAGGTCCAAGGGCAAATACCAGTGTATCCCACTGACCGGCCAATGTGGGCCTGAGTAAGGGGCCATTTCTTGGGATCGGGCGAGCCTCTAAACAAAATAAATTGCTAAATTAGTTGAATAAGTTGCTATCATATTTCCTTAACAAAAAAAAATTATAAACCTTGCATTAGAGTTTTGAAAATTAGGGGTGGTTATGTAATTCTTAAGAAAATATAGTATTTTTATTCCAAGTGCTCTTATATGAGCAGAAGAAACCCTAACCCTATCTTATTTTCTTTCTTTATTCCAAGTGCTCTTAGGGCTGTGGCACGTTTCATCCTCCTTTTCTCCTTTCCAAACCTAACCTAAGTTGGGTCCTTATAATCCTCTGCTTTCAAGATCGCGCTTCGGTATATCGGTAAGCTACTTACTTCTCTCTTTCGTTTTCATACGCCTGCATCCTCTCTCTTTCTCTCCCTTTCTTCTCTCAAGTCTCCCAAACCCCGGGTTTTGGTCGAATTTAATCCAACCACATCTCCTCGTCGCTTGCATCTCCGGGATTTCGCAAATTCCCAGGCCTCTTGCCTGGCCCAAGATCGCTACTCTGCCCTAACTTTCTGGTTCCACTCTCTCAGTCATCGTATGAGGTAAATTTTATTTTTCTCTTCCTCCTTACATGTTTGAAAGTTTCGAAGCCCTAATTTTTATATTTCTTTGTGTTTATTTTATAGTCTAATCTTGGCAAAGCCTTAACTCTTTCGCTTTTCATGCGCCTCAATCTTGTGTTTTGCTTGGGTTTATCAATCGATTCATAGATGTTGTTATGTTGAGATGATTCTGTTTGATTTCAATAGATTATCAAATATGGTTTTACATCTTTCCCCATAAATTCAGATAATTCTTCGTGCTCTCTAGCATCACTCAGAACATATATCTAAACGTTTGGGCGGATATTCTTCTTCCATTATAATGCTTTGTTTTATACCAAAGCAGTAATAATACTTAAACTATGAAACTCTTAGCTAGGCAAAGACGCCAGACTATGCTCTATTGAAGATTGAATTTTATTATTCATTTATTTAATTTGATAGACAAAGACTTGTATTTAGAAACCTAAAAACAAGGGGGCGAGCCTATGCTTTACATGTGACTTAGAAACACGGGCGCAGTTACCAAAATACAAAATACAAAGTTCTTTATGTTATCTCCTTCTGATTTTGTTTGGTTTGTAGCAATAGCATTTCCTGATATGGGTTGGTTATAGGAGAATGTGTAAGTAATTGTTTCAAGCATAATTGTTATAGGGATAACTACTATCATTCCATTCATTTCTCCCGTTAGTGGATGACCAAACAAAGAGGTAATATTTTCATATTTAAATTAGTCTAGTATGATGAGATAGTCTAATTCTACCGCATTGGTGTTTGCCTTTGTTTTTTTTGTGACTGATGGACATGGAAATGATGAATTTGATTGGAGAAGTGCTTAGTTTTCTTTAAGAATTATTTTTTGTTTTAGTATTTGATTGCCGGAATGGAAAATTCCTCACGCTTTTTTTTTCTTAAGTTCTCATGGAAAATTCATGGGTTTGGTCAGAATGGAAACATATCGAATCATCGCCTATGGATGAATGTTAGATTAAGAGATGGGTTTTGACTGGATGAGTTTGAAGCGGGATTGAGGAGTTTGTTGATTTTGCCAAAGACTCGAATTAATGGACGGATCAAAATAAGATGATGCCCATGTAATGACCGTAAACAGCTGCAGATAGAGTTTTCAAGAGCTAGATATTGTGTTATCCATCTCAAAATGGATTTGTTAGAGACTATTATGTTTGGCATAAACATGGTGAACAATAGCAACCAATCCAACTATAAATGAATAGAATAATCATGTCGCAATAACATGTCCAATCAACAATGTACGCAAAAAGATGATATTATCCACTTAACTGCAGATTATCGAGGATATCCCAAATCCGGCGCATGGGAACTTTATGAAATGCTTAAAGCACCGCAACAAGAGGTTTGGCCCAGAATCAGATAAGCCACCAGTTATCCGCGGCCGAGATCAGCGAATTTAGCGCCGTTATCATTTTCTGGGTGTTTTGACGATGATTTACTACTTCGGATCCAATGTTACCGTAGAATGTCATGACGATAATTTTTACAACAGCAAAGAAATAACGCGTTTAGCTCGCTCAGAAAAAAACGCGGTCATTACGGCAATGATATCGGGTGAAGACAACAACAGGTTGCACCGGTAACCATCTCGATGTCCACATCATGCATCTAATAGGCAAAAACAAATGTTCTCATAAGAAGATGTATTATCACTGTCAAAGATGAGAGGCAATCAAAGCCACCGCTAATGACACGAAAGGAGCAGACATATATAATATCAAGAAGGTGTCACGCGATATCGCCGCGATTCCTCAGCCGAAACATTTGACCAAATTCATCCATCTTTGCGCGAAACAAGATTAGGCTGGCACATATGATTTACAAATGATTCGACAAACAGTAATAATACCACTACGCCATGATAATATGTTCAGACTTGGTCGCGCCATGGAAAGAAAGATGAATACATACCGTTTCATTATAGCGCTCGGTCCGTAAAGTCCAAAAGAGTAGCGATGTTTTCAACTCAATTATGAGCTAAACATTTGTGGGAGGTGGTGTACAAACATATGATGTATCTAGTATCTCAGATAGCAAAGACTTATGTGGGACTATAAGTGATTTTCCATATTCTATGTCAGTCGATAGAGTACCAGAAAATTAGCTTGTCCTGACGAAAGGAGAATTCTCATGCATTTTCTCCGAGCAAAAGGTGGTATCTGCTGAGCAACCATCGAAGTTCTACTAATGGAACATCCATTTTTGAGAATAAGAAGACGAAAGGGGCATAGCTTCTGAAACCACCTATTAGGTCGTGAAATATTGAGTTCGAAAATTATGGCTTAAAAGGTTATGAATGGAGCGCCGATGGATAAATGCAATAAATTTCCAAGAATACATTATCGTGGTTGGAAGAACAAGTAGGTCTTCGGGGATTTGCCTGAAGGAAAACAAACCTAATATAGCACAACTTAGATGTCATGCACATTGAGAAGAACTTTTTTGATAATGGCTTTGAACACTATCATGATGTAGAAGGAAAACAAAAGATAACAAGTAAATCAAGAGAGGATTTAAAAGAGTTCGCTTCACGCCCGTAGCGATAGGAATGAAACAACAAATAAATTCTAAGGCTTGTTACAGTCAGAAGGATGCAAAGAAGCCGAAAATATCAAGATTTCGTTCTCGACGATATGTATCTAACATAAAGATAAAAGATAATGAAGAAGCACAGTATCGATGAAAAGTCATGATTTGAAGGTGTTTATGCAGAGGCTATCGACCAGCATTTCGTGGACCATTTCCAGAAATGTTTGGCAAGTCGCGACCTGGCAAGGACGAAAAATCTCACTTCTACCACATAAAAAGGAAGACATGGAGCACTTAGAAAAGCGATTATACCCATCATTTTATGTACTTTGGTTTATTTTTCCTCCAAGCTTTCACTCATGGAACATCTTCCCATCCACTTAGCCAGAATCAACATAGCAGCTATGTAAGGCCAGATGGCAATCGCCGAGGTATATATCATTTGTCACCATACTCAATGATCGCACAAATGTTATTATTGCAAACATATTTTTTCGATATCTTCAAAACACAAAGTACAAAGGTGCCAAAGCCAGCGACCGATATGTTTACTTGGCCAGAGCAAAGTTTCAGACAAAAAGACTACAGAAGCGAGTATTTAGGTATCAGCGCAGAAATTTTGATGCGGGAAGCGGGGGATGGATGGTCAGCAGGTATGCTTTGGCTGCAATAAGGGTGCCGATTGCGGCGGTAAAATCGAGCATATTCGATGACTGTAGCATTATGTTGGCTTCACACATATATCTTATTGAACCGCGAGGAAGTTAAAAACCACATATCGAGTAAGACTTAATTTTGTGCCAGATAAGTTTTGTTTCATGGTATGTCATATACCTCAATTCTTATATTCAAATAAGTTTAATTTTGTTTTTGTAGAATTTATGCTAACAATTATAAGGCAAAGTGAACCGTATATTGATGATGTTACATTTGATGCTAAGTTTCGACCAAGATTTTTCTTCTGCTTGAGAAATTTGTCAGTAACAATCTCTTGGACTTGTCCTTTGGGTTAAATAATCTGTTTAATTATTATAGTTTGATTATATTTTTTTCCTCCTTCTTAGGCACATAATCCGCTGTCAATACTTCTAATGACAAATAAAGGATCTTAGGTACACATTGAGCTACAGACTTATCTTATTATTATGTAATGGATACAATTTTACATACTTTAAAACATGTTCAAATAGAGTTACTGCAACATATGATGATTAAGGGGTCTAACTATAGTGCACTATAGATTTATAGGTCATTATTGAATGTACACTGAGTATCCCCACATCATCAGATGATAATTCTTATAAGTGTGAATGTTTGTCCATTCCGCTCAATAATTCATCACTAATTACATAATTGTGGATGTGCAAACTGGAAAGAAAATCTTATCTAAGTATTTGATCCATTCATTCTTGCTGCTGCAACAAAGTGGTTATTTGTCAATGATCCAATCCATGCAAGGAAGAAAACCCAAGTGACTAGTTATTATAGTCAAAGCTAGATCAATTAGAAGCTCCCTAAACGTAATGTCGCAATCATCTAAAAAAATCGTATTTCATAGAACATTGTGAAATTCATCCAATGATCCTGGTGGGTAGATGATGGTCCTCAAACACGATCAGTAAGATAGACACAGACATTGATGATATTATGTTTAAGAAGAGTAATATTCAAGAATTTACAAGAGAATCACTGTATAAGAGTTAGATGAGATGATTTATCGGGATATTTCTCCATGGATAGAGCCAGATTCCAATTAACTATGTTGTGTTATACTTTTCTTTTGAACTGTGTATTTCTGCATTTAATAACAATTGTTTTTAAACTATATTGAGCTATAAAGAAATATTCTTTGAAGAAGGCAGATATTGATTAATCAGAATATTGGTTCAGACTGCTTCTGATGTTTATGAAAATTTGTAGTTTTATATGAGAGGTGAACCATCCATGGCTGGTGATCTCAACTCTTAGTCAGTAGAAGTCAAAAATAGTTCAGAGAAGAATCACAATTTCTTCATAGTGTGGAATAATACTACAACAAGCTACCCTGATTCATCATGTACAGAGAGATATGTATTCACTCCTTTACTACACTTAGCATTCATTTATATATCCTGTCTCAAACACTTTATCAAATTAATACAGGCTCTATCCCAATCTATCTTAGAGGTACATCCCATGCTACTGCAAAGATCGATCACGCTCTTGATTTTCACAAATCCATGTCTAGCATGCAAACTGATGATAAAATCTTTATTCACCCACTCCTACAATAAATAAGACGATTTTTACAAAAATTTATTACCTCATGCATGATTATTATTTTTAGAAGGCATTGGTCTAAAGTAGTTTTTAGTTCAGTAACTATAGAATTTGTGATTAACTAACTTTTTTATTGCACCATCATTGTTTATTAAGAATAAAAATAACATCATGCATCTTCTATGTTTAATAGTTTTTAGTTTTAAAAAATAAAAATGAAAATTATATCAAATATTAATAAAAAGTCTATTTTTTCTTTATATATTATTTATAGAAGTATTCTTCACTTCTAACTTAGAAGATAGTTTATAGAAAACTAGTTGAGGAGGTATTAAGTGATACAAAGTGCCTTCCAGCAGAAGAAGTCATTATTTAAAGAATTTAAAGTACATTTAATGCATTTAGCCTATTTTGATAAGTGTTGAATTATTGTTAACATGATAATAAAATAATGCCTTATTTTTGCTTTTTTTTGCTAGTGTAAAAAATATAATGGAATCCCTGCTTTACACTTCTCATGATACATGGAAACATGTGATAGTGTCCCGATACAGTCATAAGCTTGGAAAAATGGAGAGCAAAGTATGCAAAGATGCAAAGCTTCTAGCAGTGTCTTCAAAGAAGTTTGGAATCAAACAGGAATTGAACACGAAGAGTCTGCGCCTTGATCCTGTATGAACCCAAAATCTGCTTTCTCTATCTGAGAGTGAAGGATCAAAGATCTTCAAAACATATTGAAAATATCCCAAAACGACTATTCAACATTCTATGACTTATAAGTTCTTTCCAATTTAATTTTGTTGTTAACTTTATGTATTTAGTTAATACTAATCACATCAAATATGTCATGTACATAATATGTTATTATTATTTTTAGCTTCGAGTTAGGATCGCCCAAAATTCTCAACACCGTTTTCGAGGTATTTAAGCGCATGCACAAGAAGAAGGATGGGTCATTTGTAGAAGCTGTCAAACATATGAGCCAAAGTTTTTGTTATTATTTATTATGTATGTTAGTTGTTAGCATGCAGCTGGATTTAGAATTATCAATATTGTGAATTGAAGGGCTTATATTTTTCTTTCCCATATAAGAATTCTGTATTTACACCATTATGTTAGGATTGAAGGGTCATAATATAGATTGTATTTATATAGGATAAATGGGCCCTATGTGGTCATTTTTAATCTTATGGGAATTGCAGTGGTCAAGTAGCTAATATCACTGGGACAAAGCTGCCATGAAATTACACAGTTGTATTTTCAGTGGCCTTCCATTAAAGGAGACTCATCTGAGTACTACAAATCTTGGGTCCCGGTGGGATCACAGAGTGTTTAAAACACCTATTGATCCAATAGTTCTCCACTGCTGATTGTTGTCAAACAACCCAGATTTGGGCATGCAGTTATACATGAATGAGGTAACATAGCTAGAGTGAATGAGTTTTCTTTTCCCAAAGATCCGCTGATGGGAATTCTGTATTATGTTGTTATATCTATAAGTTTTATTGTTGAATTTAGATAGAATATGAGAGTATCATATGGTATCATTTTTCCTATATTATTATTATTGGCTTCAATTCTCACTTTATTGTTTATTTTGATTGATTGTTTAATGTAGATAATTTGACCTAAAATTTGGACATCCATAGCATTTGTTCTTTATAGTCAGTTTATATCCGAATTTCTGATGTAGAATTTAAATTTTCATTAATTGTTGCTAGTATAAAACATGTGATTTTCTTGTAGTTTTAATATTTGTATATTTATCAAATGAATTTTGTATTTACAATCCATACATATAAATTGTTGTCTTCCTATGAATTATAAATATTTGGGCTTTTAAATAAAAATTATATAGTGCATAATTGGTGTTTTTTTTTTTTTGTATATATATATTTTACATAAGAGATATTATTATACAATTGTAGGAAGTCAGAGAAGAGTACAGGTCAGTTTCAATTGATGATGAATCATGTAAGCCCAGCACGAGGTTGCCTTGGTATCACTTTCTCAGCCATTGAGGAGCCCAAAAAGCAAGAGATATGGTCTTGTACTTCATGATCTACATTTTATCCATTGGTTCTAGCCATCTTTCCTTTCTTTCCTGCCATAATACTTTATTTGATGAGCTGTCATGGAGAGTTGTGGTGAAATTCACAAAATTTAACAGAAAAAATGAAGAGATACAGTTGTGGCATGAATAAGAGATAAATGGGCTCAGCAGGAAAAAGTTAAGAAGAAAGACTAAAAGAGAGGGATGAAATGCACTAAGATTTTACACATGGAGCAAATTATGTGTAAGTTAGTCTGACTTCATCTATTATCAATAACCCTCCAAAGAGAAGATCCATCCATCTCTAGAATAATTTATCATACGACTCCGAGTGATGTTTTAGGCTTTTTTTATTAAACATTGTCATAAGTAAACCTTATATGTTAAAAACTTATACAGATATTACAATGTGTGTAATCAGTGAATATATGATAAAAGCTTGTTAAGGTTATGAATTTATATATATAATATGGAAAAATATTAAGACGGGCATATTTAAACTTATTTTAAGTTAAAAATTTTATCCAAAAAGGTGTAATTAATAAAATATTTGTTCCATTTAAAAATAAACAATTTAATAAATTATTATAAACAAATTTAAGAAAATATATCGTGAATTCCGTTTCTATTTTTCTAATATAAATTAATTATTTCGCTTTCTAATCTGTCAGATTCCACAAATAGACGGAATCATTTCTGCTTTCAGTTTTAAAGGTTCCGTTTAATTTGTACTAATCAAGTTTATTTAAGATCGGTTAGAACGGAATGCCCTAGTTTCCAAATCAGAACAAAGAGTTTTTATCTGCTGTTATTTTAGTGTTTTGATTAGAATAAATTTTCTTCTATTTTTTCTTCACGTTTAGAAACGGAAATTGAGTTTTCAGTCTGCAGTTATTTTAGTATTAGATTAGAAACGGAAATTCCCTTTTATTTTTTACATTTAGAAACCAAATATAGTTTCATTCACATATGTTTATGTTTAATTTTCTCGTCGCAAAATTAGAAACTTAATCTCGCAAATCTGCTTTCTAAAATTCATAGTGTCTTTGAAACAGACACTCCATTTAATTGGTCATTGGTAATATTAGAACAGAAACGGATTTTGACCTGTTTCATTCGCTTTTCTTGTAGTGACCATACCATGTTATAGTCAATGCAAAGCTTGTAAGACATGTCCTCTCCAGTCCGGCCACTGTCAATCAGAGAACAATTATGTTATTTTAAAGGAGGCATGGGTGGTGGTATTCTATAGGTATTCATAAATATAATAGAATGAGGTCTTCTGTATGCTGATACTGGGGCAGTCAAGGAAGATAGTATCTACTTTAGGTTACTGTATTCTTGTCAGAAACCCAGTATCATGGAAAAGCAAGAAGCAAGGGGTTTGTTTCCGTCATGAGTCTGGGCATGATAATATATGTTCAGATGTGATCATGGCTTCTAACCTTGATGCTGGAAGTTGGCATTGAGACACCAATCCCAAGAAAACCTGTGTGACAAACTGCATCGTCCCTTCATATTGCTTTTAACTCAAGCAGAAAGAATCCAACCACATATATTATATATCATTTCGTTTAGAGAAAATACAACTCGTTTGATTTCTAAAGAGGTAGTAATATATACTATGATATTTTCAAAGGCCTGTATCGTTATTGATTGCATGAATAAGTTGGACATGACACATCTATATGAATCCTGAGGGAGGTGTTAGAAATGTAAATATATAATTTACCTATAGGTTGTAAACAATAGAGGTGTTAATTGACCCACTCATCATATGACTAGCCTTTGTATTTATACTACAAATTAAATAAAAAGTGTTATAAGGAATTTATTCCTCTGTACTTCTACTCTTCACAGATTTAGTAACTATCTCGTGGATCACACATGTGGCAAAGTGGGAGGTCAAAGTTATTAGGCAAATTTTAAAAGGATCCTGTAGGTTAATATTCAGAAAAAGTTTAATTTATTTGTTTTGATGCCTACATAGATGGATTGGGTCGATCTCATTGACTCAATGTCAACTCAATATTGTTTATTTGTTTGGGGGAATTTGGTAACATGGCAAAGTAAAAAGCAATAGGTGGGAAGCAGGTGAAAAGCAAAGCCAGTTTCGAGCATTATAGTGGAAGAATTGGGAATAGACTACTAGGTGAATCCTCATGATTTATAGGCAACGAGTTCACTGTCTGTAGCCCTCCCCGACAAAGCAAGTACATATTCTAACAAAGCCCTGTTTCGATCCAACTGCCAACTAAGCTCCATGCTGAAGAATAACATATATTGCCTAGTTTTAGGAGTGTGAAACCAAACCAGTCAATTAGGAGAGAGTATTGAATTTCCAGTATTTATATCAAGTTTAGGAAGTTACTTAGAATTTTGCTACTTCCTAGAAATAATATTATGGTATCCAGTTAGACTTGTACCATGTGTGAGAGGCTTCATTTTTCTGGGAGCTGATATACATGTACCAGTTGTGGTTAATTGACAAACCAGAATTTTTCCACTGTCGCTCTTCTTCAATTCCCTAGCTTTTCTTTCGTATAAAGATTAAAGAATTTTGAAACACGAGTTTCCTACTTTATTTTCATCATAGCAAATTTTAGACTCCTTCCTATTTGTCCTTTCCTAATACCTTTCTCAGTCATTCAAATAGAACCTGAACCTTTTAAGAGATGGCTTGCATTAGTTTGTATGTTAATCTCATCTAACGTTGGGAAATTTTTAGTTGTAAGTTCACTGTGTTGACCATTTTATCAATTTCTGTCCATGGACTTGACCACAAACTCACATAAATTTTTTCTGTACTGTAACAAATCCTTCCATTTACTTCCTTAAACCAACAAGGAAGAAACTAGAGATATCATATTATTGTAGTAATTAGAACCATATTTGAATAAATTAAACTTACAAGTTTAAGCTTTTAGAAAGTTGGTTGTTTAACATGGAATTAGAGCTTGTTTGGTAGGAGGTCCTTGGTTCAACCCTCTCTCCCTTGCAAAAATTGAAATATTTGATCCCTATTTACATTTCAAATTGTTATTGTCTTCTAATCTCTCCACTGCATGCAAAGAACATGCATGTGAGGGAGGTGGGGTCATGAGGCTGAGATAATCCAAATCCAGAGTTTGAGCTTTTAGGAAAGTTGGTCGTTTAACATAATTGTTTCCCTTCTAGTGAACCATAGATGAGTTTCCACCCATTTCCATTGTGAACCATCTATTTCAAGTTATTTTACTGGTACAGCAATACATAGTAAATGATAAAAAATCAAGTGCACATAGTTTTTACACATCATACAGCCTTGTCATATAAGAAGGCATGATATTCAGATAAACCAAATCCCACAAGTTTGAGCTGTGTGTGTGCAGTGGTAGAGAGTTGGTCAGTTAGTATGGTATCAAACTTATTGGGTAAGAGGTCCCTGGTTCGAGCACTTTTTGTAATTTATTCCCCAGGCTAAAGATTTGAAATTCATAGAGGACTCTATTTTGTTTATTTGTTCATGTGGTTGCATCGTGAGGAGGGGCCGTTAAAACTACGATATTCATATTAAACACAAATTCATGCTCAGAGTTTGCAGAACTATTGCTTAACTACATACTCCTTTATATGCAACTGTATTACATATTTTCACTGCATTGTTCGCTTGATTTAAAAAGAACAAGGCTGTCTTTATCAACTTAAATTGCAGGAATCCAAAATGTCTTTTCTATTCTCTGTATTGTCTCATGCTGTTTTTGTACAGAATAGGTCAGTTTCATGTAATTCCTGTGGGATCTGTTCTAAGAATAAATTGAAGAACTTCATGTTGTAAGTCTATAAACACCTTTCTGTTTCCATGATATTGATCAAGCTGTGAAAAAGAGAGGAGTTGTCTCCATGAAAGTGAACATAAAAGGTCAAAAGTTAGGGTAGGGCTTGTTGCCTAGGAGTTCTGTAGGGCATTGATCAAGTTGGATCATTCTGAATTCCACAGAGGTTTTGAGGTGGGGAAACAAGTGGACGAAAAACTCAAAGAAGAGAAAAGAATGAAAATAAGAAGTACACTCTCTGATATTTATTTTAGAGATATTAGTCATAATTTTTTAATAAAGAAGAAGAAGCATCTTAATTTATATATTTATTCTCATCTCCTATCTTGATTATGATGATTTTTGTGGTAAATACATTTTTTATTGATGCCATCCAGGTCCATTGGTTCAAATAACTTCTCCGGAAGCCTCCCTCCAGAAATTGGAAATCTAGTCAAACTTCAGCAATTGTAATTTGTTTCTTTTATTTCTGTCTATGGATTGAATGCTTTAAAAAGTTAAAACAAATAGATGATTTAATCTTTCTCAGAATACTACATGTTAGTAGATTTTTATTTGCTTAATGAACAGTTACATAGACAGCAGTGGAGTGGATGGGGAGATACCCTCCACATTTGCTAAACTTCAAGACATGGTAACCATGTAAGAAAGATTCAGTGTCATAACATTTTCTATTTATGGTGAAAGTAAAAGCTCTTATTGGATAATGAGGCTCAGTTTAGAGATTTATTATTGAGTCAGGTTTGCACAGATGTTATATCACAGGAAAACATATCACTCCATTAAACTGGACAAAGCTTCAATCTCTGTAAGCTATATGAAAACAACAAAAATAATTTTTACCTTTGTGGCAATTTTTGTTGATGACAAGGCATATTTTTTCTTATGATTCTCTTCAGAGTTTAGTCATATTCTGAGACAACTATGCCTAGTAAGGATATTGTTTTCAGTGGCAAGCCTTCAAACGCTCTTGCAGGAGATTTCATGAGTCCTTCTAGAAGGTCCAATACCATCAAGTTTTTTAACTTGACCTCGTTGACTACTTTGTGAGTTTTCACTCCATAACTAGTTCAAATTTCCATTTGAATCTTCTCCACTGCAAGTTGTAAGACTCAGTTCCTAGTCTATTACCTATGAATGACTTCAGAAGTGAATAAGTGATTGTTCCATGCACTGAGCTCATCTCATTTCATCAAGGAAATGAGATTTAACCCATTTGTAAGATAAATCATTCTTTTCTGCCATTCCAATACTTTTTCCTCTCATATCTCCATGAATCAGGCCACCGATTCCTTTTCTTTGCTTCAGAGTTCTAAGAAACTGATTGATATCTGGTAGTATTCCGCCTTATATTGGAGAATTTCAAAGTTTGAAAACACTGTAAGTTATAACATACATTATTTCTCGAATGAAAAAGATACTAGCCAGATTTTGTTTTGTCTTATGTGTTGTTCTTTGTTTCTTATTTGTCCATGTAGAGATTTGAGTTTCAACAACTTATAGCAGGTAAATCTGAGGTTATTCAATCTGAGCTTCTTCACTTCTCTGTAAGAAGCAAATAAGCACTTTTCCTCTTGCATTCATAGATCATCTTATATTTTCCTATAGTTTTTTTGCGTACCTTCCTGATACAGTTTTTCTTTTTTCTTCAATTACTTATTTCAATGATCAGGTTTTCTGAAGCACAGATTCTTTCTGGACCTTTCCCTGCCAAAAAGTGATCAACTTGCTGTAAGCCCCTGTCTGATAGTAATATGTTAGATCGGATCACAAGCATTTCATAACCATTATCTGTGGGAAATATGTTTTTAATACCATAAAGAAAGAGCTAAGAATGACTGAAAACAGAAACATTCCTTCATATATTATCTATAGCCTGACTTCTGATGATTGGTCCCAAAGACAAAAACTGTCAATCTCTTGTGAACAGTATGTGCATGAATTTGTTAATACTTATTTGACCCAGATTGTCCAGAGCACTGCTGAAGAAATCTCAGTATCATCTAGAGCACTTAAATTCAAAGAATCACACAAAGTAATTGGGAAATAACAAATTTGTTCAAATGATCAGTAATACTTAGAACTATGCAAAGTCTGTATCCAGGATAAGAGGAGATCTTGCACTTGACTGATTGTAGTTGTTCCACTCAGCAGAACTGTAAAAGAGAACAAATGAGAGACTGTGCATATGACTTAGAGTTTGAAGGACCTTGATGATCTGAAGACTTCCACATATGCTTCCAGCAAAATGAACATACCCAAAACAATGTTAGTACATGCTTCTCCTAGTCTGAATTCTAGTCTAACACAAACCAGTGGAAGCAAACCACTATGCACCAGGAACCACATGCCACCTGCACACAAACAAAGACCTGTAGTAACCAAACTGAGAATGAGATTTAGTTGCCGAGGAGGTTCAACCCTGAAGAATAACACAGCAGAACATAAACACCAGATCCCCATCTGAGTTAAATGAGTTCAGGCACCCAGCCTGAATGATCGTTTGAAAGTAAGTCACTTAGGGCAGTAGTGACGGGGAATACATTTAGCGTGAAGGTTTGAGATAGTTTCTTCTTCTGAAAATACAGGTGATCATTGTTATCAGTCTGGGAGATTTTTCCTGATATTAATGTCTATTGAGTACAATTAAAGAGTAGAACAAAAGAAAAAGTATGAAATGAATAAAGCAAACAATGTAATTATGTAGCACATTTGATCCGAATTTCATCTCAAGAAATGCTGGATAATATTTGCTGACTTTGCCATTGAGAAAGAACGATCATCTTCTGAAAACTTTTAGATTTTCCTTTGTAGTGATTGAATAATTGGTTAAAGTTAGAATCTTTCTTCAAACATTCTTCAAGTTTCAGATTTTATAGTGATTCCTATGCATTCTAAATTACTAATATGTTTTTAGTAGAGATTTGTCATACAATGAGAGCACAGAAGTTTTCCTTCATGGCTAAAATCAGGCTTAATAATCCAAATGTCTCTCTGATTTCATATTTTACTTTTCATCTTGACTTTTCTAGGTTATAAGATACTCTCCTATCAACTCAGCTATTTCGTTTCTTGCACATGGTTTTCCTTAAATCTTATTAGCTAGTAGTATTTGGGTAAGGAACACAGATAGTTTCCTCTTTGTTAATGATTATGAATCATCTTTCAATTTTTTCTATTGTTTTTACTTTTAAAGTATAGATAATTGACAAAGCAAATAATCTTTATTTAGATAGAATCCTCTACACCCTAGTGGGATTGAAATTGGCCTGAGGCTTGTCTTTTTATTTATTTTTGTGGGAAGGTTTTTGTCATCAATCCAGGAAAAAGAAAAAGGTTTTTTGTTTGCCTGGAGCACAGATTGTAGGAAGTAGTGGGTTTTTGCAGCTTAGGTGAGATATTAAGCTTCTTTTGCACAAGAAATCATCTTTATAGTGAGTTTGTTTATTTTCTTTCATGATGTTAAGAGAGCAGAGAAAGCTTAAGGATAGTTGTATACTTCAAGTTCAGACCAGTTGCACATGTGTCTGTTGTGTTGCATTAAACTTTAGTAATTATTACTGATACAGAAGAAACTACTTCAAGTTCAGCGTGGGATAGTTCATCGTTGTTCTGTACCTAATGTAGTAAAGAAGAATGAAAAGTATCTTCAAATATGATTCAGAGTAAGATTTTTCTAGAAAGCAAATAGAATAGTAAGATAAGATCAACACTCTAGCAATATTTTGGACTTTAGTTTACAGCAGAAAATTGTTAATGAATTAAATATAGGAAAAGAAAGACATATAGTGCAAAACTAGAATTTTTGTTATATAGCAGATTATGTATGAACAAGTTGTACTATGAAGTAGTAGCAAGATGTATATATGCGTAACAGCATAATAATATTTGTTACAGAGCCTACTTAGTGCTTGTCATTCTGTTGGAATCAATTGTACTAATAATATTAGAATTTGAGTCCTTTTTGTTTCACTTTCATATTAAATGATTTACTATTCTTTAGCCATTGCCTAGTGTTCACTGTAGAGAGCAATGTAGTTTTAGTACTGTGATAAAAACATGCTCTTGGTCGTAGATTTAACGAAATAATAACTCAACCACTCCCCAGCATACTGTAGCAAATAAATGCATGAAAGTCAATAAATGACACATGAAGCTGGCAACCATAGTCTCCACCACAGCACATTCACGCTCAGAGCAATTGATAGTCACCCAAACTGATATTTGCCAATGATACATACAGAGAGCACTTACATAGAAGATATGACTGTTTAAGCCACGACTGGTAGTATCATTATATGTGCACAATGCCACACTTTCTCCAATACCTGAGTCTCTTTGGCATTGAGAGCGCAAGATTTCCTCTTCTTGTATATTTACATTTCCTTGCATATTTCATTTTACTCTCTTTATTTTATTCACTGCAGTTAACTCATTTAATCTGCCATTTTCTAGTTCAAAATGTTTGCATCGGATCATGGTCATGGACTATTTTGGCTATCTAAATTCCTAAATTCAACATCTTCACCACATTTGTAACAACTATGCTTCTCCCCACACTTGCATATCATCTTCATATTTTCTCTACTACTTCATGGCAGAAGAAAAATACATCGTGTGTGACTCACATACGAGTTTCTGTTACAATATCTCAAGTTAGAATATATAGCTTCTCTAATAAACAAAAGATCGCACTCCTTGCATCATTTTATCACATCTTCAATCCATCTCTGGTCTTTATATATCATATATTTGTAGCTCACAATATAAGAACATCTGCTGTTTCAGAATACAAATAAATGCATACGTTTTGGTCGATCTTCCTTTTTCTCAGCCTTTCTGGTCTTTGTTTTCACTTGTTTTTTTCTATAGTGCTCATAGATTTGGTCTTTCATAGCCTTGAAAGATTTGTGTTATAGTATGAATGTTTTAATAGAATAGAGTTATATAAGAGAAGAGGTGTTTTTTCTTAGTAACCAACATTTCTGCTCCAAAGCTCGAGACTCGAGTTTCGAGCATATTAGTCATATTTCACAACACTGTTTTCTCCTCCTTTCCCCATGAGCGTATGTTCATGTAATGCACAATGCTCCTGTACGTGTTAACGGTTCTGCACATTCAATGCCCTAATCCTTGTGTTCCCTTGCTCAACATGCTCATTGCAGTCCTCGCTCCGGCAATTATCGTATGTGCTTTAGTCTCCTTTATTGCTCCATTCACACTTATTTCTTTGTCGTTGTTGCCTCCATGCTTTGACTATATTTGCTTGCTTCATTATCATTTGATAAGTTTACATTTACTCTTATTCTATCAATCATTGAAAATTATTTATATATATTACTTCTGTAATATATATTAATTTTTTATTTCCATTTATATTTTTTTAATAATGAGAGTGTATTATAAAAGAATGATCACATTACAGGTGTTAATAAATATATTTTTTGAAAGACATGAATGATACATTGTTAGAAATATTTATACAGCATAGATCATTTACTTACCCGAGAGATTCACATGCTTATAATATACTGAGGAATTGCTTAACAGTGTATTCGCAAATCAGCCTTCACGCTGCAGTGTCATACTTTCTATCTTCACCTTCTGTGTGCAAATCATGTTCTTGCAAGTTATACTTCTAGTGTAGTTGCTTTTGTTATGATAGTTTTAGGTCTTAGCATGTTTGATTTATTTATGTTTTCACTAAGAATAAATCGCTTTATTTGCACTGTTTTATCGTGTGTTTTGTTATAATGTTTTTTAATGTAGTTTTAAAGTTATAATAGTTTTATTGTGTGACAGTGTTATGTAGACAGCTTACTATCACATATAATGTTATTGCTGGTAATAGGTTGTACTTAGGTAGATTCTTTCTGTTTGAAACTTTCTTCAATAGCATTAAGGTAGTTTACTGCACATCATTTTCTGTGAATATACTTAATAGTAGCAGCCTTTGTGTATTTTAGTATCTCTTGACGTGCTTCATATTCTCTGCCTTCATCGAGATATAGACATGTCAATAAATAAACAGCATTGTGCTGCATTATCATAAACATGTTATCCATTTCAATCCCACTTTTATGAACTTCAGTTAGTTCTTCTTTTGTGTGCTTTTAGTTATTATTCTTTCTGTTTGTATCTTCACCTGCTGAGCCGGTAGTGGTCGATGCTTTCGGGAATGCTGCATTTTAGCCTGCCTGCATCTGTGTCATGCATCTACTCTTGCAGTAGTCACTGCCTTCTTTGTAATCTACGGCATTTAATCTCAAGAATATAGCAGCCACTCATGTTTTTGGTCTTAATGATGATAGTCTATTCTAGTCTGATTTACTGCTTCTGCAGGCATAATTGAGGTAATATTGGTCATATAATGATTAGCACAGGTCTTGTTCATGGGATCTTTTATATATACAAATAATGATCTTTCGCCGTTCATAATAAATGCCCATGATATGATTGCATATGGGAAACTTGCCGATGTCATTAGCCTATATTCTTTTAGTTATATATGATTTCTAAATTTCATCTTTAGCGTTTTCGTGCAATAGCTTCTGGCAGCTTTATGTGTATTTTTTTTCTAAATTACTGTTGTAGTCGTTGTTTTTTATATCTATTTGATAATAATATCTATATATATTATAAAGGTATTGCCCAAATGAAGAATTACAATAAGAGAAGTTTTATATTTATTTTCTGTTAGTTTTTTTTAGTTTGTGCTTTTTTAGCTTATTACCAGAAGTCAGCTTGAAAAATATTTATAAATTTGCTGCTTACAGTGCTGTAGCACACAGCTTGCCCTGATTCTGGAGGTCCAGGACTTATTTCTCTTCGACTTGTCCAGCACTGTGTTCATCCCAGACATTCTCTTCGGCCTCATCTTGTCTTGGCCGATACAGCAAGCTGACCACTCATCACTATGCATTTGACTGCAATGCCTTGCTCATCATACTACTGCCGCACTTAGTTCCATTGTGAAATTCTTTCTGATTATCTTCAATGCCTCACTTTATCATGATTACAGTGCTCTGAGCAATTTATTCGGTTTCTACTTTCATTTCGATCATGACTTTATCATTCGCACTTTGAAGTAAAATATTATTATCAAGCCTTCGCACTCGTATTGAACATATTTCGTAGTCGTCTGTTTGTGATATAGCTCACTGTGGTTCATGGTTCATAAAGACAAGTCTTGCTGATATCACTGAGGGAAAATTGTCTGTTATCGCACCTGCGAGGCCTGCTCTCATGAGACTTTGCTATTGCACTGCCTGAGATGAGGAGACGTTGATGAGCTTTGAGATGCTTTATTTATTATTATGTGCGAGGCAGAATGAGAAAGCGCACATTTTCAGCCTTAACATTTAGGTCAGTGCAGCTCATACTGCAGAGTAGGCGATTGAGCTAAACACTGCCATGATAATGCGGCAGCTAATACGCGCATCGTCTTAAAAAAAGCGACGATAGTCGCGTTGGCCTATAGACTGAAACTATTTATGAGCGCCGATTTCTTTCTTTCACAACATCGCTTGTTGCGGGAGTTCAAACACCGATGCCGAATTCTTTTCTGTCGTTGCAGTTACTAATTCCATCGTATTAAATATTCACTTGGTTTCATCGTTTGGTCGCTTATTTTTCTATCTACTGATTCTTCACCAAGTTTCTCATATAAAGCTTGGGAAGCGCCTTGTTGCTCGCATTTATGATTTAGTCAAATAGAATAATAATGAAGTAGTATAACATCTTCAGAATGTGATGAAATACTGTTTCATGCTCACATCACACCACATATACCTTGGTCGGACCATCGCAGCGGGAGTGTCGCCTCGGCCCTTGAGTCAGTCGGTTTTTTCGCACAGGCCGCTGTAAAGGTCATTAGTAAACAGAGTCTACTTTGTCATACTAGCAGCAGCCCTTTCAGCTTATCCATCTATTCTATTTTGACCACAGCGGGTTAAAGTCGGTAAGCATGCCATGGGCTCACACTGGGTCTGTAATTATGTGAACATATCATAGAAGTCGGGTCTCAATGAGATCATCGATTCATGACAATAAAACATCTCAATGAAGCATAATTCAGATCCATAATGAGTAGCCTTAGAGGCATACTCAACAGCTGTTCTTGGGCAAGATACAGCTGCGCCCAGTTTTAACAAACAACATCGAGTTTCACTTCAGTAATTCAGCGGAAAGCATAGAGAATATCATGCACAGTAGTGTTTCACTGCTAAAGACCACCGCGATGTGCCCAGCCCTTGAACCTACAATCCCAGACAGCCACATGTATTCATTTTTACCCATGCGGCCTCGAAATTTCACTATCCTTCGCTAGCACGCCGTCGGTGCCTGGCGTTCACGCGACAGGCGTATTTGCCAGGCGCCAACGCCGCCGTTCGGCTTCGCCACGCCAGTCTTCGCTCGCACCGGCAAAATGCCCTGGCACAGCTACCGGCGCCACCGATCTCGCCATGCTTCTTTGTGTTAAACGCCTTCTCGCAGCCAGCCCGTAGTCACCTTCGCGCCGGGCGCTGCTCATGCTTCTGAGCAGATTCAGCCATATTAATAGCTTGCATAAGTTTGAAAGATCATTCTTCTTCTTCATTAGCGATACATCATGATTGTTTTCCCGCGTTTATATTGCCAGTCGCTTTGACGGCGCCCCAAGACCCAGGCGTGAGTTATCGACGCGCCGTCGTCAACGTTACGCATCGCTAAGTTCTTAATCAACAAATCATATTTCACATCTCACGCAAATGTTATCGCATATTCCATTTCTGTAGGTGCTCGGGTCGCGAGTGATCCGGTTTGCCACGATGCAGCACAAAACTTGCGCCTAAAGCGACCATTACAACAGCCGTCGTCGCGCTCGACTCTTCGCAGATATCATTACACGCCGGTGCTGCTAAGCAGCTGCGCTCTTTTTTCGCCCGTGCCAGCGTCTTCCTATTCCTTATGTCGTGGTCGCATCTTCGCTCGAGTCCGGAAGAGCCAATATCGCGTTTTCGTATTTTTTGCCTTCAAACATTACAGCTGAATTGGCGCCTGTTATCGCCATTCGTGTTTTCACCTTGCTCACGATAATGCTTTTGATGCGAATATTATTGTGTTTCAGAATCATTATTCTTACGCAAGATAGCGCAATATTATTAATGTTTCATCTCATACATCATAGTTATCTGTTTCTCCAAAGTCTCTACTGCTCCGCATTATTTGGTCCATGGGTGTTTTGCATCAAAGTAGTCACCACGTTTGGCTCCATCTCTAAACTCCAATGTGAGACCATCACTCAAGTCACCACTAGGCAGCAGAGGTATACATTGGCTCATCAAAACATGTACTCAGCGCTTCACAATATCATGTGCTCAACAGCAAATCATAAATATTGAAAACAACCAAAATTGTTAGTACACCGAACATTTATATTATATATATATGTAGCTTGAATAAACAACTTATAAAGGATAAAGATTAAAAGATCATAGATTTATAACGCTTCTGGGGTCTAATTTAGTGAGTTGACAAATTGATATTGCCTTAGAAACTACCTTTGGCTTTTCTACCGTATACATGAGTACTTTTAAGGTAGATTTTCCTCGGTCCTAAGTTTCATTTCTAGACTTTTCACAGATCAATACAAACCAGAATAACAAAGAGGTCGGCTTGTTTCCTTCTCTCTTATCTAATAAGAAATTTATAAGCTTTTTTGCAATTGCAGTAAGCATTAAACCTTCACTATCACCAATCATTTTAGCTCTTTCCTGGCCTGCTTGAACTTTTCACAGCTTCTGGATTATATATTCACAAGACGTACAAAAGTCTTCTCTGTAAACCCGCTGACAGGCTGAGACTCGAGCTTCGGCTAGCTTCCACGACTTCTACCTGCGCATGGGTGTCCCCAGATGACCGAGGTGCTTAACATCCAACCATGCCTTTCTCTGCGACATAGCGTTTAAAAAAAAAAACTCAATTAAATCACCAAAATACTGCACAAAGAAGGGAATGCGACGTGTCAATGTTCAACACCAGAATTACTTTACCTCGGAAACAATTATTGCATATTGATTTTATCACTCATTCGACAAAATAACACACGTGAACAAATGTGATCTAAAAGTCTCATTGATTTTAATTGAAACAAAGATTGTTTGCACACCCCTACCAATTAAAATTATATTGATCATCGAATATTATTGCAAATAGCGGTTCTAAACGTTACACAGTCATTTGTCACTTTTATGTAAAACTGAGACACATACGTCGGTCATTACGACACAAATTTAATATATAGTGAGTTTTCATTCATATTTCAAATGTGTTCGCTGTCGACATATTTTCGTACCATACCATAAAGAAATCTCACAAAAGAGTAAAGAACGATCGTCGGTAGTACTATGTTGAAGATGTGATAATACGCGCGTTCAGAAATCTGTGAATTCATGAGGCTTTTTTGGCAGCCCAAAGCTTGCGTTGCTAGCCCGCCACTTAAAGAGCTCGGTGTTATTTGTGTGCTGCTTGGTTGGTTACGCCAATTCAACAGTTGTTGTTACACGCAGAAGTTGCTGTTGCTTCATCTCCAAATTACATTAAAAGAAGTCGTCGTAAGGCCAATGAGCCAGCCTCAAATGAATAGGCAGTCTTCAACCTTCACTCGTAAAACTCACCAAGCTACCCAGAACCGAGAGGCCGGCGTCAAGACAACACAATTGCTTCGGGGCTATGTTGGCCGTGGAGATTCGCCTACATTTGGGCTTACTTAATATATCGTCAGGGCTTGGCCTATAAACTTAGCCCTATAAAGTTTAATCAACAGCAACGACTTGAACACCGGGCTTAGCCTATTAATATTAAGCAAAACCATATGGAATGGGCTGGACCCTCAAGGCTCTATGTGACCGGGCCGGGCTCGCCTTAATAATATTGGCAAAACACGAGGCCGACCTAAAAAAAACATATCGGATTCACGGGTTTCAACTAGACCATCACACAGCATATATCATCACCAAATAGTGAATTTGTTATCTTATATGTTAGTTTCTTTATAGAAATGTTGGATATATATCATTACAACCGATTATTAAGAATACGAATTCAAATTTCCTATATATTAAATTTATTGTCATTGTGATTATTTGTATGTGTATAGTTTTACATACAAAATTAATTAAATGATAATCTTATTGTTTAAATCGCTTAAAGTTTTGCAATAATAAACAGAAGTGATCAATATAATTTTGATTAATTAGGAACAGCTACAAAGATTCCGAATTAGTTAAAACAGAAGGAAGTTTTAAGATCACATTTGGATTATTAATTAAAGCATTTATCAAATAAGGATAAAATAATATACAATAATTGTTTCAATTAAAATTATATGATTCACAATTGGTTAAGGAATATTATTTTTGTGCATTCCTTCTTGTAATATTAGAAGATTTATCTGAAGTCAGATAAAGTCATAAACAGTTTGTTAGACTCATTCAGACACCTGAAACATACTTACTTATGCGCAAATATTTAGAAGTCATTAGGTCGATCGATATTTAAAAAAATCTCCAAACTGAATCAAAAGTTTTTAAGAAGACTTCTGCATATCTCAGGAATTATAGAACAAGTTTCAGAAAAGTTCAAGACTGATTTAAAGGGTGAGAACTAAAATGAGTCGAATTGGATGAAATTGAAGGTTTTAAGAAATGCTTTACCAACAGATTACCGTGTAAGCTTAGATTTCATGATACAAATGAAGGAAAGCCAAATGAGAATTTTGTTGTTCACAAGTTTGTATCGTCTACTTGAAAGTTTGAATGCAGAAACTTAGATTCGGAAATTACTACCTTAAAAATTACTCTGCACCTTCCCAGGCGAATGGCTCAAGATTAAGCTCAGAAAGTTTAAAACATTAATATTATTAGCTACTCCATTTAGCTAGACGTTCAGAATATTATGGAGGTTGAATATCATTAACTCAGAAGGTTTATATTTATATATAAGAGTAAGATTTAATTTATTACTAGCAATTTTGAGTTTGTTTTCAATATTAATGATTAGTATGAATTTAAGATAATTTGGTGTACTTGAAATTGCATGTTTTGATAATTGTCTTTAGATACCTTGCCTAGCCTTAATCGACGAAATAGAATTCATTAGGGATTGTGAGGGATGATTGGAAACGTAGTGACCTTTTGATTCTAAAACCTATAAAGCAGAGTTTTAATATTAATTAGAGACTAGGTAGATATATGTGTATGGATGAAACATTAATAATGTGCACTTAATGTCTTACCGTAGAACTTTCAGATTCACAAACATGCCTTCATCCAAAAAACACACTTATTAACAGTATGTGAAAGCTCAATGTGATAATTATGAGATTCGGCGCCAAGATTCAATATGGGCCGGAAGAGCAAAGAAGTCAGAGGTACTCAATATTGCATCGACGCCCGAGTAAGGTGGAATACGCCCAACAAAGCGGGACCGAGGCTTATAGTTCGAAGTCAAAAATTCTTCTAGCTCAGATAACGCTGTCAGCATGGAAACAGATATCAGCGCGAATCAAGTTATGACGGCAATGGACATGTGAACCGCGAACAGTCGAAAGGCATCAAGAATCAAACTCGACGCCCACGCATCAAATTTGACAATTCAAACCAGATCGCGTTAAAGTATTTGCGAGATGTCAATATGACGGAGTTAAAGACACCGGTCGCGTGTCGACCGACGAGCAACAAGTCCGTTTCGCACTTCGGCCTCGCCGC
The DNA here is from genome assembly GCA_016808115.1 of Tetrastigma voinierianum. Lineage (NCBI taxonomy): Eukaryota > Viridiplantae > Streptophyta > Magnoliopsida > Vitales > Vitaceae > Tetrastigma > Tetrastigma voinierianum. Next base: position 76,110 of record JAEQBH010004378.1, on the reverse strand, counting down.
CTCGGGATAGCGGCAGTTTAGTCAATCACAATGAAAATATCCGGAACACTGGATGTGGTGCGCCATTCAGCCAGAAGAAACAGAATCTTCCAACTAATACAAATGTGCATAAGGGCTGAATCTAGCTCAAGAAAAAGCCAGGGGCAAAGCAAGTATCAAGGTGGCCCAAGACAACACTGTAGGAAAACGTTTCAAGGAAAACATGGCCAAGATCATGCTTCAATTGTAATAACAGTAAGCATTTCACGAGAATGTCTCAACTCATGGAAGGTATTTGGCTGAGGTCACAGTTAGCAGATCTTTGAAGAGCTGGGTTCCGCTTTTCTAACAAATACATCCTCGTGATTTATAGACCAGGTAACCATCATGCAGCGGCGATAGAGAGACCTTCGGAATTTCGCCAATACCACATATGGAGCAAATGGATCTATGTGTTACAAGAGTCGCAGTCAAGGAATAGAGGCACATGTTAGTCTTGCAGTGGCTAACTGATTAATGGCGATGTTCTCGCCCATCGCCAAATAATTTCATATCGTCTATTAAAACCAGGTCGACGATGGTCTTACAAGAACAACATTGAATCGTCTCAGAACCACCATACGTGATCAGCGCATTGAACAATTTATCACGCGATACCATTATTAACACCTGAGTTATTCTATTGATACGTCACATAATCGACGATGCGTGAATTTATGGCATGCTCCTACACATATCGGGTCAAAAATCGAACAGATAGGTTATAAACATGGCATCGTCATCATGACAAAGATTCGCTACTGAGATCATCAACGTAAAATTAAAACTAGTTTGGTAGGGAACTAGAGCAGACTTCCCTTTGCACCAACCTGATCTGAATATATATCCAATGAATGATAAGGTATGGTCATTATTTCACATCACGTATATGATTATGTTTTTTTCTTATCAATTATCGATAAATCACAACCCATACAAGTTTATCAGTTGCAAGGAGCGAAGAATCAATTAGATGGGGAAAACAAAAAGCATTAAGAACCGATCGAGTCGTAATATTGTCATCGCGACAATCATGATGAAAGAACAACACGCGACTATTCGCGACTCACAACAAACAAAGCGCAGAAATTTAACGCCTTCAGTAAGAACGCGATGGTAAAAATTGTCAATCACTTTGGTGAGATAACCACAATCGCCGCATATTTACCCAACCGGGTGTCAGCAAGTCAGGTTCAATACTCCCAGCATGAGCGGTGACAAAAAAGAAAAACCCACTATGTTTTAAGACTTTGTGATGCGCTATACTTCACAATCTAATCTACGGCAACAAAGCCCGGGTGAAACATTTTTTACAGATATCAAAGATTCTCAAAGGCATGCTGGCAGTGGTCACAACAGGAGTTCATGTAATTTGAATCACGGTATGCCACATTTTAGAGAATGATTTTCCTCAACAAGTATATCAAGAAGAATTCGCTTCTATGAGACCATGGATTTTGGCACGTAATCACCATGGCGCTTGAAACATGCTTCCAACCCGCGCGTAATGATAAAGATCTTGATCAAAACAGAAGATCCAATAGTACTCAAACACTTAATGATCCCTGTGTCCAAGGGAGTAATTTTGATGATAATAGGAATCTGCTTCTTCCTGAATTAAATTATGACGTGAGTGTAGACAAGGCATCTGCCGCTGTTGATACTAGGGTATGTTTCTTCGAGCTATTACACAAGATAAAGATGGAGCCAAGAAGGTCATGAGGCTTCTGCGCCTGATAAAGAAAAACTGATAAAAGGCAATGATAAAGAATGAGTCATGATCAAATCAAGTTCGAATCAAGGATCTTCAAAGAACTAAAGCCATTGTAATGTTGGGTCTCAAAATAAAGCGCAAGGCTGATAAAGTACTGATAAAGATAAGGCTAGATCTATAGTTTTAAAGGCTACACAAATGTGAAGGAATATCATATAAACTTTTCTCTCCCCAGAGATTCAATCAATTGCTTGATACTGGTGCCATTTAGAAAGGCGATCTAACAATCAAATGATGGCATATAACTCCCAAACGGTGACTCAGAAGATGAAACTAACAAAACAACCCAGCTCATTAACTGGGTCAGAGAAAACAGTACTGGCGGCACCCCAAAGTCCACACTGTCGGGGGTGGGGCTTCAAGACAATGGTATATTTTGCTTCCATAATGCCACTACATAATGGCTTTGTCATGATCAACACTAGATCACTGGTGGTATATAAAAGATCCATGGATAAAACATAATAAAACATGATAGATGAGAGAGTTTCTATAGTTGGTAATAGCAAGGAGTATAAATGAAATTAGTTGATGGTTATCATCCAATTTCGGATGAAAGATATATAGTTTTATATTTTGAGCTGATCTCCGTGATCGTTTCTAAGAAATATTGTCACAAGAGTCAGACATCAATAAGATCTCAACATTCCAATGCAGATTCCAAACCTATCGATATCTTTTCTGCATACAAAGTGGTCTAAGCTAGAGTTGTGCCTGAAACTATAAGAAGAAGAGATGAGAAAGTTCCTATATAAGTAAGTCTGATACATATGATGTATGACTGAGATTGTTTTATTGGCATGGTGTTTCACATCAGTCCAACCGCACTAGTATATTGAAAGCGCTGTGCGATTTTGGGAAACTAAAAGGAAACTACATTTATTCATTGTGTGTTACTGAAGGAAATGATCTCAACAAAAGGCCACACTGATGTCAGATTGGGAGAGACTTATGAGAGAAACACTGGTACATTTTCTACTCCTCCAACACAGTTGTATCATGATAGTGGGCATAACTCACACAGCCTTTGTATCCACAATGGAAGCCTAATTTAGCTTTTTCCAATAAAGACAATAGCTACCAGGCTCAAAAGTTGATTTACTTGGTAAATGAAAAGTAAGATTCAGTTTTAGTGGAACTGATAATGATAAAGAATAAAGATACACAAGGACCTTGCATCATAGCAAACCAAACACATAGAGAGGAAGTAGAATTTAAAGAAGGCTGCACACAAGAAGCTGCGGAAGACTATATTGTCTGACTTGAGCTGGGCTATGATCCTTGACAAACCACACTTTCAGATATATCATAAAATGTGTGAAATCTCATGATCATGACTATGATACTGATAATGCTCCCAACAATGTTCATAAGTGTAATATATTGTTCAAACAATAAATATGTTTCTATACAAGCCTATTACTTATGTGCAGGAGTGTATTGTAATACACTGATTTATTGAAAAGTATGCCTACATGTAGGACAGTCCTCCACTTAATCGCCCTATTATCTTTAGTAGTTGATGAGAGATGAGACAATGTTAAGTTTGTTTATTCAAGACAATCTAGAGTCAAAGTTTAAAAATATGAATGTCGCCTGTTAACAAACAGATAGGGAGATCTAGTTGTAGATTAAGCAACTAATAAAAATTCACTTCATCTGCTCAATGCTGATTTGTCTTAATGAACATGAAAGAAGTAGACAAGAGAGAACTGTTAGATATGAATATCTCAAACTGTTATCCAATGTATTAAATACAGTGTAAAGACATACACCTATGTGGGAAAGGAGAAAATACCGTGAACACGGTGTGCAACAATGACCCAATATAGTACTCAGTCTTATCTCCACTGAATGGGAGACCTTACAAAAAGAGCCTTATATTAGTGCCTTTATGACTTATTCTAATTTAAGACTGTTTAATACTATTATTTAGAATGTTACCAAAGGATTACATGAGAGATCATTTAACTGGGTACCACTGAAAAGCAAATTAAATACAAAGTTAAGAGATTTATAAAGAGGAAGATCTAAACAGATCATTTGTTTGTATCACTTTGATACCAATTTAGAGTACCTATAATTGTGAATATAATGAATGATACAGTGATCAGATCAAGATTTAGTTCAAGACAATGACTAGTAGTAATGTATACTCAAGTCTACCATGATTCTTGCTCATTGGTATTTTATATATTCCAATAGTGAAGGAAGATTTCACATGTTGGCTCAAGACACTGTTTTAAGAATGAGAAAGATGGTAGACATGCCTTCCAGCAAGATATTTATAGAGAGAGCATGGATCCGCCTCAGGGCAGTGGAGATGCTGATTTAGGGGCTTGGTCGGCTCAAAATGGGTCCATGACCCATGATCCAAGGATCCCACTTATTTCAATTTGCTATGCTTAATGAAGCAATCATGCTTAATAAAAAAAAAAGTAAACAAATACATGTGTCTCTCCATCTTCTAAGAGGAACATCGCACTCTAACTTCACCAGTTAATAGAAACTTTGATTGAAATATGTAATCATTTTAGTACAATATCAATCTGAACACTAAACAAGACCTATTCCATCAATTTTTCTCTAGGTCATGGACCATTTTCAATAATTCAACCCTGGGAACAAATAAGATTTATAGCAATTGATACAACACACTTAATTGTATGATTTAACCAAATTATAATTAACTTTAACAAAGACACTAAAGAATTAAATGTATATTATTAATAAATGTATTGGTTGGTAACCTAGTTCACTAGAGGTCACACCTATGTCTAGGGCTTTTAGCCCAGAATCTCAAATCTGGCTTGATCAGTTAAGAGTATAAAATGGCTCACGGCTTATTACAAAAAGGACTCCCCCTTAATCAACATTTTAATATTAATTTGATTCTAAGGTGAGTTTCACTTGATACACCAACACCCAGCATCAATGAACTCCTTCACCAATAATCCTTTTCCAATCCAAACATATGTTCAAACTTCACTAGAGTACAGGTCACAGTTGGAACAACCTAAAACACTCCAAAACACTAGGGAGTAAAACCTCGACTTTCTAGAAAAGATTCACTAAGAATGATCGCCGCAGCCTCCTCGCTGTTTCCTTCCAAAATATATTATCGTCAAGGATCCCTTCCAAGAGATAAACTCCAAAAATATTTATTAGAGGTTAATGAGTTCCATTAGCTCCAAAATATACTTCAACTAATATTTTCCATTTTTAATTTATCTCAAACATCCCCTCCAACCAATACCTCTTTTTTTTTAAAAAAATTCTACAAATATAGCCACAAAAGCCAATCAACCAAAATGTCGTAACATTTATCACTCTTTTTCTGAGAAGAGACTTCGATTTATGAAAAGTTACACTGCATCGCGAAAGTGGCAGACTGGCCTGCATGAAAAATTCAGCAAGTTGAAGGATTTTGACATCAATTGGGATAATAATCAAAATCATGTAAGAATGTTCAGTACTACTACTCTAGGAATACATATGTTAGTGCCTAATACTACATATACTGAAGGTTAAACATAAAAGTCATCAAATATGTTATCTAAATGTGAATTCAGATATGTTAACAGATAATTGGTTTAAAACATACGATCTTGCAAAAGGTAGCCAAACCCTTATCAATTTTTCGAGAGGCACAGCTTAATCTGAAAGGATTTGGGATGCAGTTGGAAGAGAAATTCAAGAAAAGACTATCTTTGTGAAGAGACAAGATTCTCTAAAGGTGGAGGGTTACTTTGATCAAAAGCACCCTTTCAAGCCCTATGATATAGCTTCATGCCACTTTTAATATTCTAAGAAGACATGTTCGAAACTTGAAAATCTAAAATTTTTTACGGTGGAGGTGTTTAGAAGAGACCATTTGATGAATTGGAGAGCATTTGGACAAGAAGAAAGGAGACCTTAGTAGACTAGAAAGAAAGATTTGCAAATTCTTGCTTGGGGAAATGGTGCTGAAATTCATAGTTTCATAGTTTGTTTCATCTCCATCTGGTTTAGCGCAGATCATTTAAAAGGGATTGTGGAAAGTTGATTAGGAGTTTAGTTATATATTAGATTGATCAACTATAAAATTTATGATCTAAGAGGAACTAAATGTTGTTTTTCTTGTTTAATTTGGAATAGTAAACATCAAAACATGTCAATATTGACTCTGATTTATGAAAATTAAAGAGCACAAATTTGCCACTTTCAGAACTATGTTGCTTTAAAGATAAGTGCTTACCATTTTACTCTATTCGCTTTTGTGAAATGGTGACAACCTATCCAAGTTTAGATATTTTTGTTTTTTTTGTTTTTTCCATTTAAGATATATCGATAGTTAGTAAAGTCAAGTCCCAATAATGTCCCACATCAAATAGAATGGAAACTTATGAGTTTATATGGACATTATCCACTGTATGAGGCATTTTGGGAAAGTCAAAACAAAACCATGAGGGAATAGCTTCTGTAAGTGGACAATATCATACTAATGTATAGAATCCATGAGTTTTCCAACAAGTGTAATAGATTTAGATTGGCTTAACTCGTGTAGTGGCACTGGTGCCAAATATGGTAGTCAGAGTCCCTGGTAGGTAATGCTCATGAAGCAGTCTAACTAAGCAGTGAAAGACAACTGATTGTAGGGAGACTGTGAAACTTGTTCAATGGGAGGATTGTTAAAAGCACTAAAGTCCTACAATATCCCTGTCAATAGGAATGGCAAGTATTTTACAGCTTGAAGCATGATAGATCAATCGGTATGAGGTCTTTGGGGAAAAGCCCAAAGAGATAACCATAGAGGGCTTAGGGGTCAAAGTGGACAATATTAAACCAATGTGATAGAGAAAGGGCTTATGAGGTCAAACAATGATCAGGATTGCTTCCTTCTAAGAATATTAGTATCATTTTCAGCAGTTTGCGCTTCATTTTTCTTTATTTGCACCATTTCTTTATCAACATCACTTTTTCTAGTGTCACATTGACTTTTCTACCTTACGTGAAAACTACAAAATCTATACATTATACACTATGTTTAAACCGCAGTTAATATATCACATGATCATATAGTTACTGTATATACAATTAGAATTGATCTTCTGCAAGACAAAATTATTTTGTTTTTCTTGCTTGAACATGATAGAAGTTGGTTCACACTGATGATACTGGCCATTTAACGGAACTTGTGCAGGAACTTAGTGGCCAAAATTTAACATTTGATAGCACAAACCGCAGGTGAGTAGGGGTTTTTATCTATCTAAAAATAAGATATTCATGAAGATAGCATAAATGAGAAGCAAAATGGTTTGGTGTCCTGAGTGCATTCTTTCACTCCACCACATTCATTTCCATGCCTGTAGGTGCTTTATTAATGTAATAAGCTTCACTAAACCTTTCCTGTTAAATAGGAACCTCCACCTGCAGCTCAGCTTTGTTCCACTGTATATTACTTTTTTTAGTTATTTATTTCTTTATTTAGTGCTAGACTATATTTTCATTTGTAATCCTGCTATATCAGTTGAATGAAGGAAGAGCCTAGGAACTTTGTAAAGACTAAAATTTTCCTAATTCGACAGCATGTGCAGTAGGAAACCATTTTTCCAGATAAAACTGGAGTGATGTCTGCTTGATGGAGATAAGCCATTTTTGGGAGAGTTATTAAAAGACGATGGTTTGTATATACTAAAGGATTCATTTGAGGTTTCATCAACAGATGAAACACTGTCATGACATGAGCAAGGTGGAATGAAAATAGACTGCAGGAAAGTAATAAACACACATACGCATAGAGTTAGTTACGTGGTTTGGCATTTGCCTACGGCCATGGGGCTGCTTCCAGATAAAGGATTCACCATAAATTACCTAGTAACATGTTGGTCTTATGAGACAAGGCCTCCTTTCTCACTGATGTCTTCCACTTCATAGTGAAACATGGAGATAAGCTCCTTTATTTCCTCACATCTGAACTCCTACAAAGCCCAACCACTTCTTCAGTCACAGCGGCCAAGACTGCCACCATCATGAACAGAGTAAGACTCAGATAGCTACCCCAATCAATCTCAAAATTTCACAATCTGAATGGATGAATTGATACCAAACTCAGACAACTTCAATCTTCTTATAGGTGCATGACGCCCTAGCATCTCAATATTTCAAGAGGTCCGATTTCTAGTCTGCTCTCTGCCATACCATATTTTATGAGGTAGAATATCTTTTTTCCAAAGAAGAGAGAAATCAGATCGCACCTAAAACCTCCTTATTTGATTTTCTTAACATTGCCTTAGATCAATATTAACTTGGATTTCTTTCTTAAACCATCACAGAGAATATTTACCGATAATATATTTATAGATATATATTATTCATAGTAAGAAGAGGTTCAAGACATGACTTACCATTTAGTTCTCCATTGGCAACAGGGATACGATTTATTTTTGGTATAGATCAAAGCCAATTCAAAATCCTTCACAGGCATCATCTGTTATGATCTTATCTATCCTTTGCCTATAAAAACTAAAGAATTGTTTCTAAGTTGTTAAAACAACCACTTCCAAAAGTGAACTGAGATTTGAAGAATGTATTGTTATAGTACTAAGAGAGTTAAACTAGTTAGGAAACTTTGTATCCTTCCCATAGTTTAGAATTCCCTTATATAAATGTGTTATCTAATCAAGGAAATATACTAATTTTTCCTCCATCGTCGAGCTAGTTTTATTTTGCCAACTAGGAAGAAAACAAGGAAATTTGAGAACAAATAGCTAATGGGTATTGCTGAACAGAGCGATGAGAGAAGCGTGGTCACCTCTCAAAAGATCAACATTCGTTACCATTGTCACTGTAATCAGCGGGTCGAAACTCATCGCTGAGAATAACGTTACACTAAGATTCTTCAGTCAGCGATGAAGGGCTGGCGCGGCGGAAGATCTGAACACGATCTCCTTGGCACGCAAATCGATAGTCCTCCCTAGCCAACCATCTTATTGATATGCCAAACAATGTTTTTAAGATGATTTTTTTCAGGTTTTTGATCTTTTTCTGATCTTTTCGATTTAGTAACATTAAGAGGTGAGTAAGTGATGTTTATCGTGGAAAAGTGGTATTTTTCCTTGCAAGATCATATTTTTCTAGTATTTTTCATGTCAAAATACTAGATAACAGAAAAATACGAAGAGATATTTTGGAAAAGTTCTTCCTTGATTCCGTTAGATCGCATATAGGTCTCAAATTATCTAGTCTTTAGCATCTATACATGGTAACCAATTATCTTTAATTCAGATCGATACATGTACGACATCTCTTAATTTATGATTTACATATATAAGAGAAATAATAAGGGAGTCCAAATACAAACTCCTAAAATTATATATGGCAACATCCCTCAAATTCATATTAAGACAGAACAATTTGGTTAACAAGAAATTGATGTCGCTGAGTCGAGCTTTCGTAGAAAACATCACTACTGGAGATCAAAGAGATATGAGGAAGAGATATCAACCAACACTTTCTCAAAAATCTCAATAGAATGACAATCAACTTCAATGTGCTTCGTGTTCATGGAAAACTATTAGTAAATTTGAAGAAAATAGTGTTATCAAGATGAAGAGGAGTAGAAGTAGTCCGAGGAAACCTAAGCTCCTGGCTGAGACCACGAGTCATACAATTTCAAAAACAAGCGACATGGCACAACATTTGTTTGAGGAGGATTGAGAATGGATCGGTTTACATCTCCAGAAATTAATGCAATTCACCAAAAAACATGCTACACCAACCCGTAGTAGACTACGTGACTATGCAACAAGTTGGCGAGAGGTGTTGGCAGGAAAACAACCTACGAGTAGGTGATCCCCGAAGATAGTTGTTGATGCATGGAATCAAGGTATGAGATGCCGAGGAGAAGACATAAATTGACCGAATTTTGATGGTCGGCGACATAGATGTATCGTATCAGTAGTAGTCACAGATAAGACTCACCGTTACCAAGTAGGGAAAGAGTTCATCCAAAAAACCCTTCATTTTCCGAGATTTCAGACACCGCAGAGTATCACAATAAGGTCTAAACCACCAAAGTGATAAGATTCAACATAATTTATGTCGCCCAAGCTGGATCAATACGAACTTCCAACTTAAGAAGTATGTGAGTCAAAGCAAGATCTTCATATGGAAAGTCGATGCAAATAAATTAAAGCTAGTAATCAAAACCACAACGCGCGCACGAAAATATCATCCACATAAAACCAAGAGAATAATCATACCCACGATGCGTGAAGGAAGAGAGAAGAATCAATAGACTCGTGTAAAACTCAAGGAAAGAAGTAAATGGCTAAACTTTCAATCTGCCGCCGGGCGCTTTACAGTCAGGCGGTAGAACGCCGAAGCAAAGACGCAGGAGAAGAAGTAGTCATATCGAGGAAGTCGCAACTTCCTCATATCTACCATGAGTTGTTAATATTCTTCACATATCCATTTGATGTAGTCGCCATGACTGGAATAATGAATGTTGGTAGAGTTCAACCAATATTTGGCAACAGGGCAAATGTCTCCTCAGATCAACTACATTTGATGTCAGAAAGTATAAGCAGCTGAAATTAACTAGATAAATGAATCATGTTTAAAGGGAAAACTCATATTGTTCAATAGGTTTGACTGATGAGGATAAGGAACAATATCCAAGTGATTCTCTCAAAATGAAGTTTTCTTGCATTGCAATTTACAACACTATGTTCCATGGCCTATTGGTAGCAAGAGAAGGAAATAGTGATAAAGTAGCTGATAAGAGACAGGAGAGAAGGAAACTATATCAATTAGGGTCGAGAAGAATGAAGTATGTTACCATATACAATTCTTAGAGTTATAATTTGGGACTCTATTATTAGCTGTGAAGATACATCTTATTTTGTATAAGCGCAAAGATTATAAACTATGAATATCACAAGTAGATGCCAAAGACTAAATAATTCGGGGAGACTATATGTATAAAGTAGTTAACGATTTAAATCAAGGGAAGCGAACTTTTTCAAACTCTTCTTATTTTTCTCGCGACGTTAGTATTACGAGATAGTATCGTTTGCGTTCGATCGGTCTATCGAATCATTTTTATCTCTCGGCTTTGGTGGTTTCGTTCGCGAGTCGGTTCTAATCAGAACCCGGCGGTTTTCGGCGCGTTGTTTTGTTCGCGCTATTATCCGCGAGGCGTTCGCTTTATTTGGTCAAGGTTTTTCGTTGTATTAGAAATTTATAATTTTCGCTTCGAAGCTATATGTCTTTCACTTTCGCGCAATATATTATTGTTTTTCCGTGGTGTTTTACAGCGTTTTTTCACAAGGTGCTTGGCAATTTCTCGTATATTTTGTTTTCGTCGCATCATGTTATCGATAAGTCGGAATCATTCTTATTCGCCACCAAAACATCGGCTCGGGAGTTCTGCAATTTAAAATTATCGGTCGTACGAGCGTTAACGGTAAATGGTATCGATGGGCGTGTTCCCGCACCTCGCTGCGCCAGGTTTTATTCGGGCGGGAAAACCGCGATGCTCTGCCATGACTTTGCTTTAGCCTGGCCAGTAGTTCACTTGTTCACTCGAGGTTTATAATCGTCGCGCGCTATGTGGACTTATCTTAACACGATTTACAAATCGCGATCCCCACAAACGATCATTCGGCATGAGATCGCTAATTTCACATATGCGCCGTCTAGTCAGAATATTTCTTTCGTTTTCAAAATTTTCAGTTGACTATTGCTATTGCTAATGTTCCCACTACGCCTCTTTGTTGTCCATAAAGCGCATGCCACCAAGAAGTTTAGATCAATTCTAGATGAAGTTAAGAATTCAGTTTTGAAATCAGCATGTCATATATAGAACCGTCATCTACCTATCTCGATGCTTGTTCAGTGAACTCTTCGCAGATGATCGCACCAGCCACCATGGAATGCTACTATTAAAGAATTATTTTGTACTTATAAAGACGGTGGGAGACATATGGGCAGACACGCGGTCGTCGAAGGCTTAGTTCGTAAAGCTGGCCATATCGTCGATTGTCCTGGCAGTTTTGTAACCATCGCAAGAAACAAATATAACATCCCTACTGTCTCCATTCACCGAAGAATGGTATCGTTGACAGTGTCGCATCGCAGCCTCTAGTCTCATTCAAGACGTCACGTCACCATTGTTCCTCTTCCTATCTTACAAAATTTTTAGCAACTAACACATCATACTCCGAACAAATAAATGTGATGATCCTTTCGCTTAACGCTTACAGCTCGTGTAATCATAAAGTTTCTTCTGTCATGGTATTTTAACTCTGCTTCTATCCATAATGACTAATATTATTGCTCCTCTTCCAACATTAGAAATTATGAGTAGAGCAGGATCGTGCCAAGTCAAGACCTAAGGAGGCACAAAGGAAGCGGAACCCAGATCGCCACACGCCTCTCATACACAGCCGTGCTCAACTGCCCACAATTGCTTGGAGATCTTAAAAGCAGGTAAGAGATACGTATGCAGATAAGAGTAATAATATGATGAAAAGAAATATTGATTTTCAAAGAATATCACATTCGGGAAACTCGTGATACCTATAAAGTACAGACCGTGAATAAACATAACCTTGTGAGAGGAGGCATAACCAAGAAAAACACACTTACCGATCGAGCGTAGTTTGTCGCTCATGAGGAGGAGATGTACAAAACAAACACAACCAAAATGTAAAACAAGATCAATATAAAGAGAATGTTCAAACAACTTAGAGAAAGAAACATGATTTGGTCAGACGAGAGTAGTGATTATCAAATGAACAGAGAAAGAGTCATACCAAACGAGGAGGAACAGATGATTCAGTAAGAGTTCTACGACATCGATCGGCATGGTTTTTCCAGCACGACCGCTTTGTCGTGGTATCGAAGGACAAGAACGCCGAGAGATATCCTTTGCTTTGAAGAAAATCCAACCGCTAATATGCATTCGCCGCTGTGGTTAAGAGCCAGAAGACCTTGAGCGTCGCAGAGAATTGAGAGTCTCAAGGAGGCGGAGCAACGAAACCAGTACCACCCTTTAGCCCGGAGGAAAACCAAGTAAAGCGAATTAAAGTCATCAATGAAAGTAACAAAGTACTTCGAATACATGAGGTTATACCATGCGCGTCCTCAAATATCGCCTTCAGGTGAATAAGCTCAAACATTGTGAGTACGAGATGCATATATGAAAGTAGAACTTACTTTACAAGTTTGAAGATGGAAGGTCAAAAGAAAGATCTAGAAGAACATGCTTTATTGCCCAATAACGTAATTAAACAAAGCATGAAGGATATTGGGAGTTTGCGGCCTAGATGTTTATGCCACATCTTATCATGTAAACGCCAACAACATATACATGCAAATGAGCAAAGGAAAACTGTAATAAAGGAAGAGAAACATGAAGAGGAAAGAAAGTCGTTTCACTTTAAAGCTCTTCACAACATCATCCGTCGACACTGACTCTGACAACACAAACTGCAACAGAGAGCTGGCGCTGAGAATGGACAGATTAACCAACGTTCGTAAATAAGACGGTGTAGAGGTCGTGATATCGCAAAAACACGCTTATGAAGAGGAAAGATCACCAACAAAGCATCGACAAAAAGAGAGTCGCCATCGTATAAGCACTTTCATATTTCCATCATAATTTCTAATATTGGAAAGAGGAACAACAATATTAATATATGGTTGGGAGGTCTGAGTCAAAATACCAGGCTTAGAACTTTATGATTACTTAAAAGCCCAAAAGAAGTAAAAGTGTAAAGGATCATCTCGGCTGCACTATTTCAGAAATGAGGTGGCCTGGTTTATAAGGCTATGAAGGTGAAGAGGAACAACTGACGAAAAAGCGGCGTGAAGCGCGGCAGAACGAGGAGGTGAGGTACGATAAGCAAGACTGCCTTTCGCAGGCTAATGGGACAAGCGCAGACAGGCACCTGCTTATAAGAGTTACAACTTTCAGACAAATCCGGTGAGATATGATAAAAGCATAACTAAAGCACTGACAACACGCATGTTCTACCGTATGTCTCTCTCAGCGCATAAGCCAATAAACAAAAGGGTTCAACAAAGAGTCTGATGTTCCATGGCGCCGAGAACACACGCCTCCTCACCAGTTAGTTCACCAACAGCATCCAGAAGTGGACAGACACCGCTCACCGACAGGAACGTAGCCAAAGCCCGTTGTAACTTCATCAAGAATCCATCTGGCCGGGTGGCATGCAATTTCTAATGCCAGAGAGCCAGCAAACATTAGCAAAACAATGTCTAAATAGTTAGCCTAAAAAGAGTTCGAAACCGCAAAAACATTCCTCAATGTACGTATCGCCAAAGAAATTAGTCATTTTATATCAGGGGGCCGAAATTGTTAGGTAGAGTTGTTTTGATTAAATCGTAGCAGAGAGTCAGAGAGAGGATGGCGGCTTTGGGGCTGAGAATAAGGTGAGACCTAAATCGGCGTAGGAGTTGCGCCGTAACTCGAAAGATCATATTCCCATTTATACAAAGCTCTGACTTGAGGTGTGACCCCATCAATATGACCCCACAATTTTCCTTTATAATAATTTTAAATTGTTCCTGTTTAATAATTTTTACTAGGAAACCGAATAGGAAAATGGATCTCAACTTGTCCATGACAGGCAACAAGATCTAGAATTTCCCACTAGAAACAATAACTTAGAAAATACATAAACAAACACCCAATTTAAAACAATATATTGCATTTAAAATAGAAAAGATGATAAACTTAGAAGGTCGCTAAATGAGAATTTGAAAGTTACAATCAAAAAAGACACCTGGAAATAAGAGAATCAAACACTGTGATGACGCCGAGAACAAGAGAACACTACATAAACCCAGTTGGTGAGAAAAATTGTCTTGAAGATACTGTAAATCGGGTCCCGTCTATACCATGTCAAAATACTGAGAGTAGTCGTAAAAAATACGAAGAGAGATTTTAGAAAAGTTATTCCTCGATTCCACTGCTTCATATATATAGTCTCCCCAATTATCTAGTCTTTAAAGCATCTATACATGGTAATCTAATGTATTCCTAATCTTTTAGCATTTTATTGTAAACTAATGCATTCCTAATTCAGCATTTATACATGGTAAGATAATATATACAAATAATAATAGAGTCCCAAATTGTATAAACTCCTAAAATTATAGTGTAAAGATATCAAATTTTCAATAACTGTTAAGTAGATTTGCTTTCTATGACTCCAGTAAGAAATCTTAGAAGAGTTTTGTGTGTCATTATTTGTCATGATCCAGGCATGTACGCTGGATTGTAAGAGGTCAGCAGAGAAATCAAATATTTTAGTCTCATTCAGCCAGCTCCACTAAGTCTCAGATCTACTTCACACATCAGTTAGTCGATAAACTAACATGGTGTCTTATTTCAACTCTTCTTCTAATGATCATTGACTTGCCACCAACCACATGACAATTAATCTTATTTTATTTACTATGTTTCAATCAAGATCTTCTACTTAATCATACTCTGTATGTCAACATCATGTCTGGGTCATGGACAATTCATCCTATGTACTCCTAATCATTTCATTCTTTTTATGAGTTTATCATACCTTCTTTATCTGATTTTTGAAAACTGCTTTATGCCTAATTGCGCATCTCATTCTTTCGATTATTGTTTATCCAGACTCTTCAAATCCAACGGATTATTAGTAGAGGATGCGAGTCTAAGGGTTTCTACATCCTTGACCTAAAGGTGCCAAAGTTTGCTACTTGTTTTGGAGTTGTTACCCCATTCAAATTACATTATCGCTTAGGTCATCATTCTTCACAGAGGAGATAGATCCAGCTTTCTGTGACTTCATTGAAATGATCCCATTTGAGTTAGTTCATCCAATGTTTGCTCAGCTCCCTGTCTTGTTATGTCTCCTACTAGGTTTAAATATTTCGTTAGCTTTGTTGATAATTTCTCTCGTGTCACTTGGATTGATCTAATGAAAAGTCGTCGTTTTTTTCATTTAAGTGGCTTTTTAAATAAATTCAAACATGATAAGCTCTCATAACATTGAGAAGTGATAACGCCATGAATATTTGTCTAACCTTTTTTCACCCTTCATGTTGTAAGGTTGGTGTTGTGGAGATTTTGATGTGCAAGTGGCACTGTCAGAACAAATAATAAAGTGTGTGACTATTAGTCCATTGAGATTGTGTTATTAAAATTAATTCTAATGTAGCTTTAGTCTCTATTTGATATTAAAATTAGTTCGACTTAAAATACGAAAACTTTAAATATGCAATGAAAACCCTAAATTATCAATGTAGATCAAGACTATTAAAGAAAATTCAAATGTGGTTCATTCATAATCAAAGCCTTACTTATAGGTTCAACCAATCAAAACATTTAAATTCTCATATTTATGGTAGATCTATAAAAGGTAATTGTTAATTCTTCTCACCTCAACCCAGATCTTCAAAAAATGCCTTAACCTCCTGTAAAATTGAAAATCACATTATAATATTTCAGTAAATATTTATTCTATGACAATTATATATATCAATCATGGTTTAATCCACATCACCTCTTAGTCTCATATTGAATCACAAATCATGCAAATAGTGGCCAACTACTCACAAGCATTAAGAGAAGAATGAAATACTCAATACATATGAGTTTAAACATCAAAAGATTACAAACTAAACCTTTTGAATCTGTTTGAACTAAAGGTTGATCAAAACTGACAAAATAACCTAAAACATCCTAAAGAAAGTAAAAACAAAAGGAAAAGGAATAGTCCACAGAGATCTTGCTCGCCTCCGTGATCTCTTGTCGAAGTGCACCTCTAAGAATTGTCTTCAATCCCGAAACTCCTCTCTAAGAGCCCTAGAGTGTCTCCACCCAAAAAGGGGACCTCCGTTTCTTTCCTTCTGTAGAAAGCAAGACAAAAGAATTGGAGAAATGAATTCCTGTATTTTCTATCATCCATTAGAATATATATATATATATATATATATATATATATATATATATATATATATATATATATATATATATATATATATATATATATATATATATATATATATACACACACACACACAAAATAATAAAAACTAATTAATTTCTAATAAATTACAACTCTGTAAGACAAGTTTCCTAATAGGCTATATAACTTCTATATGTAAAGTAGATATATATAATACTTCTTAAGTTGAGCATAGATATTAATCATGTCCAACTGGCATAGAGGTCAACTCATCCCCACTTAGGCCTTTTAGAAGATATCACCACTGTTCTCCGCCTCGTGATATCTGTAAAATCGTTTGTTAATGCTTTTCTGCAACAACGAAATGATGGGCCATTCAGCTGTATCTGCGAATATCAGATTAGAAACAAGCCAGAAGGGTGCTTGGTTGTCACATCAGTAGAGTTTGCTAGGACCGGGTGTCTCAGTTTGCTTCCACTTCCATCAAGAGTTGATCGAGCTGGTTATGATCTCACACACATCGTATCATTGCTCTATTACCACAGATCTAGATAACATTTTTCCATAATATAGATTTCCAACAAAACACACATTCTCAGACTTCATTTTCCTAGATCTCGCCACCATTAAAGCACCAATTTCGTTTCACCCATGACATCAGAGAGTAAAGATACTATGTCAAGAGGCTCCTTTCAAGCAACAGAATCTGCTTAACAACCCGCCTAATGAATGTCGCTGAAGAAGACATGTACGACTTACAACACCGACCGAGTGGGCAATATCAAAGACTAGTTATATAATGTGAATTAAGCTTCCTAACCAGCCTTCTATATCTCAGATTCAAATGTTTTGGCCTTCTCTAGTAGTGTACGCTTCTGAATCATGGGGAAGGTCTACATGATTTCGCTTCCAACTCTTCTAGTCTCGTGCATAATAGATTAAGAACATTTTGCTTTAGATAAGAAGATTCCATTTTTGTTTCACATAACTTCAATGCCCAAGAAGTATCTATATCCTAAGTTTTTGTGTGAATTGGCTCTGAAGAAAGGACTTAAGAGATGAGATATCTTCAGAGTCACTCCTAGTGATAACAATATCATCCACAGAAGAGTCAATATTTAAACCTGGGCCATTAAAATCGATATGACCTAAACATCATAATGAATTAAACTCTGAAGGAGTTAAACTGCTTTAAGTGACCTTGTGACTCAAATGCACTGTATATAGCTACATATTGACACGATTCACGCTTCAATGAGGATAGCTGGGAACCGAGAGAGTAGCTTCTTCAATGCTGAGAGAGAAGGATGACTCAAAGCACAATATAATCTGTCGGGGTTACTACCCCAGAACAAGCAAAATTTTGGTACTGCTTCAAGGATGTAAGACTCCCTAAAACTCAGCCTCAATTACTGTCTCCAAAGCACAGTGACCTAAACAACAACGATCGTGAAAGAACAGATACCGCACCATACGAGTAGTTGTCTATAAATTAAATTAAAAGAGAATCAGATAAACTCATAACAGAGGTCAGCAGATTAGAGGAGTCGGGAAAGAACATCCCCACCCAAGACATAAGAGATACATCATCCAGGGTAACAGAGAGGTAGAAGGGTGCACTGAATGTAGGCAACTGAATTCACTGCCATGTGGTCGATGGCTCCAGTCAATGACCCATGTGGGAGTAGAGGTAAACATGTTGGTTTTACCCGACCACCAGTTTACTCGACAGAAGTGATGTATTACCAAAGTGATTTCTGAGCACAGTTAACAACTAATTAAATTCCCAGCCTGCAGTTGTTAATAGTATTAGCACTGGATTGAGGTGAATGATGTAACCCTCCCTTGTAGTTTCGGTTATCATAGAAGCAATTCAACTCAAACAGTCCCCAAAGTCTAAAATAGCAAAAATAGGATCATAAGAAAAGTTAATCACCTTTTCCACGAAAAACACCACACTCACAATAGTCCTCCAAACCATAATCACCTCTCATAACATGATTTTAAGAATACAAAGAGAGAACTCAGGGTATTATTGCTTGTAGAATTTGAAAGGATATAGTGCACCGACAGGGACAGTGGTCAGAGACCTGCCAAAGGTCAACATGCTGAGAGGAGGCGTCGTATATGGTCCACACACCAAATATGGTTGTTTTTATATCCACACAGTAGAGTCACACGCTACTCTTCCCACCCATCGACTGTGGCCGGGATTGAGGAGGTCATAGCCTCACGGGGCTGGTCGTGTCACGCCTCCAAACACTGGTCAGCAAGAA
Source organism: Tetrastigma voinierianum (assembly GCA_016808115.1). Lineage (NCBI taxonomy): Eukaryota > Viridiplantae > Streptophyta > Magnoliopsida > Vitales > Vitaceae > Tetrastigma > Tetrastigma voinierianum. The sequence goes on along the minus strand of JAEQBH010004378.1, from coordinate 57,082 downwards.
TCTTTCGCGAACCCTAGGTTCCGCTGGAATTTTCTTCAAACAAAATTTGTTTTTTTCAGTAACAAACTGGGGCCTCGATACCATGGGAAAGCAAGACAAAGAATTGATGAATGAATTCATATTTTATTTATCCTTGTGAATATATATATATATATATATATATATATGTATATATATATATATACAAAAGTCAATCTAACCTTCCTATTGATTACAACTATATATACAAGTTTCATAGGCTATAACCCATATGTAAACTAGATATATGCAATGAGTTAGATTCACAGGAGCCAAATATACAATTTAGGGACACATAAATTTGTTAGGTCACATAAACTTTAAAGTAAATCAAGATAGGGTTCAAAAAATGAAAGAAATTGAAATTTCGCATATTTGGGAAAATTCGTGATGCAATTAGAATGATCACAACTTTGTTTTGTTTTGCTTCCTTTATTCAGGTTTTCTTGTTGATGCCGTAAAGTTTTGCCTGACCTAATAAACACTCAATCATCTTCAAACATCAAATGAAGGCAAAACATGAAGACATATGGTATAATCATCAATTAAGGGATCATTAGAACTCTGCGTTGAGATAATCGGTGGGGTAGCCAGAGAAAGAATAGTATTTTCTTGAGATCGCATTTGAGCTTCAGTCTAAATGAATGTTCTAAACATTTTGGTCGATAGCTCCACACTTTGTTATTAACAGATGCCTCACGCTTCTTAATTGCTGTTCTTATTATTATTAGTTCAATAATATTAGTTCCTATTATCCAAAGATTCGGAAATACGCTTTATTCGAATAGCATCTTAGTATCTAACTTGACCGCAAACTTGAAGTACATTATTTCTAGGTTACTCGTGTTCGTAAAGGGCTTCGATGTTATAGTCCACCGGGATGAGGTTTGAGTCATCGTCGCGACGTTTTTTTAACACCTTATTTTTCAACGGCACAATGGGACACTATCATTATTCGCTTCTATCGTCTCACCGCAACTGGCAGGTCACGTTAAACTTTCATTACTCGCGGAGTACTTCAACCAAAACCTCTACCTAATCCCACACCGGCCGCCACATTAGATCAAGTCCACAGTGATAGATTCTTCCACGCTTCTTGTAAAGGCAGTAGGTGCTCACCGACCCTCATTTGTTTCCTATAACCACGTTTTTGCTTCCTTGCTATCCATGATTCTTACCACCTTCCTAACATTACCCATGAAGCTTTATCTCACCCTAGTTGGCACAATGTTATGATGAGAAATGCATAAGAGTATAATATTGGACTTGGAAGTTTACCTATCGGGAACAAAGCTATTGGTCGCGCTGAGTGTTTGTAGTGAAGTTTAATCATGGAGATCGCGAATGAAAGCCCGCTTTGTTGCCATGCTGCTTAGACTTATGGAGTAGATTATTCAAACACTTTTACTATTTGAAATAAAGATGTACCGCCCGATTATTTCTCCCTTGCTTGTGCCACGACAGACTTGCATGTAGCTTGACATCAAGAATGTCTTTCTACATGAGATCTTTAGGAGAAGTTATATGGATCGTAAACCCTAAAATTTAAAATTTTCTAAAAATATAAAATTAAATAATAAATTACGAATGGCTTAGGGAAGCCAGAAAAATTCCCTAGAGTTTCTGGATGACTTAAACTGATCACACTAAGATCTGTCTCACTTAAAAGAGTGAATTTAAAAGCTTACTGACTTCCTGAAGAAGTGGGGAATTCTTTATGAATTTTGAAGTTGGCATCCACAACCTTAGGAACGACGCGGAAATCGAGAGTTAGGGAAAAACATGAGTTAGTTAATACAAAGTAAAGGCAAGAAATAATCAAACTGAGCCGTGGAAGTGAACCCGGATAGAACGACTCGGGCAAGGCTAACTGACACCATATCGTGAAAGGGAAAGAAAGAATAAAAAAGAAAGAAAAAACAAAGAAAAAAAAAGAGAAGGATTTTTTCTCCCATTCTCTAACGAAGGGCAGGGAGAAGTGAAGGAGGAGCGTAGAGAGAAGAGTAAAACTCTCCTTCTCTCATTGATCACTGAGACTGTGATCTAATCCATTGTTTATCAAAGTTTATTCACTTAATAGAGGGCTACGCTATGAGGTCTGAAAATGAGTTTAACAGATTTCAGTTTGGAGAGAGAAAAGTTATAGAAGCTCTACCTTCTCTCAAGATTTACGCATGATACCTGGCTCGGCTTCACAAGACTTAAGTTTCAGTACCACAGTGCACGCGAGACACCAAATCAAGAATTTTAGTCGAAGATTCGAGCTCAAGTTCGAAGCAATGGGCTCGTTTTCTGGACTCTTAAAAGTTTCGCTTTTGCCCAAGAGCAGGAACCTTCCTGTAATTTGAATATATTTCTTATCAATATCGTTGACTTGGCTGGGTCTTGGTATTGAGCTTGATTGTAGGGTTCCTAACACAAAATCAGAGCATGATTTCGTAGTAATTGTTTTTGTTAAGTTGATTTTTCGGCTGAGTTGGACGGGTTTTCAGGCTATGTTTATGGCTGAATTGTAATCGATTAAAGCAATAAGGCGAGCGGTTGTTTCCGGAGAGTCAGTAGAAAAATAGCATGCACGGAGCCAGTAGCTCCGGGAACGCAATTGCATAACAAATGGCTGCCCAGCTAAACATCCATGAGTCAAATTCGACGGCCATAACTTTCGCCCGACCTATAAAGCAATTTGCAAAGCCTTTAGCAGGGGAACTTATCCATATATAGCTTAACAACGGAGTCATATTATGTCCGAGTAATTAAATGAATGCAGGCCCACGGTTTTATACGTCAGTCATCATTCCATGCTTAGCCCAACCGACCGTCGGGTAACTTTCAACGAACCCAGCTTGGGGTGTTCTTTTGAACTCGTGAGCTCCCTGCCTGAATCTACTATGCCTATGAATAACATTTGGTACCCACATATACTTTAGGGTATTTTAATTGTAGCACCAAGTGTGCAAACTGTTTGGTTATGACATGGTCTTACAAATTAGGTAGTGTTTAATATATGCATGTTGATATGAATTATCCATGAGGCTTGGGGAAATGCATGAGTTTGTGTATAATTGAGGCTATATTTGATGGTTTGTTGTAGGCTACTTGTGGATTCGATATGTCACAATTAGCCTAGAGGTTAAAGTATGTCGTTATTTGCGGTAATATCAGATGTGCTAATGTGTAGCGTATTGACATGCTGATATGAATGGTATAATGAAATGAACATGTTCATTGGATATAATCTTCAATTGATGTATGGGTTGAAATGATAGGTAAGGCGCACATATAGCATTCTTTATATATGTAGCATGGTACTGGGAAATGGCATATTGCATTAATGGAAGAATTAGAGCATCACATGAAACAGGTGAGTGCATGGAAAGATCAGCATTGTGTTTGTGCGATGTTATTTCATCAGAGAACTAAAAGGTCAAACACGAATTTATCTGAGGGTTGTCCACATGAATTTATCTAAGGTTGTCCAATCACTTATCCAGGGTTGGTCAATAGAATTTATCTGGAGGGTTATCCACATGAATTTATCTGAGGGTCGGGTTCCATAAGACTATCTGGAGGGCGTCCAACGACTTTGCATTCCGAGGGTTGTCCATACAGAATTTATCAAGGTTGTCCACATCATCGAGGGCTGCCCACATGAATTTATCAAGGTTGTTGTTAATTACTGAGATTGTCCAATACTTAAATAAAGTAGTTACCTGAGATTGCCCAATACTTTGAGATAAAGGATTATCTAGATTATCTAATAGCCATAATAAAACTATTGTCGGAATTTGTCCAATAGTTTTGAATCAAAACAAAAACCTTTGCTAAAGTAACACTTTTCATACATGACATATTGCATGTTGAGAGAAGTCAGAGGACTTGGTACAGTGGATCATGAGGAGTAGCATTCATTCATGTGACATGTAGGATTCTCAGGTTTGGTTAGTTGACCATTCGCGCATTTAGCGGAATAGCCCCGTAAGACTTATCTCTACCGGGCGTTAGCTCACCCCGCCGTGGGACCCCCTCTTCGTGTACAAGTGAATGCGCAGAGATGGCGTCACTAGAGGCCTATATTGAAAGAAAGTTTTATCAGGCTTTGATTATATTTGCAAAAATTGTATTATAATTCTTAATTTTGATATATGTTAAGAAGAATGATGTAAATTTAAACCTATGACCATAGTTTATAGTCAGCGTTATATGTTTGAGTATGATAAATGGGCCCTACGCAATCATTTTTATCAGAGGACCAGGTCGCATAATATCGGGAGTGGTGTTGCCAAAGAAACACGTTAATAGACAGGCAGAGCTCCCTGCATAAATGGACCCCACCATTAAACTCGGTCCCGGGAAAGAGGACCTAATGGTGTGGTGCATCGTTACCCGACATCCACTAATCTTTCCATGTTAACGGGTTGTCAAATCTTAATTTCCGGATTAGGACGCGCCGCAGAGCAACCTCAGCTTCATGTTCAAAGCGGAGATAGGAGGGTTTTCGGTCTTCAAAAGTCTGTAATGCTTAAACAAAGATCCTGTCGGTTTGTTAAATTCACTCAAGCTGTGTTGAGAACTTTGCATGCAAAAGAGTAAGTCAAACAACTCTATCTTTTATAGGAATTCCAATTTTGGTATGATTCTATTGGTAGTGCATGTGGATGATATTCCCATAATTGAGAGTGACTCTAAAGGTATCTCATCTCTTTAGTCCTTTCTTTATAGTCACTTTCACACAAAGAATTTAGGAAGATTGAAATATTTTTTGGGTGTTGAAGTCATGAGAAGTAGGGAATTTTGTTATTTGAAAGAAAATGTTGATTTGTTATTTGAGATAGGGAAATTGAAAAAGCAAACCAGAATTTTCCTATGGTTCAATGTGCGTTTACTAAGGAAGGATAACCATTAAGACCCTTTGCAGACGTAAGATTAGTTGGGAAATTGAATTATCTTATAACAATCACTGATATTGTTTATTGAAGGTTGTGAGTCAAGATACGGCATCTCCCATAATAATCATTGACAAATCAGAACATATCTTATGCTACTTAGTGCCTAGACGTGAAATATCAGAAAGAGAATCATATACTAGGAACCGGAGTGTTTTTCGATGCATATTTGTAGATCTAGACCTAAGGTAAGATCCACCTCAGATACTGGTCTAGTTGAGGAAATCTAGTCTTCAAGGAAAAGCAAGAAGAATAAAGCGTTTCCGTCAGAAGTGGACAGTGAGGGAGCCATAAATATGTCCTGCTTGCGAGACTGTGGGCAATGCTAGTTATTGTTGGAAGTAGCAATAACTGTAAGAAGAGAAACTTTAAAAGATAACAATACTTTATATTATACAAAGAGTCGAATCTTTATTTCATGAGAAGGAATGATCAACTCTCCAAAAGCTCAAGTTTAAAGATTTGGATTGAATATGAATATTTATGCCTTTAATGCCCTTCCACGTGAAAGCCATACCCACATCAGAGATGTCAATAAACCACAAGATCCTATGGACTTTCAACCAACAAATAGGACTAATGAAAGAGGTGGCTCGAACCTAAGACCTCCTACTAAACCAAGCTTTAATGTCATGTTAAACGACCAACCTTTCTAAAGCTCAAGCTAGGACTTTACTTAATATGAATATCATGTCTTTATCGTTTTATCATATATTATGAGTAGCTTGTCATTTTGTCCGTGAGAAACCACTTGAGCTTCATCACAAGACATATGTGAGTGATCAGAAGGTCAGATGTTTTCGTGCATTTATGACCCATTTCATTTATCTTTGGTGACAAGCCACACTGAATGATTCATGTCAACTGAGAGTGTTACATTAAGTAGAGTTAGAAACTAGTCTTCGGAAACTTTTGTATCCTTCCTTATTAGGTTGCAAACTCTATATGTTATAGTTCGATCGATAAAATACACAATTTTCCTCCATTCATCTTTTGATTACACAATCATCACACTTCTTCATGTAGCCTCAATGCGAACATGAAAGGTAAATTCGGTACAGCAGCTTCCTTAAGGGTTATTACATTGAGAAAATAGATAAAAAGAAGGTTCAAACAAATTACCTCAGGCAAATATATTTGATGTTGCTGAATAATCATCTTCATACTGTTTGTATGATTTTACTATAATATAGAATACACACTGATAGAAACTGATAACACATATTAACTAGTGACTGTATGCAATACAACTGAGTTAATAAAGTAAGGTCTATGAGACTCTGAAACAAAGAATAGCCTTAAATGGATCATAGTTTAAAATGTGGCCAGTAGATCGACTTGTTTGCATATGAATTAACTTAACATAATTCATACATCTTCTGCATTCAGTTTAAAATTTTCAATGGGATGTCAAAACATGAAACTATATCTAATGTATCGCAATAACTGAAATGGGGATCTATTTTATAATCAGAGGAGGAATGTATAGCTAAAGAAAAGAAGAAGAAATAACAATATACAGACAAAAAAAACCCGATATTAAAATGGTATTTTCCCTTTTTAAGGATTACCCCTAGAGGAACTTATCTATTCAAAGACAGATCCAAAAACAGCATTCTCGCATAACAATTGAACATCCTTCACTATTTGTTTATGAGAAACTGGACTCTAAAATAACTCCAGTTAATATAGAACTGATTAAACCATCAGCATTAGATCACACTAAAAGTCTAACTAGAGTTAAAAGTGAGAAAAGCTGCTACAAGAAGATTTCTCAGAGATACACATCTGAACAATAGTTTCAATTATTGCTGAATAGAGATATCAAAAAGCACTTTTTTCCTCTTTTTAGTTACTTGGTCCTGATTTTTACAAAAAGAATAAATAAAATGAAAGCAGCATCCATAAATATATAAGATAAGAAATTATTATTAAAAGAAATGGAATAGCATCACTAATTTTTCTTCAGAGTCATCTCAAACTTCTGCATTCATGGCTCATGTCAATCACTAAAAAATGATATTTCAGTTAGAGATATTTACTATAGCACAACACATATACAATTAATTTTTAACCTTTTATATCATTGTTATTCTTCTTATCAATGTCCTGACATCATGACCTAGACTTTGACTTTTCTAAACACTCAAATATCACTTTGGGAAACACATTTAGTCATATCTATCAATCACACTGCTAAATTGTACTTTTTCCCGTCACAGGAAAAAGAGTTTGTTACACAGTTTTAAATAAGAGTTATTATTCCTTATTATTTTTCAGTGAAATGAATTTGTATGTAAAGAAATCAAGATTCTGCAAAATGTTTCATAATGATCAAGTATTATATATTACAGATACCAATGTCTCAATCAAGGGCCAGGAGTGGAGAACACCTGATGGCACTGTATATGAGGCTGATAACTCAATTACCACTGGCACTGCTTCAACATCGTATTATGTAAGCAGACTAGAGAATTGGGGAGTCAGCAATGTTGGTTTGTACAGTGATAGAATTGCGTATAAGACGGAAGTTAGTGGGACTAACAACCCAGAACTTTTCAAGACTTCGAGGATTTCACCTGGCTCACTTAGATACTATGGCCTGGGTTTGCAGAATGGACCTTACACTATAACTTTGCAATTTGCAGAAATGGAACTTAAAGATCAAAGTGCCCAAACATGGGAAAGTATAGGAAAGCGTGTTTTTGATATCTATATTCAGGTAAGAATTGTAGTACAAACCAAAAAATCAAACCATCATTTATTTGGAACCCCATTCTCCACGTGTATGAAACTTCTTATATTGAAGTCCTGTTTAATTATTTTTTGAATAAATAAGATCCAGTCTGATATCTTTTCACTTGTACAATAGGGAGATCGTCAATTAAAGGACTTTGACATAGCAAAGGAGGCAGGTGGGGTTGAGAGAGCAATAGAGAGAAAATTCAATGCTACTGTTTCAGAAAACTATATTGAAATTCATCTGTTCTGGGCTGGTAAGGGAACTTGCTGCATACCATTTGAATGGTTACGGACCATCCATTTCAGCCCTCAGTGTTGTTTCAGGTAACACACTTGAGTGATAGTTTATAATTTCACTTATATTTTATGTTGTATAAAGTTCCATTTGCTAATCACAGCTGACAACTGGTTTCCCTGATTTATTTGCTCAGACTCTTGAAAACAATTCCACCAAGTGCTCCAGAACAAAGAAGGGCAATATACTGATTGATTGCTGGAATTGCCGCTGCCATTGCGGATTCTGAGCTTTATACTCTATGTGCATTTTTTTATGTGAAACGAGCATCAAATCTGAACGAGGAGATAGGTACAGTATAATTGTTTCAAATGTTCCCACTTTCTGGTGTTTCCCAAAAATGAATCTAAAGTCTTCTGCACAAAGTAATATACTTCTTGAAAAGTGAGGGAAATGGATTTTTGTTTTGTTTCTAGAATGCTACTTTTCAGTAAGTAGAATGACTGTATCAGCCTGATCTTATCCCATTGTATGCAAATCTGTTTATATTTGCTGCCATGCCATCCCTGCTAGGATTCATAAAATACTGATTATTACACATGAATATGCAGTGCTTCTTGGAATGGGTCCTCGACCAAACACTATTCGTTATGCTGAGTTGCGAACTGCAACAGAAAATTTCAGTGCCACAAAGAAGCTAGGGGAGGGTGGATTTGGATCTGTTTACAAGGTAAAATGATTTTTTCATGTCAATCACATAATCCATTATGCATTTTCTTTGCATGGTAATGAGTAGATTGATTGATCCTAATTATTTTATAGGGCACTCTTCCTGATGGGAGGATAGTAGCTGTAAAGGAACTTACAGTACCATTCAACATGGGAAGAGTCAATTCATAACAGAAATTGCCACCATATCTGCAGTGCAACACTGAACCTCGGTGAAATTGTATGATTCTGCATCAAAGGGAATAAAACGTCTCTTGGTTTATGAATATCTTGAAAATGGAGCCTTGATCATGCTCTCTTGGTATGAACTTTGCTTCTGCACATCTATAATTGAAAAAATTCTTCCTCCTGAGAAAGTCTCAAATTTAACTGATTCTGTTTTCAATTGATGGTAGTTGAGAAAAAAAAATCTGGAAATCGAAAAGAAGTTTAAAAGAACCAATTGAAAATTTAGGATTTTATGCTTCTTATTGTTTGAATGGGGAGAAAATAATGATCTCCACTCGACTGAGCCTAATATGAGCTCATAAGTTCTGGTGAATATGTATGAATTCATGTAAGCAAGTGACTTTTCAAACTATTATTTGCTGCTTGCTTTTGGTGTCTGCTTGTTTAACTCATGGTAAGATTTTGGCCAAATGGGTACCACTCTTGGCAGGGAAAAGGGATTTGCATCTTGATTGGCCAACCCGCTTTAATATATGCTTGGCAACAGCAAGAGCATTAGCGTATCTTCATGAAGAATCAAGGCCAAGGATAGTACACCGAGATGTCAAGGCTAGTAATATTTTACTGGATGAAAATCTGTGTCCCAAGATCTCTGACTTTGGATTGGCAAAGCTGTATGACGACAAGAAGCCACATCAGCACCCGAATCTGCGCACCATGTAAGAAACATTCTCTGACCAGTTCCTGAGTTTGGGCCATTTGCTCTTAGATCATAAATGAAAATGATCTCAGTTAGTATCCCATTCCCATATTTCTTATTTCTTCATGTTTTATTTTGGTATGGATTAAATCAAATATTATGAGAAAGAGAGAGTATAAGATGAATTGCTTGGTTCAATGCCAGGCAGAGTGACATTCTAATACATTTCTTATATTGTTGAATTTTTTTGGTGTTCCAAAATAATAATAATAATAATAATAATCTGATTAACCTCAACTAAGTAATTTTTAATTATGTCAATTTTGTAGTGGCTATCTAGCACCAGAGTATGCAATGCGTGGGCACCTGACAGAAAAGGCTGATGTCTTTGGGTTTGGAGTTGTTGCTCTGGAGATCCTGAGTGGAAGACCAAACACTGATAACAGCGTGGATGCCAAAATGATATATCTTCTTGAATGGGTATGGAGAAAAATGATATGATCCTTTCAAATATCCTCCAAATAACATCATTCAGTAATTCATTCCTTGGTGGTTAATTATATATATATATATATATGTTCGATAATGTCTTCAGGCATGGACTTTACATGAAAGCAACCGAAGCTTGGATCTGAAGGATCCGAGATTAACTGCATTCAACGAAAATGAAGCCATACGAGTAGTAGGAGTGGCTCTCTTGTGCACCCAGGCATCACCAATGTTGCGGCCTGCCATGTCGAGGGTTGTTGCGATGCTTGAAGGAGACATTGAAGTAAGCACTGTTGCTTCAAAGCCCAGTTATTTAACAGATTGGGATGTCAACACGGGCAAGTGGCCTTGAGCTGAAGTGCTATTTACTCAAACATCTTTTGCATCTAATAAGTGTGCAAGTCATCCAACACCTTCCCCTGTAAATATCGCTTCACCAATGCTCCATGGAAATATTGGGGAAGGAAGGTGATGAAACTATTTTGTTACAAATATGTTTTCAGACAACTGAAAGATTTAATGCTTGGAATGTTATACGGCTGACAAATGTTTCTCTTGGCAGATTGTTTGGCATACATGACATGGATCATAGCAATTTCTTTCTATCTAATTCTGTACTTGATTGCATGATTTTGATAATTTTCTTCATATGCCTTAATTGCAAATATCCAATCTCTAGGATTGCAATTTTAAGACTTTCCTAAAACAAATTCTATTGATCTTAGTACTAGAAGACTATAAGCCTATTTGGAATTGATTTTGGAAAGTTGTTTTAGCCTTAAAAGCGTTTGTGTAAAAATATAAGGTTGTGTTTCTTTTTAAAGAAAATATTAAGGAAAGGAAAAAAAATGTTAATCTTAATGATTTTCTTATGTTTGGTTGTTTAATAAAAAGTTTCAAAGAAAATCAAATATAAATAAAATTAGTTAGAAATTTAAATATTCTTAAATTATTTAATCTATATATTGATCATGAGTTGACATAAATAAATTATGTTTGAAGTAGTAAATAAAAATAATATGTCAAACTCAATTCTATTTTTCCTTTTTCCTCTCTATTTTGAGTTAGCTTGTGTTTTTCCTCAAATCTTTTGGAAGCCAAATATTTCTAAGTAAAATTTTGAAACATCATTTTTAATGTTTGGAGAATCATTTATAGTGTTTTCTGGAGAAACACTTCATATGTGATTTTATTAGGATTATATAAATGATGTCTTAACTTTTTGATTTTTCTATTAGTATACTAAATTATAAAAAATTGGATTCATATGGTATTCCACATCATGTAAAACCAATAAAATTACTTAAACGACCTTTAATGAGGTAAAAGAACAATATAATCATTTCCTCAATAAGGTTTCCTCATTAAGGTAAAATAACAAATTTCATCAATTTTTGTACTATAACAAATAGATAATGAAAACGAAGAAAGATAATATTGTTCTTCCACCCAATTAAAGGTCATTTAAGTAATTTCATGTGAAATGTCTTGTAAATCCAATTTTATTGATTTAGTATCCTAATAAGCTTTGACAAGTTGGGAAGCACTTGACTTACAAAAATAAAGAGTTTTCACATAATTGAATAAAAAAAAAAAGAAAAGTGAGGCAACAAATTAAAAAGCATGGAAAAATTAAGACACTATTTATGTAATTAATCCATTCTTTTGACATCTATAACTAATCCATTTTCTTAAAACCACTTTTAAGGAAAATAATTGTACTAAAAAAAGACTCAGTAGAATCACTATCCATTAAGCTATATCTTTAGCTAGGAAAAGGATATACAATTCCAGAAAAACTCTTTGTTATGAGCTTTTTTTTTTCTTTTTTCTTATGGCATTAAACTGAAGCGATGAAAAATATTGGAGCTATCGATTTATTAGTCTTAGGAAAAAAAATTCATTGCATGTTTTAGTTGTAAAAATTCAGAAGTCACAAAGGATGGGTGCATATATAAAGATGGTTGACCAAGACTGCATGTGTGCAGTGGGGGATCTAGGATTTTATATTTAGGGTTGTCAGTATTATAATAGACTAACAATATACAAGAAATAATTTTTTTTAGGGTGACAGCATTATAATTTTTTTTAAGGGGCAAAAAAAAAAAAGACTTATAAAGTTTTTTTTTGTTTTTTTTGGGTGTCTGATACCCCATAAATAGCCATAGATCCGCCCTTGCTTGTTTGATAGAACATCTTCGATCAAAATATTTCTAGAGATAACATTTTAAAAATTTATGAGAAGATATTTACGGAGATGAAAGAGGAAGGTTTGAAAGGAGTTAATTGTGCAAATAAAAATCTAGTAGATTTGATGAGATTTTATGACAAAATATTAAATTAAGATATTATGGAATATGATCAAAATTTCAAAGCTGGCAAATTGGAATTGATATGGAATTACGTAGATATGAGATATGGAGGAAAGATCCCAAGAAGGTATTAAATAAGAGGTCATGCGTTTAAGAAATATACAGAAGTTAAGAACCATATACATATGTTGGCTTGAATTTTTCAATGTTGGGCGGATCATATACATATGGTTGAATGTTGTTTTGGGCATGTCTATGTCTAGATACCGTTGTTTGGGGGAATGGAAGGATTCATTCCATGTTTCACAGTGAAAGAATTAGGTGAAAAAAGACCGGGAGAAAGAGGGGGTCTTGTCTCACATAGACCACTTATAACCTAATTAAAAATAGTGAAACCCTCTATATCTGCACATAGCCTCGATGTGGAAGCACTTGAACAACGTAATCTCTTATATCCTTGCTTGTCTGATGATTTTGTTTTCATGTCCTTATTCTTTTTGAAATTGCACTATTTCTACAGATGACACATAATATGATAGACCATATTGCAAGTATGGTAGATCATATATTGCGCCAACATATGGAACATACCTGTTAACAAACAGTTTTTCTTACAAAAAAAAAAAAATATCCTACATAAAATCATGGCGGCACAAACCGACTTATACAATTCTTCCGCTAATGAACTCAAATACAATATTGGGCTGATATATACATTGTTTTTGTTAGGATTTGAGGAGTTTACTATTTTTTATTAGTAAGATTGATTTTTAAACTTTGTTTTGAGAAGAGAAACCCTAGCCGTCCTCATTTTTTCTTATATGTTATCTCTTCTAGCTCCTTTTCTGTTAGCAAGGAGAGGTAATTTTTTTGTTATTTTTGACCTGAAATCACCCATCTACATCTCTCTATCATTTTCTTTTTCAATAAAGTGGCTCTTCCACTGATTTTTGGTTTTTAAGTTTTTTTAAGCGGATTTTGTCGTGGAAGCTTATTGCGGGATGTATTGTGTTGTCTTGATACGACAGGTTGGTTTTAAATCGTCTTATTGTGATCTTATGTGAAAACAAATTTGATTAGACGAGACAACAAATCAAATCGAAATAAAATCAGAGTCATTAATATGCTACAGACATGATCATGGGGTATTGTCGTTATAAGATTATCGAATGTGTAGCATTTTAATTAGATTCGTTATCTTTATTAGCACCAGATGTTGCGTTATCTTCTAAGGTTTTTAGCGATTTTGATTTTGTGTTTCTATCAAATATATTGCAAGTTTGGATCAATAAAATTATCTCTTTTCAAACAATAAAACTTTGTTTTGAGAATTTCATCAAGAAAGTCCATTTGTTTAAAAAATAAGTTTAGAATGATGCAATTGTCTTTCTAACCTATATCCCCAAAATAATAACTAAGGGGTGTATTGGACTAGGACTTTTAATGACTTTTATGGAATTAAAAAGTCAAGGGGATTGGATTACAACTTTTAAAAACTCTATAAAAGTCATAGAGTTGATAATGACTTTTTAACCCTTTAAAAAAGTTTATAAAAGTCAAGTTGTATTCAATTACAACTTTTATAGAATCTATAAAAATATACCAATATTGAAAAAGTCATTTATTGACCTAGTATAAATATAAATGCCACCCTTCATAAATCCTCACTCGCATTCTCGAAAGATTTGAAATGACCTTTTTATTGAGTGAAGCCAATAAGATTTTTAAGAGGTAATAGTTTAACCCTAAATCTATTTGTATTTCAATTTTTTGAATACAAGATAGTTTAAATTAAGATTGAAGAATTTGATGATTCTGATTTTAAAATTTGTTCTTATTTTAAAATCCATATCTGCATATTACAGTTTTTTTTTGAGAAAAAGTGGTATTTTTCATTAAAGTGGCTTCGGAAGCTTAACTAGTGCAGAAATAAAAAGAAAGAGTAGTCTCCCAAAGCTAGAGATCAGTATGGGAATAGGAAGCAGGGAATGAGGAGTGTGCTACTCTATTCATGATATCATGAGTACAAAACAAACATTTCACTGAGGCAAACATTTGAGCATTTGTTCGCAGTCTTCATTACAGGGTTCAAAGTATCGGCCTAGTCCGGTATGACTCGACTGATTCGTATCCATCTTGACACCCATCATGACAAGTTCGATAATCGATACGACATAATGCATAACTCAGTACAGAATCAATCAAACTTGATTGATTCAATTGAGTTTTCGAGTTAACTCAACTAGGCTATAGAGAAAGTTTTGTTTTTTCTTCTGAATCACTAAAAAAAAAAAGAAAATAAAATCAAAGATCCCCTTTTCAAATGGAAACACCCAAGATTTTGAACCAAGGTTTGGAAATTTCCACCCATGGACGAGAAGATCAAAGAAGATGATCCAATTTTCTTGTGAATCGAACATTACTCACTTAGTTTTCCTAGAAATCAAAGAACTATATGTGCATTACCAGTAGACTGAATCATTCCTAGGCAGTGGAAGTAGCCCCTCACAGTCAAGGTAGATCTTGCACCATTTCATATTTGCCATTGTAGGGTATCATTCGATGGGGCTTTGCCCAGTAGTGGTGGTACTAGGAGCTTAGATCATTAAAGTAAAAAAAAAAAAGGGTTTAAGCTCGAAGGAAGGTATGAAATGATGATTAAAAAAAGGTTATATATGGAAGGTATAAGTGATGATGATAATTTATAATGGTATAAAAGGCACTTATAAGGTAAGATGGGAATTAAATCCATATTATTTTGATAGAGTATAATGCATTTACGTAAAAGGTATTTGATGTTATTTAATAATAAATTAAATATTTCTTATATGATAAAATGAGAATTAAATTCCAACTTCTTAATAGTTTAATTAATTTTTTAAGCACATCTAAATTGAAATTTTTTTTCATAATTTCAATCATTATTTTATGAATTTTTTAATTTTTAATCATCATTTTGCGTGTCATTTCGATGCGGACAGTTCCATGATATCGATACGTCTTAGGACCTTTTGAGTCAAGGACTGATACTGTGACTTTGAATCCTGGTCTTCAATAATGGAAGTAGAAATAGGTTGCGATGAGTCTTGTCTGTGATATTTGATGCACTTGCATGGGTATCTCCTATTTTAAGTTTTATGATAATATTAAGAACTTGTAATTTAATTTTCATTTTACATAAATGCATTAAATAACATGTCAGGGTGCACAGTTAAAGGATATTATGCTTGTCCAATATGTGGAGAAGAAATATATTCTTGTAGATTAAAGCATGGAAAAAAGAACTCGTATACAAGACATAGATGATTTCTTCCAGCCAACCATCCATTTAGGAAGCAAAAGAAAGCGTTTTATGGTAAACAAGAGTTTGGGTCACCTCCAAAAATATTAATTGGAAATTCTCTAAAAAATTAATGGAGTTTGCAATTCTTGGGGGAAAATAAAGGTTAAGCGTGGTAAATCTGAAGTCAACTCTACACATTGCTGGAAAAAGAAGTCCATATTTGTAAAACCCATGAAAATTTTAAATTTACATTTTAAAAAAAAAAAAAAAAAAAAAAAGAAAGGGCAAAACGGTAATTTATCGGAATAGTTCGGAGGGAGAAAAGTTGAAATTTTTTCTAGATCTCGGATGAAGCAGTTGCGCCCATGGGGTGTCTCGCGAAATCTGGCTACCCCGGTCGAATTTAGTTTGAATTCAGATAGTCGAGATTTC
This sequence comes from Tetrastigma voinierianum, assembly GCA_016808115.1. Taxonomy (NCBI): domain Eukaryota; kingdom Viridiplantae; phylum Streptophyta; class Magnoliopsida; order Vitales; family Vitaceae; genus Tetrastigma; species Tetrastigma voinierianum. Next base: position 41,031 of record JAEQBH010004378.1, on the reverse strand, counting down.
ACGTATTTTTGAGGCAACGGTGTCGGGCGAAACATGGCGGCCATGTAGATGACACATGGCGGGCCTCCCGGAAGTGACACATGGCATGCCATCATCTTGGCATACATCGGTCTTGGATACTATATAAGGGCCTTCACATAGGGTCTCAAAATCTGGGTTCGATTGGGGGAGGCGGCAAGGAGGAAGGAGGAGGAAGGGGGGAAAAGAAAGGGAAGAAAGGAAAGGAGAAAGGGAGGAAAGGAAAGGAGAAAGGGAGGAAAAGAAAAGAAAAGGAAAGAAGAAAAGAGAGGAAAAAAAGAAAAGGAAGAGAGGGAAAGGAAAGAGAAAAGGAAGGGTGTGGAGTGCGATAGACGGACACGGATGTGAGGCTGGAGCTACAAGAGATGGGTTTCCTCTACTGCGGTTTTTTACGCCTAAGAGGCCGTGTAATGGCCTAAGGGTTTCGTCAGATTTTAAAATGAATTTAACCATCATTTATTGTGGTTTGTTTGTGATTGTGTGATGGTGAGACCGGTTTCAGCTGGGGTTTGGGATTTGTCAGAAACCGAACATTGTGTTCAGGGATAGCAAAATCCCCGATAGAATGGAAAAGCGGGGGGTGTGCCCAAATTTACTTTTGGCAATGAATCGACCGCATCAACTTGGACGACCATAACTTTCGTGACTGATTTACGTTCTTGGGCTACAGGAAGCTGGTGAGTCTAGAATTTAATATAATAAAGTTCTTAGCCAAAACATGGGCTGAACATTGGGCTGGGTCACGGAAAGTTGAGGAATGGTCCTTTAGTTTCGGGAACTTTTGTTTTTGGAATCGGTTTATGCTTGAAGCGGCAGAGTGCATATGGCTAAGTAGGGAATTAGTATTTGGATGTTTTGTGTGGTAGTTACAAAAACTAGACTTTCTGAACTAAGTCTAGATTATTTCCGAGGCCAAGCATGGCCGGATTTATGACCGGGAATGACTAATGTGTGTTATTGCCATACATTGAATAACATGCTGAATATGTGATATATATGTGATAAAGATGGAAATAATTATATGCATTGGGGTATTATGGTGACATATGTCTCAGCTTGGAATATGAATTATGGCATTACTTACCTAAGTAATGGTTGGAATTATGTTAATATGTGCTTGAATGATGCGTTGACATGAATTAATGATGTAGTGCATGCTTATGTGATGTACTGATTTGAATGTGTGGAATATTAACATGGCATTTGCATGTATATTGATGTTGAACTAAATATCTTAAAAATGTTGTGTGCATTAGACATGAGTGTTCATATACACCCATAGTGTAAATTATGAATGTCCATGTAAGAGGTCTTCATACATTAGTCATGGGTTTAGTGTGATGGCACAAATTGCATTACGTGGTGTCTTTTGATAACAGCGTACATGGAGTGTGTGCCATAGTAATTTGGTATTATGTTTTGGTCTTTGAATCGTGTGGGCTTGGGAATGGGACAAAGTCACAATTGGGTTCCACAATGTTGTGAAAATGTAAAGCGAATAGTGTCGGGCATGTAGTAGGGATAGACACCCCCTCGGGTGGCTTCAAAAACACAGTTGACAACTTATCCATCGGTGGCATTTAGAAAATGTCGGAGTGTAAGACACATGGTGAGACCAGGAAAGCTCATTTCTTAAAGACAAAGCGTTGAAATAAATATCACATAGACTAAGGGTTGTATTGAGATGGGAGTTGGGCCATTTCGGTATTGATTTCGATTGGCACTTGCATTGGGGTGTTGGTCGGAGGTTGACTGTTTATGGGGCATGTAGAGTGTCGTCATATATGCATGTAGTTTTTTTCATGATGAGACGAGCATGTATACACGGATTGGTTGTTGGTTTGGTATTAAATGATCATTTGCATGTGCACCTAGGTGGGGGGTAGCACTTATAGGATTTTATCTCCTGCGGGCGTTAGCTGCCGATCGTGGCCACTTTCGGATTACATGACGGGTATGGGTAGGCGACCTTCCTTAGGCGGGAATATGGCAGGCAGATTTGTGACCTTGATTCATGTTTTGTGTATATATTAGAACAAGCTGATTTTAATATATGTTTTAAGAGTGATGTAATAACTCTTGGATCTATAAAAATGTATGGTTTTGTAGTAGCCGTGTAGACTAGTATGGATGATGGGCCATATTGGGTCATTTACTCATGTATGGATCTAATGATATGAGACACACGGGTTTCGAGTAGGTTGATAGTGGTCGACCGAGACCCCAGAGTTTGAGGGCGTCTGACTTGGTATCGAGCTTGGGTATCACAATCACCTGGGAACAATTGGGGCATGGGTTTAGGACATCTTTGTTAGTAATAGGAGCAGCTCATGGCAGCAATGGTACAACTTGGTGTCGGAGCATGGGTTAGAATTACCTAGTGCTTGATATTGGATCATAGTTTGTTATCAAGGTCTAGGTGGAGGTTCCCTAGGAGCCTGGAGACGGGATAGATTACGGCATGCATTGTGTGTTTTTACTTGTGTTTGCTTTGATTGTATGTGTGTGATTGTGTCGTACAATTTATGTGAATTATATCCATGGTAGGGATATATCTGGAAATACGAACACTAGGAGTTCGAAGCGTAACCTTAGGAGTTCGAAACAAATGGAACTGGTTCGGGATATTAGGCTGGTATTGGTTGGCATGTGCACTAATAGTAGGACAAGAAAATGATTCTAAACTGTTGTTTGACGTGTGATGCCGTAGAGGGACGAGGCGTAGAGGTTGTCCACGGGGCGATGGTCGACCGCCACCTGTTTTTGATCAACAGACCTTCATAGAGGCCATGGGTGCTGCAATAGCCATTGCTACATAGGCCAATGCAGCTAGAGGTTAAGGAGGTGCCAGTAACCTCCAGAGGTTCAAGGCACATCATCCTCCGACATTCACGAGAGGAGGGGACCCAATGTGCGTCACGACCATTGGTTAGTCGAATTGAGAGGATTCTCGGGGTATGGAGATTTCCTCGGATACTACTCGGGATTTATTGGCTTCATTCCGGCGAGGTGAGTCGGATGCGGTGGGAGTGGGTCGACCGGGACGACCTGACATGGGATGGATTTGCGGACTATTCTTGGGAAGTACTTTGGAAGCTACGCTGAACATGCGAGAAGGCTCGAGAGTTCACTTGGTGAGACGGGATGAGGCGCCAGTCACGTGGCAGTTCACGAGTTGATACGTTCGGGATGATTATGTGGCCATGGCGGCCAAGGTCGGGAAGTCAGGATGGGTACGAGTTGTCCATGCGAGGCGAGATTATGGACATAACCTATAAGATATGGACTCGATGGTGATCCCATCCTTGATCATTGGGGGAGAGGTAGATGGCGCTCGTAGCATCAGATGGGTGCTGGTAGTCGAAAGGGAGGCCAAGCTTCTTCTTCGAGGCTCAGGAAAGCGAGGAGGACTTTTACCACGAGGGTTTGGGCGGGCGAGTGGCTAACGGGGCGAGGCCGGGTCGGGTGCGGTGAGCGGGTGGAGTGACATGTTTCCACGCATTAGCGGGGACACGCCGGGGGAGGCGATCACGGATCTGGGGGTTTAGGTCAGAGGTTTGAGTCCGATCATTAGTGGGACATGGCGGGGCTGAGCCGTCAGACCCTCCACCCACCCCCGACACGGGCCGGAGGCAGTGCTCCCGGTCACCGAGGTGCGGCAGGCATCGGAGTGTTTCACGAGGGCGTGACCCAGGGACGGAGGTATGGGTCGGTCGGGAGCGAAGTGCACGGGCCAGGGACCGAGGGGCTCGGTGTCATCTCACGCCATTACTCCGCGGTGGGCGACGGTCGGTCAGGTGATTCGAGGTGCGTTTCCTCTTTCGCCTATGGGCAGGTGTTATTTGACTCAGGTGCATCACATTTCCTTTGTTACCATCTTGTGGTGGACAGGATTGGGGACCTTGGGCAGACCTTTGCATGGGTTCTCCTAGGGACTAGGGCGAGTAATTCGGATATGTCGAGGATGTGATTAGAGATCTCTAAGTTCTACTCCACGGTGGACCTTCGAGGAGTCATGGACATGTCAAAGTTCGAGTCGTCCCTCGGGATGGACTAGTTAGCGACATCGGGTTGTCATAGATTGTGGCCAAGTATGGGGATTTTCCTACACACCAAGCGGTGTGTTTGTGTGTTTCAAGGGAATAGAGCGGGATGTTTCACCCCATCTTTGTGCAATACGATTCACGATGGCACGGGCCGAGTTGTGAGTTGGCTAGCTAACCTTGCAGCAGGTCTGAGGTGAGACGGGATATGAATCTACCTGAATTGGTTTGTATGAGTACGAGGATGTTTTGAGACGAGCTACCGGGATTACCTCTGAGAGATAGACTTCCATTAGGTTGCATCTTGGTCGTCGCCCATTTCTATGACTCGCGTAGGATGGCCAGGTTGAGTTGCGAGCTCGAGGTGGTCCCCAGGAGTTACTTGGGCAAAGGTTTCGATGGAGCCGAGCACTTCGCCCATGGGGCGCCCCGGTTCTATTTGTGAAAGATAAGACCGCCAAACTCTGCATCAATTACAGAGACGATTGAATAGGGTTACAATCGAAATCGATTATCCATTAAAAGTTGATGACATTTGATCGGTGAGGGGGCACGAGTCTACTCTAAGGTAGACCGCGCCTTGGTTACCATCAGTTGAGGATTATGAAGCGAACATCCTAAGACTAGATGCGGGCGCGGTATGGGCACTTTGAGTTTCTGGTGATACCCTTTGGATTAAAGGAAGAATGCAGCGGCGGCATTCTGGACCTCATGAATAGGGTGCTCATTTATTTAGATCAATTTGTGGTGGTCTTTGTTGAAGTGACATCTTGATCTACTCCCGAGTTGGAGGTGGAGCATATCCTTGAGAATACGTACTATAGCTTTGAGGGATCATCAATTGTATCTTTGGGGATTCGATGAGTGCGAGTTTTGGGCTGCGAGGTGGGTTTACGGGGTTGTGGTGTCGGCGCCGGGCATGTCGATGTAGACCACTGGGAAGTTGGTTGTGATGAGTTGGGAGAGACCGAAGTCAGTCTTGAATGAGTAGTTTCTTGGGATTAGGCGGGGTATTCTGGAGGTTTATAGAGGATTTCTCAAATTTGCTTGGCGCTTATGTGAATTGACCGGAAGGAGGTCGAGGGTTTGTGGGATGACTCATGGTGAGCGTTCGAGAATTAAGAAGGAGGCTTACTTGACTCCTATTCTAATAGTCCGGAAGAGACAGGAGGTACCTGATTATCTTGTGATGCTTTGAAGAGCCAATTTGGGATGTGTTCTAATGCGGTCAGGGAAAGTTGGCTTATGGTTCGACACTTGAAGAATCACGACGGGAATTACCCCACCGCATGACATGGAGTTGGCGGCCGTAGTCTTCGCCTTGGTGCTTCCACTAGCATATGGTGAAGCGGTTAAAAGTGTTTCGGACCCTGAAAATTAAATACATCTTCAACGCATGAACCTCAACATGGCGTAGGTGGATGGAGTTTTTAGAAGATTATGAATTCACTTTGTACCATCGGTAGGCAAATGTGGTGTGATGAGCTCATTGAAAGTCACGAGTCTTGGCTAGTATAGCTTCGGGAGTAGCGGATGCTTGAGACGATCAGGGCGATTGAGTTGCGGTATGATGGCAGGCTGGGGTACCTTAGGAAGTCGATAGCTCTGTTGTCTTTAGCGAAGCGAGTGATAGAGTCCTGAGGGCGGGACATAGAAGTAGTGTCCATCCCGGGGGCTGGGTACGATCAGTCTGTGGATGAAGATGGAGCGTCCACCGCAGAGATGGTAGTCTTCGATGGGGCGGGTTGGCGGTCCCGCTAGTCGTGAGATTTAAGGGAGGAGATCCTCGGGGAGTTCCATTGCTCCCAGGTCGTGCATCAGTGTACGAAGATGTATCGTGACTTTGTGTGAATTATTCTTGGAGTGGGATGAAGAGGCATGTTGGGATTTTGTCTATGGTGTCTCACGTGCTGCTTGGTCGGGCAGGCACAGGAGGCCGATGGGGCTACTCTACAGCAGTGGAGATAGCGGAGTGGAAGTGGAAGCACATCATGATGGACTTTGTGGCTTACTTGCCATAGATATCGCGAAAGCATGAGGCGGTGTGGGTTATAGTGGACCGACTCACCAAGTCGGCACATTTTCTGGCTGTGCGGATGACCTTCACATTGGAGGAATTATGCAGGTTGTATATACTAGAGATAGTACGGTTGCATGGAGTGCTAGTCTCCATAGTATCGGATCGGGATCCTCGGTTTATGGCTCAGTTCTGGAAGAGTTTCCAGAAGGCCATGGGGACACAACTGTCGATGAGTACCGCTTTTCATCCTCAGACGGATGGTCAATCAGAGCGGACTATTCAGATTTTAGAGGACATGCTGCGAGCATGCATCCTGGATCTCAAGGGTAGCTAGGAGGAGCACTTGCCCTTGGTAGAGTTCGCCTACAATACTTGATTATCAGTATTCGAGATGAAGCTGGGGCTCTCTGCGGGAGAGCCATGGTTGGTCATCGTTAGACGAGAGGTAGGAAGAGCTCCATCACTAGCGATCTAGATTTGATTAGAGACACCTCGGAAGGTGGGTATGATCGCGTCTCCTTACTACTCGGGCTAGGCAAAGAGTTACGCGTATATGGCCCGATGACCTCTAGAGTTCGAGGCCGGTGATCATGTCTTCTTGAAGGTGATGCCTAAGAGAGGAGTGATCAGATTCGGCAAACGAGGGAAGTTGTCGCCAAGGTACATTGGACCTTCGAGGTACTCGAGAGGGTGGGCGCGGTTGCATATCGGGTTAAGCGTTTGTCGCGAGGTTGTCAGGCGTTGAGGTATTTCACATCTCATGTAGAATGCCTCCCGGATCCAATATATAATTACCTCGATTGATGTTGATGAGTGTTGGTGGGTTATGGGTGGTGTGTGGATTGGGTGAGCTTGTTATTGATGTAGATGGGACCTTCGAGGGACTAGTGTGCATTGTGAGGATAATGAGGCGGTTTGTGGCAAGGCGTGAGGCAGTAAAGGTGTTTGTGGCATCAGGAGTCGGGTGACATGGGAGCGCGAGGGTATCGTGCGCGCCAACTGTCCCTCCTTGTTCGACGGGGAAGGTGCGATTTCTAGTCATTAACATCGCCATGTGTTTGATTGTGTGTATGTGTGTGTAAATTTAGGAAAAATTCTTTTAAAGGGAGATGCTTACATAAGAAAATTTTAAATTTACATTTTCAAAAAAAAAAGAAAAAAGAAAGGAAGCAAAACAGTGAATTTATTTGAATAATTGGGAGGATTACAGGATTTTTTTCTAGATCTTGGATGGCCAAGCGGATTGCAGTTGGAATGTCGTCCTAGCGAAATCTAGTTACTATTCAATTTCTTTGAATAAGGATGAGTCGAATTTCCGCTTGTTGGTAGGTGTCGAGCGAAACACATGGCTAGCCATGTGGGTGACACATGGTAAGCCATGTGAGGACACATGGAAAGCCATGTGAGTGACACATGGCAAGCCATGTCAATCTGATGCATCTTAGCATCACATGTGTGACTTGCGGCAAGCAATAATGTGCCACATGGCATGCCATGTGTCAACATGCATGGCACCTTTGAACACTATATAAAGGCCTTCACACATGGGGTCTCAAATGCAGTTCGTGGGGGGAGCAACAAGGAGAAGGAGGAGGAAGGGAGGAAAGGAGAAGAGAAAGGGAGGAAATGAAATGGAGGAAAAGAAAAGAAAAGGAAAGAAGAAAAGAGAGGAAAAAAAAGAAAAGGAAGAGAGAGAAAGGAAAGAGGAAAAGGAAGGAGTGTCGTGCAGTGAGTAGACCTGGATGGCGAAGAACCCGGAACTACTTTATAAGAGGTAGGTTTCCTCCTACTCACGGTTATTTTGCCTTTGAGGGCACGTGTATTGGCTCTGGGTTTCAAATGGGTTTCAGGCGAATTTGTATGTGTGTGGTTGTTTGTGATTGTGTGTTAAGTCGACGGTTCATGGGGTTTGGGGGTGTCGAAACCGAACATTATATTCAAGACGTGAAATCCACGAGCGGAATGGCAAACGGGGTGCCCTAATTGCCACACCCTTGTGAATCGGCCCGCATCAACTTTGAATGACCACAACTTTCCCATCGAACTCAGGTTGCATGTTCTTGGACTCCTCACGAGCTACATGAGTCTAGAAATTAATAGAATAAAGTGCTTAGCCAAAACGTGGGCTGAACATTGGGCTAGGTCATGGAAAGTTGAGGAATGGTCCTTTCTGGTTTCCGGAACTTCTTTTTTTGGAATCGGTTTGTAACGGAAATGCTTGGGGCTACGCCATGGCGGGCTTGAGTGCGTGTTGGATGTTTTGTGTGGTCGCCATTTGATTCGGTACGGCGAGTAGGTGTTGGAATCGGCTCAGGTATAACCTGAGTTCCTAGTATTGGCGTAGCAAAACTCTTTGCTTGATTATAGTGGCTATAGAGATTCGAACCACGGGGATGGGTTTTCTTCGTGAGAGAAGAGTTACAGTGCATTGAAAATGGTGTTTTCTCGTTGGATTTATAGGGTGTGTGGAAAACAGTGTGTGAATGGTTGAAAATTGAAATAACTGATGTAAAAAGTTAAGAGAGAACTCCTTGAAGTCTCGAGCCACTGGCTTAGGGTTCTAGGTTAACAAACATGTACTCTGGTCTTTATCCTCGCGTTGGGGAGCATGACATATAGTCATTTCCGACAGGATCTTCATTTAGCTTTAAAACCTAGACCACTAGAGTTTTCAGCACATGAAAGATGGCATTTGATTAAGCATAAATGTGCAACGGTGAAAACACATCTCAAAACACTACCTACGATAACTAATAGGAACAACTAGCTGGGCCTCGATGGATATAGTGAAAGTATCCCTTTGAACCCAAAAACTTGCCAAATACACATTTAGGGAGAGCATGTAGAGATTTTAACTGGGTGAGAAAGCGGGGGCACAGATACCCATAATACATACATTAGAAGAGCATGAGAACATGCATCCCAGCTTTAAAAACAACACCCAGTGGCACTTACCCTTGGGGATCGGGGTTTAGTAGCAAACCCTTGATTTGTCATCACGAGGGTGTTTGCTGCAAAAAGTGCAAGAAAGTGAAGGGAAGAAGAAAATCACCACCCGGCGAGAGGAAAGGAAACGTGCGATTTCCTTGATTGATTGATGGAATGCCAAAAGTTGGAGTTGATTACAAGCGTCTTGAAGCTTATATAGGTGCTTAGTATAAAGGAAATTACAAAAGTGTGTTAAAGAACCAAAAAATTACATAAGGAAAACTTGTATAAAACCACCAACAAGTGGATCAAGCGATCATGTGAGTAGTGTTGCGGGTTGCGGGAGGTGGTAACACGAAATTTCCTGACCCTGCCGAAATTTGCAGGTTGCCAAATTTTGCAACCCCCAAAATTTTAACAGTTTACTCCTCCCTTCTTCAATAAATTTGCTCCGAATTTCCTCTGATTTGATCATGCATCTTCGAATACGGCTCAGGTTCATCGTGTTTGAGTCAAATTGAAGAAATAAAAGGCATTCGACTTGCAAAACTACTAAAATATCTACAAAATGTGATCAGTAGCAAAGCCGGGACCCCAATGTAACAATTGAGTTATTGAAGTCGATTAATGAGTACACAAAAGGCGCATAAAACACACTTTATAAACAAGGCTCGATATTGTATTTGGGTACTAATCGGTTTAAATGGACTTTTGGATTAAGTCAGTTATTTCGAGCGAAGCATGGTAGGGAGTAGCTAATATGTTATTGCCATAAATTGCATAACATGCTAAATATGTGATATATGTGTGATAAAGATGGAAATAATTATATGCATTGGGCTGTATGATTGACATAGTATGTCTCAGCTTGGAATATGAATTATGGCATTACTTGCCTAAGTAATGGTTGGAATTATGCTAATACATGCTTGAATGATGTGTTGACATGAATGAACGATGTAGTGCATGCTTATGTGATGTACTGATTTGAATGTGTGGTGATGATGCTTTCCAGCGGCGGGATGGAGCGTCTTGGAATTCTTCCAGGTCGGTCTCTTTGGCCTACGGATGTCGGACTCCTGCAAAAGCAAGAAACGAAAGGATGGCGGGGGCTCACCGGTTGCCTCTCTAGATACTGAATCCCAGATTTTTTCCGAGGTGGAAGGGAGAATTCTTTGTAGGGGATGAAGTTTTTTGCGTACCTTTCATCGTTGGGGTGGCCTGGTATTTATAGTGGGTGATTTTCCCAATTGGATGGTGATAAGGACTCTCTCTCAACTGCTCAACTAAGGCCTTGTAGCCCAGGAGTCAGTACAGCTCCGGAAGATTAGCCCACAGAGCCTTAGTAGCTTAGTTTTCGAAGAGCTCATTGCTGACTCAAGCCTTGTAACTGGAGCGGTCGGCTCGGGCGGTGTTAGCTCACGGGCCTTGGCGGCTTAGTTTTCAAGGCTCAGGCGCTCAGAGAAAGGTCATGTAGCGAGTGGAGCCGATTCAGCTCGACGGTGCTTGGGCCTCGGTAACTCGGTTTTCAAGAGCTGGCTTTGCTCGAGAAAAGTCCATTATAGCCCCGCGACGGTTCGGCTCGGGCGGATTGGCAGAAAGTGGGCCTCGCGGCTTCCGAGTTTTGAAGAGCTCAGTGCTCCAGCTCAGGCCTTGTAGCCCGGGACGGTATATCTCGGGCGAGATTAACCCAGAGCCTCGGCTTAGTTTTAAGAGCTGTTGCTCGAAAAGGCCTTGTAGCGAGGCGATTCATTTCGGGCGAGATTAGCCCGCTGGAGCCTCAGCAACTCAGTTTTTCAAGAGCTCATTTGCTGAAGAAAAAGGCCATATAGCGCGGGCCGGTTCGGCTCGGGCGAATAGCCCGCAGGCCTCGGTAGCTCGGTTTCTAGAGCTCGGCTCTCGGCTCGGGCCTTGCCCGGGAGCAGAGTTGCTTCAGACACATTAGCCCGAGCCTGGTAAAGCAAGTTTAGAAACTCAGCTGCTCAACTAAGGCCTTAGCCCGGGGCAGTTAAACTCGACGGTTGCCCACGGAGCCTCGGCTTCCGGTTTTCAAGACCTCGGCTTGCATCACACTAAGGCCTCGCCGGGAGCCGGTCGGCTCGGGCGAGGAGCGGCCTGAGGAACAAATTAGGGGTAGCGAGGAGATAGAAAATTGGGTATTCATTAAGTATCCTGACCCGAGCAGCATTACATACATCAAGTTTAAGCCCAAAGTTGATAAAACAAGCAAAATTGTACAAAGGAAGCTCAGAAACGTCAGGCGAGTTAGGAGCGGGGAAGGTGAAGGAAATGAAAGGGCCTTAGCGGGTGGGCGGCTCTGACGGTGTGAAAAAGCGAGCTTAGGCGTCGACTGATGGGCGAGCCCGCCGATTCTTTATGTTTCTTGTTTTTGCGGGAGGAGTCGACATCCGGAGGCAATGAATTGGCGAAGCAATCGGCATGCTCCAGCCCAGTTTCGGTTGAAAAAGGCATCATCATGTGGAATATTAACATGACTGCATGTATGTTGATGTTGAACTAAATATATGAAATGTTGTGTGCATTAGACATGAGTGTTCATAGCACACACATAGTGTACGGTGTAGAATGTCCATGTAGAGGTCTTCATACATTGGTCATGGGTTTAAGTGTAGTGGCACAAATTACATTGCATTGGTGTGCAGTAACACAACGTTACATGGGTGTGTGTACATGGTACTGATTTGGTACTGTGTTTGGTGCTGAATCGTGTGGGCTTGGGAATGGGACGAAGTCCAATTGAGTTCCACAATGTTAAATGAAAATGTAAAACGAATAGTGTCGGGCGTAGCAAGTAGGGGATAGACACCCCCCTCAGGTGAAAAGCCTGAAAACTTGGTTAGACAACGTATCCATCGGTGAAAGCTCGAAAAAATGTGGAGATTGTAGGGCAGTGGTGAGACCCAAAAAAGTTATGTTGGCCCGAAAAGACACGAAAGCGGTCATCGTATCACATGAACTGCGGTTTGTGAGATGGGAGTCGGGGACGACCTGGTGTTGGTTTCCCATTGGCACTTGTGGAATGGTGGGTCGGAGGAGTTGACCGGTATAAGGGCATGTAGAGTGTCGTCTCATACATGCATGTAGTTTTTTCCATGATAGGACAACATGTACGCACGGATTAGTTGTTGGTTTGTGAGCGTGTTTGCATGTGCACAGGTGGGAGTAGCCGCCTTAGGATTTATCTCTACTGGGCGTTAGCTCACCTCGTCGTGGGACCCCCCTTTCAGGTACAGGATAGGTACAGGTAGACGGTGCTCCTTAGAGGCCGGGATTATGAAGCGGGCCGGACTATGACCTTGATTCATGTTTTGTGTATATATTAGAACAAACTAGTTTTTTAATATATATGTTTCAAAGTGATGTAATAACTCTTGGATTTATATAAATGTATGGTTTTAGTAGCATGGACGTAGCATGGATGATGACTTTATTGGGTCATTTACTCATGTATGGGTCTCATGATATGAGACACACGAGGTTTCCTGGGTTGACGATTAGTCAGCAGGACCCGGTTTGGGCGTACAATATTCTTGATCTTAGTGTGAAAATATCTTCACATCATTTATCATAATTTGGGTGTAATGCATATTGAGAAAAATGTTTGTGAAAGCTTGTGTTGATACCTTGCACTGACATTGCGGGTAGGCAAATGATGGACTCAACTACGGCTTAGATCTTGTAGAAAGTGGGTTTAGGGAGTGAATTGGCACCAAGGTTTTGAATCGAAGAAAACACTCTCTCCCCTAACATCTTATACACTTTCTATACATGGAAAGAAAGAGTCACATGGCCCTTTCCACGATTGAAAGGTTTCGCGCGGATATTATTTCTAACCTTCAGCCTTTGTATCGATAAAAGACTTGAAGCTCTATGGCTTAAATTCCCATGACTACCATGCATTAATGCAACAATTGTTGCCAGTTTCACTACGTTCTATTTTTCGAAAGAATGTGAGGAATGCCATTTGTAGATTGAGTTTCCTTTTTTATGCTTTTTGTAGTGAAGTGGTGGTTGATGTTTGCATTGGAATGAGTTACAAAGAAACAAGGTTGTGGTGACATTATGCTTGTTTGAACACTACTTTCCACCTTCTTTCTTAGATATTATGGTGCATCTTACTGTACATCTTGTAAGAGAGTTGAGACTTTGTGGACTAGTTTACCTTAGATGGATATAACCATTTGAAAGGTTTATGAAAGTGTTAAAAGGCTATGTATGAAATCGTAATTGACCTAAAGGTTGTATTGTTGAATGCTATATTGCAGAAGAAGGAATCAAGTTTTGTCCAAATTACTTATCAAATGTAGAAGCAATTGGAATTCCTAGTAGTTCAAACATTTGACGAAAGTCGAGAGGCACAATGTCTGAGTTCATACCATGAAGGTGAATTCTGCTTTATGGGTTACAAGCACATCATTATGTTGGAAAATGCAATGATTGTCGAGCATATATCGAGTAAGCACCACTAACTTTCTTTATTGAAATTATCATACTTATAATAAATGTATGATTCTAAATATGTAATTATTATGCATGACTTTATAGAGATCACATGCAATTGTTGAAAATGAAATAACTTCCTCAAGAGAAAAGACAAAAATGGCTACAAGATGAGCATGCATGTACTTTTGCCTTTTGGCTACTACAAAAGGTACTACAATGGTTTCTTAATTTTGCCATATTTTTTTTTTTTTACAATTTAATGGTTGAAATGTAAATAATAACTAAACTTAACAATAGGTTGAAGTTGCAATTGGAAATAATGAATCTATATCATAAACTTTCAAATGGATAGCTAATGGTCCAAGTCATTATGTGATGAAGTATCATGACTATGTCATTAATGGGTGTTACTACAATACGAAGGAGTGTGATGATTTACAAGCTACTCAAAATGGTGGCGTCAGTATTGTACTTTATCTGTATACAAGTGCTGGTACTAAGATAAAAATCTTGTTTTCGAGGAGCTTTGTTTCTATGGGGTTATTATTAGATTTGGGACCTTAATTATACCATGTTCAAAATTCCAGTTTTCAAGTGTGATTGGGTTAATAGTAAGAATGGAATCAAAGTTGATGATCTTGGGTTTACCTTAGTTGGCTTCAGCAAAATGGCTCATAAATCATATCCATTCATTTTGGCCTCCCAAGTTAAGCTAGTCTTCTATGTACAAGATGAACTTAATCTAAGATGGTCAATTGTTTTGTCAACTCCTCAACAAGACATCATAGAAAGAGTAGGCGATAATGAGCTCATGGACATTTCTAATGAACACTTACCGATCATATCTTTTTTGCCACAAGTTGAATTATTTGATGCAGTGGATGACTCTAATCAAATATGTATCTCTTGAAGAAGCGTGATGGAATTTGGGTTTGAGAACAAATCTTACATGTAACCAAAATGTAGCTTTGTTATGGTGTGTGAATTGATATGTTACTATAGCCTTTTAGATTCTGGCTGTATACTTATTATTTTATTTGTCTTTATTATTACATGATTGTTATTTTTACAATTTTAGTTAATTTTTGGTTGACATTAGCCAAAACATTGACATAATTATTTTCAACATTATGTTTTTTGCAAATCAGCTGATTAGGTAATACCTTATATTATTAAATTTGATACTTATAAATTTTTGTTAGATATTTCAGTACTTATATTTAAAAATTATAATGATTTTTAGTACAAGTATGGATATTGAGCAAGAAGAAAAAACACCTATAAGAAAGAGATGTAGAGGGATAACAAAAAACACTTACATGATTTTTTTTTAATGGATAAATTGACTATGATACTCATTATATTACATTTCAACTTTTTAACAGATGGCAACACTTGATTTACGAAACTCATTGATAGAAACATATTATGGAGAAAAAAGATAGCACGTATGATGAAGTGGTAATTCCGATAGTAGAGAAGATTGTAAGTATTTATGTAACATATGTTTCATTTACATTAATACCTTATTTATATTAACCAATATGACATTAAAGTTTATAATATCATTATGTCTTAGGATAAGATGTTGCAATAGTCAAAGGATAGTGGATTGAGTTTCAACAGAAATAATGACATACTTATTGAAGCATTGGGCACTTTTGAATACAATGGTCGAGTACGGGCTAAAGGAAAGCATTATACACCATGACAATATTTTCATTCTATGGTGGATCGTGCCTTTCGAAAATTTGTGAAAAATCTTAGAGTGACAATCAAAGTTTCTATGTTAACATTTTACTAATTTTCTTAGATGGTGCCTACCACACCTCAATCTAATGTTAGTAGCTCTAACATTAAGCAAAAACATATTATTATTCTAGAAATTGTTGAGCAACCAAAGCGTTGAGTAGATGACCACATTCCACTAGTGCAAAATGCAAACAAGGTATGTGTAGTTAATATCATGTTCTATAATTTCAATGTTATAACACATATAGTCATAATTTTCATATCACTTGTCGGGGTTGAAATTATTCAAGAATAGTTGTAATGTTACATTTTATGTTTACATAATTGATGAGTGTGAACAATTACAAGAAAAGACTAATTAAGCTTCACTTTCAGGATCCTAAAAATTTCAATTTAGATAATTCAATAAAGCAGATAATTAATAGCCAATAAACAGTTACAATTCTTGACCTAGTGAGTGTGTGTTGGTCTTCTCTTTATGACTAATTTGCATTGTGTGGCCTTATGAGATCTAATCGTATGTAATGGTAGACTTAGGTCCCACAGTTTGTTATCATATCATTCTCCACCAATGTAGGCCTAACACAACCCCCAGGATCAAATAGGTCTTTTAAGCATGTAATGTATGTTTAGGGTACTTGGGTAGACAACTGGACATTTTAAGTTTAAATTTACCCAGATTGCATACATCTTCTTAGCATTTTGCCTTCTAACTGCTCATCATTTCTTTCCTGTTCAGATCTTTTTCAAAAGCACCCCCAAACTTGATTTGGTGCATAATTGTTCATGTTTCCTATCAGGGCTTTTTTTCTTTTCCACTGCTGCTTCAATTTCAGCTTCGTCGTAAGCCAATTTCCCCGTCATTTTGTTCAAGGTTGAATTGGTGCAATGTTTTGCTTTCTTAAACTTTCTACCACCCCTTAACAAGTTTTGTGTTAGTAACTCCCATACCAGTTGGCATTAGGTACTAGTTGTAGAACACCCCTAAGGACTTAATTGCTCAAGGGAAGTAGGCTACAAGGCAAAATTCATTCCTCCTTGAAACTGCACATATTTTTTAGCTTCTCTGTTTATGTTGTGCACCCCTTTTTGTACATCTTTTCTCAATTGCTTTTTCTTTCCCATCCTTAATTCTCACCCTTCTCTACTTTTCAAAATTTTACTCCCCCAAACTTGTCCTCTTGATCATTTTTGCTGCACTTACTTGCAGTTTTGGGCAAACTTAGGGTTCTTTGCTGAAAGGTCCGATTTTAAGTAAGGGTTAAGGTTTTTCTTTGTGGCTTTGATGATGAAATTGGCTTTTAGGCTCAAACAATGTACTAAGGTATATGCATAGAAGCATATAATAGGGTAGGCTTTGACAGGCACAAACTATCCAAGGATGGCCTAAATCATGTTGTAATGCCTAGGATTTCGCCTTGAATAATAATACAACAAGTTCTAGGACCTTTTTGAGACTGATTGATGGTAAATCCAATAAGGTGTTCCTGACCCAACCATAATTAACCTTAAAGATACTTATAACCAATGTGTAAATTTTCAATCATTTTCTGAACTGTATTGCTCAATAAAACTTGAATTATTAGCTTGATCAACATTGATTTCAATTTCATTTTTTAGAATTTCAAATTTTAGCTTATTTGTCCTTGACATCACAACTTAAAATTTTGTTCCACTCATTTAGCCCATTTTTATTTATAGAATTTTTCATTGTTTGGTTTAAAGCACATTGTTGTGCCATTGTACAATTTAACAGTTCATTTTGATCCAACATTTCAGTTCATTTCATCAACAACAAGAGCACAAACAATTCAACAATTTCTCCCAATTCAACTAAACAAGCAATCATAGTTTTCATCAGTAATTTACACAAAAATACCAACAAAAATTTTCAACCAAAGCACGCCCGTACAACTTCCGCACTTCAAATTTTCTTATCATAGGTTCCGCACTTGTCTTAACAGCTTGAATAAATCCCACAACTTTGTTGGCATCATTTTTAGGGCAAGCTATAGCTTTCACCCAGTTGGATACATAATCCATAGCAAGAAGAATGTATAGATTTCCAAATAAGGGTAGGAAAGGTCCCATAAAGTCTATCCCCCATACATCAAATATCTGCACCACTAGGATTCCTTGCATAGGCATCTCATTTCTTTTGTTTATGTTGCCCATTCTCTGACATCTGTCATAATGTTTCACCTACTCAAAACAGTCTCTGAATAGGGTTGGCTAATAAAATCCTGATTGGAGAATTTTCTGGGTTGTTCTGTCTCCTGCAAAGTGTCCTCCATATGGTGATGCATGACATTTATCTAATATTTCAGCTTATTCTACCTCTGGTACACATCTTTGGATAATCCGGGCATGCTCCTCTTCTAAATAGTTGTGGGTTATCCCATATATAGACTCTAGATCAATCCCCAACTTTTACTCTTCTCGTTGATAACTTAATTTTGGTGGCATAATTCCACAAGCTAAGTAATTCACAATATCAGCATACCAGGGCACTTGAACTGACATCTGAAAAAGCTGTTCATCAAGGAAATTTTCTTCTATTTTAGTCCTCCTTTCCTCTTCAGTAGGCTTTTCTAATCTTGACAAGTGATCTGCTATCACATTGTCACCCTTCAGCCCTTGATTTCCAAATCAAATTATTACATCAATAATATCAACTGGATGAATTGGCTTGGCATCTTCTTTGCCATCAAATATTTGATTGCCAGACAGATCGTTGTGTATGATGACATAGGAACCCAATATATATGGTCTAAATTTTTCACAAGCAAAAACCATTGCCAACATCTCATTTTCTATGGGAGCGAGTAGTTCTCAGGTCAGATAAAGGTTTTGCTTGCATAGTATATGACTCGGAAAATTTTCTATGTTCTTTGTCCAAACACTGCTCCCATTGCATAGTCATTGACATCACACATGGTTTCAAACTCTTTGTTCCAGTCTAGTGTTGCCATGATGGGAGTTATAACCAATCTGGATTTTATTTCTTCAAATGCAGACTTGTAGGAGTCATCAAAATAAAATTTGGCATAATTTTCCAGTAGTCTGCATAATGGTCTAGAAATTTTTAAGAAGTCCTTTATAAATCTTCTATAGAATCCAGCATGTCCCAAGAAACTTCTAATCCCTTTGACTGTAGTAGGTGGCATTAGAGTTTCAATCACAAAAACCTTTTCTTGGTCTACTTCTAGTCCAGCTGCATAAATTTTATGCCCCAAGACAATACCTTCTGTTACCATGAAATGACATTTTTCCTTATTAAAAGCTAAGTTCTTGTCTTAGCATCTGTGAAGTATAGTTTCTAAAATTTTCAAGCAGTTCTCAAAATTGGATCCTTAAACTGAGGAGTCATCCATAAAGATTTCCATAGCCTCCTCCACCAAATCTGAGAACATGGACATCATACACCTTCGAAAGGTGGTTGGAGCATTACATAATCCAAATGGCATCCTTCTAAAAGCAAAGGTGCCATAAGGACATGTAAAGGTGGTCTTCTCCTGGTCCTCAGGGGCTATGGAAATTTGATTATATCCAGAATATCCATCAAGAAAACATAAATGAGAGTGTCTTGCCAACTTGTCCAACATTTGATTAATGAAAGGTAACGGATAGTGATCCTTTATAAAGGGCAAAGTGTTTAATTTTCGTAGGGCCACGCACACTCTCCATCCCGCTATAGTTCATGTTGAATAAATCTATTTCTTCTCAATTTTGATGATTAGACCCACTTTTGGGAACCACATGAACTGGCTCACCCAAGGTTCAAGGTTCAATTGTATAAATAAATCCCGCATTAAGCTATTTGGGCTAATCTTTTTTTGACAACTTTTTCATGCATTGTGGTCTGAACTTTCTTCCGATGTTCAATTTATGTTTTTGCATTCTCCTCCAGGAGGATTTTATGCATGCAAATTGATGGAATTATCCCTTTCAAGTCTTCCACTAACCAAGCTATGGCTTTTTTATACTTTCCAAGAATTTTAATCAGTTTATGCTCTTTCTCTTCTATCAAGTCAGCTGCTATAATTACAGGTTGTGCTCTTTTAGCTCCTAAGAAGACATATTTAAGGTGTTTGGGTAATTCTTTCAGAATTAACCCCTCAAAACTTTTTTCTATCTCTTGTACCTTCTCTTCACTGATGCTTGAATTTTCTCAGATTCTTCATTCGACTTAAAGTCAAGCTTCATTACACCCCGACATTCCCATTCACCCGATTGGCGGATCCGAACCGGGTTCAGGGCGTGAGACTATATACTGGGACTCTTTACTTGATTTTATTTTTATTTTTTATAACAGAATCAAATAATCATATACATATCAAAAGAACTGCCACCGGAGTGGTGTCCATCAAAATCTATACACATATACCGAGTCCCATTTACAAATACAAAACTGTACTTTCACATTTACAAATCGTGAGCTGGAACCCACATGTATGGAACCCCACAAGGTGTGCCGCCCAAGAAGATACCAGTTTTCGGGGACGCCTTCTCCCTCACCTACACGGATTAAAAACCCGTGCTAAGCTTTACGCTTAGTGGGAAACATATCTTATAACTTATACAGATACACATGCATTTATACTGAATCATAATAAATATATAACAGAAACAGATATCAAAATTTCATGAATTCATATAACACATTTACATACACTATCCTTGTAACAACAAACTTATGCTTATCTCGTATCTCTCGTATCCTGGGTGATCGAACTTATACATATACTTAGACGGAGGTACTTATCCACATATTCATTTTACTATCTCTCTTATACTATCTCCCGTAGGAGTTACAGAGCTTATGCTTATACAGAGGTACCCTTAGGCACTACAAGGTTTATACTTATACCATAGGGCTTATACTTATACTACGGAGATTACACTTGTTTGGAAGTACCTGTAGGTACTACAGATATTACGTAACGTGATACCGGGTATCGCGGAACTTATCTCATACTCAAGTACCAAAGTAGTACTACAAAACTTATAATCGGGTACTTCTCAGATTTTATACTTGTACTACGAAGCATATCCTGGTCTTACGAAACTTATTCTTGTATTTCAGATCTTATACTTCTATTATAGAACTTATACATGTATTTCAGATCATATACTTGTCTTACAGAGCATATACTTGTCTTACGGATCTTATACTTGTGTTACAAAGCTTATTCTTGTATTTATGATCTTATTCTTGTATTTCGGATCTTATACTTGTATTACTTTAACATGTACTCGTCTTACTTTATCTTATACTGTTACTCTAACTTATTCTTGTTATTTCTGATCTTTATGCTTGTGTTACGTAATCCTATTCTTGTACTGGACTTATACTTGTGTTACAAACCGATTCTGTATTTCGGATCTTATTCTTTGGGTGCCAAGGTACCCTTAGGCACTATAAGCTCAACATATCGTAACTCATATCACATTACAAGGGTCATATCAGACTTATGCGATACACATTAGTCCGTAGGAGGCATGTATCAAGCACGCCAAATACATATACTAGGTTCAAGGCTGCATTCAGAACATATCCCAAAACAAACAGAGTCATTTGCTTTCTATATCAGAATCATCTTTAGACTTATACAATTTCTATACTATAATGCATTTATGTTTATTCGGGATTTTCTCCTGAGGACTCACTTGTACTTATATCAACTTTATGCTTGCCTCGCGATCTCCCGTGAGGAGTTATAAGGCTTATTCTGGTAATTTGGATCTTATACTTGTATTACGAAACTCATACTAGTATTTCAGAACTTATTCTTATACGGAAGTACCCGTAAGTACTACTTGTTCAACTAGACACATACTTGTGCTTGTATCAAACTTATATTTATTTAATAGTACCCGTAGGTACTACTAACTTATACTCATGCGGAGGTACCTGTAGGTACTACGGAGATTCATTATGCGGAGGTACCCGTAGGTACTACTGGACTTTTACTTATATTACAGAACTTATACTTATTTTACAGATACGGAAGTACCCGTAGGTACTACAGAGATTTTACTTGTACAAAAGTACCCATAGTACTACGTAATCGTAAACAGAGGTACCAGAGAGGGTACATTCGCATCTTTACCATATCTATTCTTTACTTTTTCTTTTTATTTAGAGTCTGATTACATAACCGTTTTGACTACCGCATCAAACATATATAAATGAGTAGACGCAAAATGCAATAAGTACCCAAAGGTACAATACAAGATCGAGGTGTCAGAGTATCAAAGCAAGAGTGCCGGCACCGAATGTATGCCGCAGAACTAATCAGAGTATCGGCATTCGAGGAGTGCCAGAAGACTAATCAGAGTACCGGCACTGGAAAGGTGAGTTCCGTAGCACCGATCAAAGAGTACCGGCATCGAATGTGGTGTCAGTGAAAGCACTTGCACCAGAGTACCGGGTTACTAAGGTAACGTGCTCTACCATCGTACAGGAGTGCCGGGCACCGACGTAACGTCCACTTATTCGTTTTTCGGTCCTAGGTAGTCATACTATCATATGTCTTTCAGAACTCATAACCTATCTTTATCACGTCCTGTGTTCATGCCATATTGTTTTTCATGTTCATGTTCATGTTTCTCAAGCCATCATATTTCATATCATATTCATGTTTCATGAACACAACTATACATATTGCATTTCCTATATTTTTCCTATTACTATTACATATGGAATTTCATATAATTGTACAGTATGATACCTATGTATTCAATAATATCATTCATGTGGCTCCTGTCCCTCTATGAATCTATTTTACTTAGAAATTGGAATCATTCCAATTGGATCATCCAAACTAAAGTTATGGCATTTTCAATCCAAACTAGTCAATTTACCGATATTACACTAGGGACAATTTGTAATACTCATTTTTCCGGGGTCTCAACTCCATACCTGACACTAGTTCTTTGTATTCATTTGAATTTAAGGTGCTAAGAGTTCTTCTCAAACTGGAATCACCCAAATCAGAGCACCGAAACTTGAGTTATGTCCTAAACAACCCGGACTATTCTATGTTCAAAACTGAAGCAGAAATTTTGCTATAACATAGCCCCTCTTTGAGTGAATTTTTGGGCCACATAGAATCAGAATTCGAGGGTACCTATTTTAGGATGTTTGGTTCTCCTTGAAGTCTAGTTTAACTAGCAACTTGAATCACTCAAATCGGATAATAAATGAGCAAGTTATGGCCAAAATACAAACAATGTCCAAAATAGAACAATTCCAAGACCAGATCGGCTGATTAGGGAATAAAAGTGGTACCGCACCACCGCTCTACACTGCACTACCCTTCGAAAATTGTCCAAAGGTGGTTTTTCTCCCAGCTTTTCCATATGTTGCCACCCAAATCAACTCAATACTTAAGTATACACACTTCAAAACCACTCCATATTCATCTTGTAATCTCTTTTCTACTCAAATCATCTTTCAATACTTGTCTTTCTTCAAAAACCTTTCATGAATTACTCCCAAAACCACTCTAATATGGGTCATAACCCATACATGGTCCAAACATAAAGATTAGTTAGGGTTTGTTCTAAACCCTAACTCAATTACTTGTAATTAACCATGAATCCAACCTCAAAGGGAGGATTTCATACTCATCTTGTACCATTTAGGGTTTTACCAACCCTACTTTCAAGGAATCTTTGAAAGTCAGATGAAATCATAACAAAAACCCTAGGCTCGGGGGGGGCAAGCCACTAATCATCTAATCAGCATGGAAATTCATACAAAACTTTGGAATTCCATACAAAAATTCATAGTTCCATACCTTTTTGTTCTTCCCTTCCTCTTCTCTTCTCTTCTTCTTCTCTTCCTCTTCCTCTTCTTCTTCTTCTCCCCTTATCTTCTCTCTCTATGGTTTTTGGTCCCTCAAAAATTGAGACAAAATTTGCTCTTATCCAGATTTTTGACTTAAGGCCATGTTTGGCCTCCCAAAAACCCATTTTTTTAGGTTAAGTCTCTCTAATTGCCTTTTAGTCCTCCCTCTTTCTATTAATTGCACTATACTTTATGTTATTTCCACTGGCCTCTCATCTTATCAACTTATGACTTTTAGGCCCCTTACAAATTACAATTTTGTCCTTGCCATTGTACACTTCCTGTTTCTCAATTTCCATTTTTCGCATTTAATTTACGAAAAATTCAATTTATGCCTAAAAAATACTCTAAACATGTCGAAAAACGACTAGGGTATATTTCTGGGCGTTATAGTTTCTTTTAATTCAACACCGACATTAAGACATTCAGTATCAAGATCTTCAATATACTGGAAATTCATCATATTTTCATTCATTGAATCTTGATTCTTACAATTATCAGTCAGTTCAGAGCTGATAGGAACTACATTTTCACAACTCTGCGCCGCCTTTTTCAAAATCAGCCGCCTGCTTTCGATTCGTGTCAAGTGTACTCTTCATCTCCCACCCCGAGAGCAGCTCTAACACAATCAAGGCTACTTTTAGTTGGCAAGGAATGGCCCGCTCTAGCAGGGAACTTGTTTGTGTTCAATATCACTATAAAGTCCATAGTGGAAGATAGAATTTCCCACCTTGATCGTACATATTCTAAGATAATTCTAGTTGAGCCATAGTTACTGTTTGCCATCTATGAGTCATAGTCAGAGGAGCGAGCTCCCCCTTAAACTAGCCTTTTCACTACCGATACTAAGATTAGGTTGATGCTTGTCTAATCACACAATGCTTTCCAAATTGCGCTCCCTATGGGCGTGGAATATGAAGTCAGTTGATCTGCATTCCACGGGTAGGTTCTAGATCACCGCATCAAGAAGTCGCTGACAAGCTTACTACTCCTTCATCAAACTTCCTTTTCTTGCTCAGGATGTCCTTTATGAACATGGCATAATGAGGCATTTGAGCCAATGCCTCAACAAAGGGAATGTTGATCTCTATTTTCTTGAACATGTTCAAGAATTTAGCAAACTGATCATCCATCTTTCACTTCGCACCTGAGAAATGGAACAGAGGCGGATAGGCTCCTTACTTCCTCCTTCTTTTAGTTTTTCCTTTTCGCCATTCCTTCCGCACCTTTAATTTCTCATTTTCATCGCACTTCTAAATTGTTCATCTTGTTTTCCACAATTTCTCGGGTCAGTTTCTTCTTTCTCAATCAATTTTTTCTTATTCTTCTATTTTCTACGCTTGCCACTCCTATGTAATTGCCCTACGTTTTTAGGATTCTTCGTGTCACTTGAAAGAATCGCTAGATTGATTCTCGCATGATAGTGGCCACCGCCTACTGAGTCTCTAAAGAAGCATTAGTGTTTGCTGCTACTAGCTTAGCAAACTTCTGCTCATGTATGTTCAATAGTCTTTTATTTTCTCCCATGAAGCTCAGCATCTGATCCTCAAAAGACTTGAACCTCCTTTGGCCTTGGTTTTCAGCTCTTTGGCTGCCTTGCTGCTGCTATCCTTGGAAACCTTATGGAGCATACTGCTGCTGAAAGTTCTGCTCTGGTCTTGAACCCTGCTGCACTCCACTTCCATAGGAAAAGTTCTCATGGTTTCTCAAGGCAGGTGTATAGTAGGTTGGAAGGTTATCGGCTTGGCTTGAAATTAGGAAGGCCCTGATGCCAATGGCATACCGAGCCTTTTCCACTTGATAAGGACATTCATGAGCAAGTCCCTCTTCTAATACATTCTTCTGCTCATGTCCTTCCAAAGTTCCCACTTCATGTGTTGAATGAACTCTTCTTTCTTGATGACTCATCTTGCTCATTATGCATCCAGTTTTTGTTTTTAATAGTCGACATCCTAAGCTCAATTAAACCTCCTCTAAATACCGTTGTTCCTCAAGTCTGAGCTCTATAATTTCTTTTAACCGTGATCTTCAATGAAATGACATTCTTTTCAGTTAATTCTTCCTATTGGAATTGAATGCACCACAACAGGTTGCATCAATGATACCTTTTGATGTGTAATTCATGGCATGATAGAAGATGTCCATCTGTGTCATCTACTCTATGCCATGCATTGGGCATCTTCTCAGTAGCTGCTTGTATCCCTCCCAAGCATTAAAGAGAGATTCATCTTCTTTATGCTTAAAGGTTATAATTTCTCCCTTCCTCTCTGAAGTGAGAGTAGGAGGGAAGAACTTGTTCAAGTAAGCTTCATCTAGCTCCTCCCATGTTGCCACTAACCCATAACGTAGAGACTCAAAACCAAGCAAAATGGCAAAGATCCCTCAATGAGAATGGGAATAGTCAGGAAGCTTAACAACATCCGGCTGACCCCACCAGCTTCTCACAAGATTTGCCATTCCTCAAGACCTCCCAAGTGTTCATCGGGGATCCTCACTGATACCCAGCTGTACTAGTGTCACTGAACCATGCGATGAATGCAAGCTTCAAATTTCTCAAAGTTATTTGCTTCTATCAGAGGGCCGTGGCTACGTGTATCACTCATCTTTGTCGATAGTCTCCAAAAATCTTCCATAGTTCTCCCCTGGTCTGAGCTCTTCGCCTGTACAACTAGGATGTTCCTCATGTGCTTCCCTCCGCCCGCCATGACTAGTGCTTCAACACTCTCACCTCTTAAGTTTCGCTGTTCTTTCCAACTCAAGATTCAATGGTGAACAGGCTCCGGGCTTCCGATCTCTCCGTGCATGTAAGAACTGTTTGAAATGAAGATACACTGAGATCAAAGTGAGATCTGTTAGTAATAGTGCTCTAGGCCTATCGTATGGACATGGTATTTTGACTATTTATGAGAATTAATTATTATGATGATTTGCATGTTTATTATATATAATGTCCTTGAATAATATTATTAATTATTCTAAATGTCCTTTAATCGGTTATTGTTATGGGAATAACAATAAATTAAGATTAGTATAAAAGTTTGATTGATATTCATGGATGAATATGTATGAGATACAAATCAGTTCTTTATATCTATTTGTTGGAGAACAAATATCGACAGACCCGCCTCGAGATTAATACATGATCAAAGTCATAAGTTAATCTCTAATAGTTGTGTCTACAACTTTCGACGGAGAGATCGCTATAGTTCTCAACATAAGGAATATTGTGTTTTGATATAATCAAACGCTGTCTTTAACTCCGATGATTATAAGGTTATACTTGAACATAATAAGAATTATGAGTGATATGCTTATTGAAATGGAATTTGTCCTTTATTATAAGAGAGATATCTCTGGGTCCCCTCGACAATTGAGACTGAGAAATGCATGGTCGTGCTCAAATGAATTGATGGAGATCAATGTCATTTGTTTAGTCAGTCTAATTGGGTTTCGAGTAATCAAAGATAGAATGATATAAGGTTGACTTTGTCCATGCCTTATATTCTATCAAGATATCATGAGACAAAAGGATTATGTCATTAGCTATATTAAGTTTGTCTCGGATCATGACCTTTTCATTTAACTGCGGTCATTACATAGTAATAGTGCTCTAGGTCTATCAGATGGACATGGTATTTGACTATTTATGAGAATTTATTATTATGATGATTTGCATGTTTATTATATATAATGTCCTTGAATAATATTATTAATTATTCTAAATGTCCCTAATCGGTTATTGTTACGGGAATAACTAATGAATTAAGATTAGTATAAAGTTTGATTGATATTCATGGGATGAATATGTGTATGAGATACAAATCAAATTTATATCTATTTGTTGAGAACAAATATTGATTGGCACTTGCCTTGAGATTACATGGATCAAAGTCATGTTAATCTCTAATAGTTGTGTCATTAAATCCTTCGACTCGAGATCGCTTATAGTTCGCAACATAAGGAATATTGTGTTTGATATAATCAAACGTTGTCTTTAACCTGGATGACTATAAAGGTTATACTTGAACATAATAAGAATTATAGGAGATATGAGCGATTTAAATGGAATTTGTCCTCTTATCATAAGAGATATTCTAGGTCCCTACGATCACCGAGACGAGAAATGCATGGTCGTGCGAATGAATTGATGGAGATCAATGTCACTTGTTTAGCTCTATCTAATTGGTTTCGAGTAATCAAAGATAGAACGATATAAGGTTGACTTTGTCCATGCCTTATATTCTATCAAACATCATGAGACAAAAGGATTATGTCATTAGCTATATTAAGGTTGTCTCCTGATCATGACCTTTTCATTTAACTCGTAGTCATAATGTCTCACAGAGGCCACTTATGACTCAGAGGATCAAAATGTGATTTGTGCCTACCGCCAATGTTAATTGAACCTATGTGGTCGCATTACTAAGAACAAATAATAACGACATATTTTTCACTCGTAATAAATTCGCTTTATTACATAACCAAGTATGGTTACTGCTATGGTTAAATATAATAATATAAATTCTTTCCTTATCTGGATAAGGATTTGAATTTAAATTGTTATTATTTAAAAGAGTTTTAAATATACAATAAATTCGTTCGACTAAAAACTCCTAAGAGATTCCCTTTATATATATATATATATATGAGATATATATATTTTGCAAAGAGTCGCCTTTTACTCGAGAACAACCAAAACAGAGAGAAAGAAAGAAAACCTAATTCTGCTTTGGAGAAGACGTAACTCGAATCCAAGATTCAACAAGATCGCTCATTAGTTGTTCATGTGGATACTTGTAGAGAGGGTCTTTCTTAAAGGCAAAGACCTCAAGATCCGAATAAACCAAGATGCATCAAGGTCGACTAACCCATCTATAAGAGGTAAGTTTCATTTAATTCCTTCTTCGCTTTTATGAACGACAGATCCTTGGTGGGTTAAGGGATAAAAATTTAAATTCACTGCGATTTATGTTCCAATCGATCGATATTTTGCCCTTAACCCAACAAAGGGTATCAGAGCCACTCATAAAATCGATAATGCCATGTTTGCTCGTATTTATGTGATGTATATGATTATGGCATGATTTACGTTAATATATGTGATATTATGGTTCGTATGAACGATATAGCTTAATAGGTTTTGTTAAGGTATTAATTGATTGAATCCAAACCTAAAAGGATTCATTAATATGATTAAGAATCCGAATGGGATATTGCCATTAAAGTGTTTAATAGCATGTTATATGATTCTGGCTTTGTCTTAATCAGATTAATACATGAACTAAATTCATATATCAATTCTGATTTATCAATGATTGTTTATGGTGGTGCGAAAATAAGCCCTATGTGTAATGAGATTATATAATATGTCGTTTTTAATGTGTGATTTTGATGGCTTTCTAGCTATTCAAAATTTATTGATGAGATCAATGAAAATTTAATTTTTCGGTGATCTAAACCTAATGTTTCAAAAGGAAATTTTTTTTTGGGGCAGCCATGAATTTAATTGGTTTAACTGGCTAGCTTAATCGCCAGAATAGCTCCGTGATAAAGCAATCTTATGAATTTAATTGGTTTTAAACACACGCCTATTATAATTTTATTTCTTTTAATGCAAATTGTTTATGCTATATGATAACATGGGATATATTTTTGCATGTTGTGTTGTTTCACATGGTACACAAAAGATGGCCTTTTTGACCAATGTGTTTAAGGTGTTATTATTATTGTTTTACAAGGTTGTAATTATTAACACGGCTTGCATGCCGCTTTTTTGTTTTATTGTACTCATTTTACTATCGCAGTATTTATTTAATTGTTGTAATAAAACAAGAGACAATGCAAGCCATTTGAAGTCATGCAATCCAACCATGATGATGGAGGAGCCAGTGTCTATGTGCAAGTCAGGTCAAATCGACATCATGGAGCTGCTTATTACTACCTAGGAATGACTGTTGATCTTCATATTGGCTTATGGAGATCGGCCATACTGTGACACGTTTATTATATGCATGTATGAGATGCTATGTATGATGTTACATGAGTATGTGATACTAGATATATGATGAGATCTATTAATTGAAAATTAAAATCAATCAAGATCCTCACATAAAATTTAAAGTTAACATGCCATCCATATTTAAACACTTGTCAAACCTTTTATCACCTTAATGTGGGTTCTACCAAAGTAGAAGTACATTAGGTTACATTAGTGAGACAAGATGAGTAATGGTGCTACCCATATGTTTAAAATGGTTTAACTTTATTAGGTTATCAAAACGGTTTTGGGCCTAATGGCATTAGATGGGATTTAAAACATGCCGACATATGATGTCAAAATCCCATAAATATCTAAGAGTTGCATGATGTAATTGGTAAGAGTTACCTACTAAATAACTTAATTTTGGTGTCGGTCAAAGCTGACTCTAAAGTTGAGTAAAATATGGATCTTAGCTCACTAGATTAATATGATTCTTCTTGAGGCTTGTTAATTTAATGAGAATTTTTCTATAATCAAAATACTTATCGAACTTCTCAGATTCATCAGAGATGGCCAACAATAACAACAACAATTCTACTATGTCATCATGATCAGTCCTTGAGAAGGATAAACTTATCTGACTAACTTCCTCGATCATTTCAAAATTTGAGAATTGTTCTCAAACAAGAAAGGAAGCTTTATGTCTGATGAACTTCTCCTCAAGAACCAATGATAATGCCCTAGAGCTGAAAAGAATGCTTATGAGAAGCATCATAATGACTCTATTGATGTTGCATGTTTCGATGCTAATGCACATGAAGCTCAACTTTGTATGATCCGAAAATATGGAAGCTTATAATATGATCTTCAATCTTAAGGAAATGTTCCAGCAACAAGCAAGGCAAGAAAGGTATGAGACTACCAAGGCATTGCATTCTTGCAAGATGGCTGAGGGTGCTCAGCTTAGTGCTCATGTTCTAAAACAAAAGGCTATATGGGAAAGCACCTCGATAGGCTCGATTTCCATCGAGCCAAGAGTTGGCAACCCGATTTGGATCCCGACCACTCGATAGTTATGGCCACTCACATGAACTATAACATGAATGAAATGGACAATCTATCTCTAAGCTGCATACGATGCCAAAACCCGCCAGTAGAACATTAAATCTTAAGCCCCGCCATGTTCTCATGGCTCGTACGTAGCGCTTCGGGCATCAAGGGCAAGGGCAAGGGCAAAGGAAAGTTCAATACTCAACCCAAACCCAAACTTGAACCCAAGGCTAAAGCCCCAAAGGAGGGTGTTTCAGAGCTTTTCGCGAATGAACCTCGTCATTGGAAGAGAACCGTGTGTCGTATTTTCTGTAGGATCTAAAGAAGCAGTTAAGAAGACCGCGAGACTAGTTCTTCGTGTATTTATGTTATACGCATTAATTTTTCTCCTCTAGTTCCCGGGTATTAGATAACGGATGTGATCTCGGCATTTGTACAAATGTGCAGACCTTTGCGTTGAGTAGACAATCAAGAAGGGCGAAGTTGATTCACGAGGTAGGCAATGGAGCAAAAGTTGTCGCTTTGTCGTAGGGAAGTTATGAACTCATTTTGCCCAAATGGCTTTTTGCTAGTTTCGACAATTGCTATTATGTTCCTACAATGTGTAGGAATATTATTTCAGTTTCGTTTGATAATGATGGTTTTTCTTTATTATTAAGAATAATAATTGCTCCATTTTTCATAAAGACATGTTCTATGCAAAATGCTTATTTATGTGATTTGTCTTTATGTTATGAACCTTCTCAAAACTAAATACCCTCATGTTCATAACATAACTACTAAGAAATTTAAATCCAATGATTTAAATTCAACCTATCTTTGGCATTGTCGCCTTGGTCATATAAATGAGAAACACATCTCAAACTCCATCAAGTCGACTTCGAATTCATTTGATTTTGAATCATAAGGATACATGTGAATCTTGTCTATCGGGTAAGATGACAAAGGATCCCTCATCGACACTGTATGAAAGGGCCAATGAATTATTTGATCCATATGTGATGTATGTGGACCATTAAGTTCAAAAAGTAGAGGAGCTACAAGTACTTCATTACATTTACTGATGACTTCAATAGATATGGTTATGTCTATCGATGAGACATAACCAATCATTTGAAATGTTCAAATCTTTTCAAAATGAAGTACAAAACCACTTGGCAAGACAATTAAGGCACTTCAATCTGATCGAGGTGGTGAATATTTGAGCCAAGAATTTGATGACCATCTTAGAACTTGTGGAATCATTTCACAATTAACTCCCCCTGGAACACCACAATGGAATGGTGTGTCTGAGAGAAGGAATCGAACTTTATTAGATATGGTTCGATCTATGATGAGTCCATCGCATCTTCCATTTACCTTTTGAGTGTTATGCACTTGAAATTACCATGTCACATCAATGAGTTCCATCCAAAGCGGTTGAAAAGACACCATATGAGATGTGGACTAGTAAAAGGCCCAGTTTGTCTTTTCTTAAGATTTGTCAGGAGGCTTATGTAAAACGTCAAGTTTCAAATAAGCTCGAGCCTAAACTGAGCAAATGTCTTTTTGTGGGGTATTTTAAAGAGACTAAGGGATACTACTTTTACAATCCCATAGAGAACAAAGTGTTTATTGCTCGGAATGGTGTCTTTCTAGAAAGGGAATTTATTTTTAAAGGAACTAGTGGGATTAAGGTACAACTCGAAGAAGTTTGAGAACCACAAGATAACATCGAATCGTTCGTGATACTATAGTCAACAAACTATTGTCAGACACACCTCCTATAGCTCTCAAAATTTACGAGACTGGAGCAGGGATACGTCATGAGCCCGAGATATGGATTTTTGTGACCGATAACCATTATGTATTGGTTAGTGGATCAAAATGAACCCACCACTCTGGCGCTATGTTGGATCCACTCGAGAAATGGTTAGAGGCCATGAAGTCTGAAATTCAGTCCATGTATGATAATCAAAAGGGCCTTGATTAATCACCAAGGTACAAAGACCATTGCGTAAAATGGGTTTTTAAAGAAAACTGACATGATTGGCAAAAGGCATACTTACAAAGCAAGGCTAGTCAAGAAAAGGTTTCAAACAAACTCATGGTATAGACTATGATGAGACTTTTTTCACCGTAGCTATGCTTAAGTCTATCGTAATTTTATTTCCATTGTCGCATATCATGATTACGAGACGGTAAATGGATGCTAAACTCCGTCTTTAATGGAAACTTATTTGAGGATGTGTACATGACACAACCTAAGGGTTTTGTATAACCTAAGAATTCTGGTAAAGTATGCAAGCTTCAAAGATCCATTTATGGTTTGAAGAAGGCCTCTCGGAGTTGGAATCTTCGTTTTGATGAATCAAAAGGGCTCGATTTGTCAAAAAATGAAGATGAGCCTTGTGTTTATAAGAAAATTAGTGGGAGTGCAATTATATTTTCGGGTTCTATATGTTGATGACATTCTACTCATGGGATGATATCCCTACCTTGGGTGTAATGTCAAGTCTCGTTAGGAAGTGTTTCAATGAAAGACTTAGCGAAGTCGCTATATCCAGTGGATAAAGATCTAAGAGGTTGATTGGTCTAAGTCAAAGTACTTACATAGACAAAGTACTGAAACGGTTCAGTATGCAAGATTCCAAGAGAGGATACTTGCCCATGTCTCATGCAGGTATTACTCTAGCAAATCTCGTCCTCACACTAAAGATGAGCTAGGAGCGGATGAGTAAGATTCCTTATGCCTCTCAGCAATAGGATTCATCATGTATGCCATGTTGTGCACTAGATCGTATGTATCTTATGCTTTAAGCTCAACGGAGTAGATACTACGTATCCCAAAGTGAGAGTCATCGACACCATTACAAACATTCCTAAGTATCCGAAGGTCTAAAAATATACTGGTATGGCTGATTGAAGATGATCCGTCAGAATGCCACACGATGCAAGCTTCCAATCTCGACAAAGATGATTTCGATTGCACGGATATGTGTTTTGTTTAAATGGTAGCGCGAATGGAAAGTTCAAAGCAAAGCACCGCTAAGCTGATTCTATAACTAAGCTGAATACATCGGCAAGATCCGATGCAAAAGCAAAGGAAGCATTGGATCAAGAAGTTCATTAATGACTGAAGTGGTTCCTAGCATTACAAATCCTGTTGATGTTTATTGTGACAATAATGGTGCTATTGCACAAGCAAATGAATCTAGATCACATCAACGATCCAAACACATTCTTAGGCGTTATCATCTCATTCAAGAAATCATTGAGAGAGGTGACGTTAAGATATGCAGAGTTCCAACAGATGATAATGTTGTTGATCCATTGACTAAGTCTCTACCACAAGCAAAGCATGATCGTCATGCTAGGTTCATAGGTATTAGATTATTGATGAACGTGGCCTATAGCGTTAAGTGGGAGACTCCGTTAGTAATAGTGCCTCTAGCTCATCGTATGGACATGGTATTTTGACTATTTATGAGAATTAATTATTATGATGATTTGCATGTTTATTATATATAATGTCCTTGAATAATATTATTAATTATTCTAAATGTCCCTAATCGGTTATTGTTATGGGAATAACAATGAATTAAGATTAGTATAAATTTTGATTTATATTCATGGGATGAATATGTGTATGAGATACAAATCAAATTTATATCTATTTGTTGGAGAACAAATATCGACGCATCTGCCTGAGATTAATACATGGATCAAAGTCATAAGTTAATCTCAATAGTTGTGTCATTAAATCACGGACCCGAGATCTTATAGTTCTCAATATAAGTAATATCAGGTTTTGATATAATCAAACGTTGTCTTTAACCGGATGACTATAAATATTATACTTGAACATAATAAGAATTATGTAATGAGATATGAGCGATTAAAATGGAATTTGTCCTCTTATTATAAGAGTGGGATATTCCTCTGGTCCCCGACAATTGAGACCGAGAAATGCATGGGTCGTGTTTAAAATGAATTGATGGAGATCAATGTCATTTGTTTAGTCACTAATTGAGTTTCTCGAGTAATCAAAGATAGAACTATAAGGTTGACTTTGTCCATGCCTTATATTCTATCAAAATATCATGAGACAAAAGGATTATGTCATTAGCTATATTAAGGCTCGTCTCTTGATCACGAGCTTTCATTTAATCCTCAGTAGTCATAATGTCTCGCTAGAGGCCGCTTACACTCAGAGGATCAAAATGTGACTTAGGGGCCTACCGCAATGTTAATTGAACCTAGGTCGCACATTAAGAACTTAATAATAACGGTTATGGTTTTTCATCCGTAGTAATTCTTAAAATGATGAGATTATTTTAAATTACAAATAACAATTAGTCATATTTTAAATCGAATTTAATTCTTGAGAAAGCGAATTTTGTGAAACTATGTCTTTGACCCATGTTTTGTGAATTTAAATTGTTATTTAAATTCGAATTTAATTTTTGAGAAAATTTTAAATTCGTGAAACTATGTCCTCGAACTATGTTTTGTGAATTTAATGTTATTTAAATTCTAATTTAATTTCGAGAAAGTTTAAATTGGTGAAACTATATGTCTTGAACGTTTATGTTTTGTGAATTTAAATTGTTATTATTTAAAAGAGTTTTAAATATATAATAATATAAAATTTGTTTTTTGACTTAAACCCTAGTAGACTTATATAGATATATATGTGAGACATATATATTTTGTAGTAGTCGTCTTTTACTCTGAGAACAACCAAAACAGAGAGAAAGAAAAGAAAAACCCTAATTTCGCGCTTTTTTGAGAAGACAAACCTCGAACTAGCATTCAACAAGATCAAGTATTATTTTGCTCATGCGTGGATACTTGCAGGGTGGTCGCTTCTTCGTAAAGGCAAAGACTCAAGACTAATAAACTAAGATGCGTACTTGAAGGCTTGACGAATCGACTACAAGAGGTAAGTTTTGTTTACTCCTTCCTTCTGCTTTTATGAAACGATGTGATCCTTGTACAGGATAAAATTTTTAAATCTACGCATTTATGTTCTAACTGTATTGATATTCTCATTCAGAACCCAACAAGATCAAAAGAGACAAATGAAATATATTATGATAAGCTCATATAAGAGACCAATAGCTAAATTAGCTATTGCAGTTAAAACTATTTTTGAAAGTTTTTCTTTAAATTTTACTTCAATCCTTGACAACGACATCAAAAACTTGATTGACTGTTTTCCAATTGACCAAAAACTGATCGCTTTCTAGCACTGCCACCAAGAACTATTCAGTCCCCAATAGTAATGCTAAAAATTTGTTTGACTATTTATGGAACGATTGTTTTCTGATATTGTATAGAATGATGAAATTAAAATTTGTTTTGCCCAAATCAATTCGCAAGTGCACAAGTCATTAAGTAATAAAGTGGACTTTAAAAGTCCAGATATCATTCCCATAGGGATTGATTAGAAAATCTAAAGATCAAATACTCCTAGTACTCAAGATCATTACTATTTGAACCTCTAATTTCCAGAAGAGATGAAAATTTCTAAAATTTAACATGAATAAAAGAATTTTCTATATAATGTTTTATAATGAAAAAGAAATCTAAAATGCAATGGATTAGAGGGTTCACTGGACTAAAATAACACTGGGAATGAAATAAGTGTTATGAATGTCAATTTACAAAATCCCCAAAGAAAATACAATTAAGGGTCTGAATTCTGGAATTGTCCAAGAGCAAGGTAGTGTAGCCTTGGAATGCCTCTTGACACTACACATTTCACTCTCGAGCTGACCATATTCCTAAACTAGGTCAATGGGTCTAACGAGCTACTTGTGGAACTTGGTCCTCTTTAAGATCATATTGTTTTTCCTTCTCAGTACTTCACAACCATCTCTTAGGACTGAAAACTGCTTACCCCCATAAAAAGGATAATGCAAGCCTTCCCCAATACAATTGATACCTCAACCACAAATTCAAATAAAATGCCCTCTCTCCTTGATTAGAATCTTAGCTAACACAAGATTGAGATCATTCTACCAAATTGAGGTGACACCTCTATGGATTAAATTGATAGATCAGTAGGCGGCTCTTATGCCTCAGGTACACACTCCTGATGTCACCAAGGAGGGAACCTTGAAGTTAGAGGTTAGAACTTCACCAATGATGTATCAAAGATCTCAGAGTGCATTGGGCTCTATGAATATCGCACAATGCACTCTTAAGGATCGCTTTTGCTCTCGCATTGTCCATCTCGTGTCACTAGGGGATCCCGAAATCGTGAGCACAAATACAACTCTTTTTGGGTGCAGAACACTGATATTTCGAATAGCTCATTGTAAGAGCAATACCAATTAAATCAATCTAATTTTCATTCCTGAAATAGCTTTAAAATACTACAAACAACAATCAAAATAACAGATCCTTCCTAAAGGGAACTTAGCCTTCCATTACTAAATTACAAATGACAATGATTGGCAAAAAAATTCATTGAAATAGTAATCAAAATTGAAATAAAACGAATTCCAGAAAAATTTCCAGATTCCACTAAAGTTCACACATAAATGAAGCTAAAAAGGAAAATATATACAATGAGACTTTAGCTCCCCCAAAAAGCACAAATTGGGTGAAAAACGACTGAAAAGCTGTGCACTCCTCCCTAGGAGCTTCTATTTATAGGCTTAAGACATTTAGCCCTAAAAACGAGGTGAAAGTCACGAACTCGGTGCTTCAAAACTGGTGCCCTAGTGTTGATGTTGTGGCGACGTCGTAATACCTGAGATGCAGTGTCGCGGATCGACATTCCGGGTGTCGACATTGCCTCAATATTACTGAACTCTGATGTCGTGACATTGCCATTTGATGTCGCGACATTGCATATTCAGTTATGATCTTTTCAGCCGATGTCGCGACATTTCTAACCTGCTGTCGTGACATTGAGTTGATATTATGAGTCTTGATGTCAATGTCACGGCTACTGAATATCCGACGCGATATTGGTTCGCTAATGTTTCAATCTCGTCAGCTTCGACCGGAGCGTCGTGAATATCGGTGCCGTGATGTCGTGACATTGGAATATCCTGGCGTCTTACATTGGTTTGTTAATGTTTTAACCTTATAGCCCGTATCCGATGTCGCAATATCGAAGTTATGATGTCGCCGGCATTGTAACGTGAGATCTTCGCTTAGGCATTTTCCGAACGCGCTTTAATATCGAGGCTATGTTATGATGTTGGCGACATTGAGCTGTGATGCTGCGGAGATATCACCGAAAGGATACAATCTTATGATGTCGCAAATGATAGTGGCGATGTCGCAAGATATGGCAACATTGGTAATTTATGTTCTACCCACTTCAGCTGATGTCGGGACATTGGTAAACAGATGTCGCGATATCAAGTCATGTCAATTTCCATGATGTCGCGACATTGAAACTGACATGTCACGACATTGGAGTTGATGTCGCGGATATTCTTCAATAATGCCGCGACATTGCTGGTCACAAGAACGATTTATGCTTTTTTATTTATTTACGATAATTTATGCTTCTTTCTCTCAAATTCTTACAAAACATAAACTGGAGTGAAGACTCCATACTTCACATTATATCGACTTTTAAGCCTTAAATATACATGAAAAATGGGCTTAAAAATAGATGAGTTTTATACTCATCACCTGCAAAGTGTCCTCCATATGGCGATGCGTGACATTTACATAAAATTTCACCCTGCTCAACCTTTGATACACATCTTCTGATAATCTGATATGCTCCTCTTCTAAATAGCTATGGGTCATCCCATATATAAAACATGGCATATGTTCTCAACTTCCTCTTTTGTTGATAATTCAGTTATGGTGGCATAATACCACATGCTAGGTCATTATATTAGCATACCAAGGCACTTAAACTGTCATATGAAATAGTTGCTTACCAGGGGACTTTTCTTCAATTTCAATCTCTCCTTCCTTCAAGATATTTCTATTATGGATAAGTGATCAGCTATCACATTATCATTGCTTTTTTTGTATTTGATCTCCAAGTCAAATTCTTTCAGCAATAGTATCCATTTGATTAGTCTTGGTTTTTCACCCTTCTTTGCCATGAGATACTTGATTGTGGCATGATCAGTGTGTATGATGACATGAGATCCCAATATGTATGGCCTGAACTTCTCACAATCAAAGACCATTGCCAGTATCTCCTTTTCTATAGTTGAGTAGTTCTCTTGTGCTTCATTAAAAGTCTTGCTGGCATAGTATATGGCTCTGAAGATTTTCTTTGTTCTCTGCCCAAGAACTGCTCCCATTGCATAATCACTAGCATCACACATAATCTCGTGTTCGCTTCCAAATCGGTACTACCGTGATGGGGAGAGCTATAAACTACCCGGGATTTGATTTCCTCAAATGAAGACCTATGTGCTTCATCAAATTCAAATTTTGCATCTTTCTCCAATAGTTTGCATAATGGTCTTGAAATTTTTGAGAAATTTTTGATGAATCTTCTATAAAATCCTGCATGCCAAAGAAACTCTGATTCTTTCACTCCGTGGTTACGGCATCAAAGTTGGATCGGTGAGATATTTTAGCCGATCTCACTTTCAGTTTCCACGCAAAACTTTTTATGCCCCAACGCTATGCCTTTAGTCACCATAAAAGTGCACTTCTCCCAGTTTAAGGCCAAGTTATTTTCCTTACACCTTTGAAGTACACGGATTCGTACACAAAGAGTTGAGCTGAATCAACAAAATTTATATACCTATGTTCTCCTACTCCGTAGTCAAGCTACCGGGCAGATAGTGGTCTAGGGTCGAACACGGGATGGGTTTTCATCCTAGGAATGATTTGCATATGTAAAAGGTAAGGCTTTTGTTCGACTTTGATTGTTTCAAAAACAAGTGGAGTAGTTTGAAAATCGACTAATCAGAAGACTAAAGTGATGTGTGAAAAGGTAACTTTGAAGATTTAGGTCACTAACTTGATAATATGTATAAACAAGTGTCCTGGAAGGTTTTATCTCGCATTATGACAAGCAACCCATAGTCCAAGCCATAACCTGATCTTTGCTTTAACTAGCAAACCTAACCTTAGAATCACTCCTATTTGAGTCAACACAGGTAACATGCACTACAACCCTTTCGCTTTAAAAAACCCTAACATTCAACATCATTTCAAAGGGCTCAGAAGACCATCTAAAACCATACTGGCATCTAGGTCAGTATACACTGTATCCCAAAGCATGGTAAGTATTGGCCAATTAATGACATTAAATGATATTCAACCCAGCTTGAGAAGACGGGGCCATAAATACAAAGCATCTGGGTAGCATTCAACACATGAGGACAACTCCGCAACTCCGCCCCCACAACCAAGCTTAGCTACCTTCCTCTTCAAGAAAGAGGCTTAGGCCAAGCATCTGAGCTGTCATCCTCAAGAGGTGTTTACACCCTAGAAAATAAGAGAAAGAGGAGAGAGAAGAGAGAAAGCAACCCTAACTAAAGTTACGAGACTTTATTTACAAAAATGAAACTCGCTTAAAGAAATTCTCTCCCTTTTTTTTTTTTCCTTTTTACAAAAAACTATGGGGTTTATATAGCCACCCATTTATGTGAAAACTACAATAAAGCCTAACATTTTGGCTAAAATTAGGACAAGGGAGTAATACACCAAAATGAAGCTCGCTTGCATTAATTACAAAAGTATGACGCTGTTGAATTTCGCTTATATAATAAAAATTTCGCTATAGAATAAAATTTCGTTAGTTACTTAAAATTTCGCTTAGTTACGAAAATTTCGCTAGGTAGCTAAATCACCAAGAGATAATGAACGTAAAATTCTCGCTTAGGGCATTGCAATTCTCGTTAGGTTACGAAATTTCGCTAGCTTAAAATTTTTAGTGATAGCTTAAACCGATTTTTCATAGAACAAGTAGTAGAGCGAAATCCTTGGTCTAGCGAAAATTCACAATTCTCGCTTAGATTATAAATTTTCACATGATTGCGAAATTTTCGCAATCTTAGCTAAATTCCCCCGGGAATTGTCGATCTTCACTGCGATCGCGATCGCTCCTTCGCATTGATTTCTATCACTGCCTTCATTCTATCTTTGATTTTCGGTGTTTGATGGTCGACACTGAGTTCAATCTTCATGGTTCATCATATGTCTCGATATCGAACTCCCAAAGTACGAAAACCCAAAACAAACTAAAAATAACCTCTAAACTAAGCATAAGCGATACTAAGAACACCCGAACAATTCAATCGCATAATCGATATGATTAGTGAGCAAAAGCACTCAAAACCTATCCGACATAGGCCTAAAATAGCACTTTTCGGGGTACTAATCAGCCTAAATTTTCTAAGTAGCTCTCAAAGCTTGACCCATACATAGAGAAGTCATCCATAAAAATTTCCATTATCACCTTTACTAAATTAGAGAAGATGGACATCATACATCTCTGAAAGGTAGCTAGTGCATTACACAATCCAAATGGCATTCTCCTAAAAGCATAGGTGCCATAAGGACATGTGAATGTAGTCTTTTCTTGATCTTCAGGTGCTATGGCTATTTGGTTGTAACCAGAATAACCATCAAGGGAACAATATACAGAATGACCGCACTGCCTAACATCCGATCAATGAATGGCAGGGGAAGTGGGGATCCTTTCTCTCGGGTTGTAGTATTAAGTTTATGTCTACACACTCTCCATCCAACCATTGTTCGCAGGTACGCCGCTTTCTCATTTCTGTCACCGCCATCCCACCCTTCTTTTGGAACTACATGTACCGGACTCATCCGTGGGCCGATGATATGTGCAAGCATATATAAATCTTGCATTCTAGCCATTTGAGAACCCTCCTTCTTTACCACCTCTTCACATCGGGGTTTAGCCTCTCGATGTTCAACTTAAGTCTTTTGCATTCTCTCCATGGGGGATTTTTATGCATACAAATTG